>CM052811.1:36814926-36861258 GCA_028533885.1 Nasua narica
GAGGGTCTGAGTGTGGCTCAGCCTTCCCCTGAGCTAATTGGCCTAGACTGCCTGTGGGTTGGGTTTGGGTTAGCCAATAGGAACGAGGGACTCCTGGGGGGGGGGGGGGAAGGAATATATAAACTCCGCCTTTTGCCCGGGAAACTTGCGCGCCAATTCCGGCCAGGGTGATAGGTTAGTTCAAACAGTTACTAAGCAACATTCTGTGTGTTACAATCTCATTGGCCACCGGCCGCTCTAAAACTCTGTGCTCTTTGAAACTCTCTCTTTTTCTCTACACCACGCTGCTGTGTCGGTGAGTGTGGGAAGGAGCTCAAGCTAGCTTGAATAAAGGGCTCTTTTGCTTTTGCATCGGACTCGGCTCCCTGGTGGTATTTGGGGATCTCAAAATCTGGGCATAACAATAGTACTGACATACCATAGATAAATAGCTCAAAGGAATCAAACTGAACCCAAAAGCAAAACCATATATTATGGTCAATTCGTTTTTGAAAAGTGTGCCAAGACCACAAATGTGGAAAGAACAGACTTCAACAGATGGCACTGGGGCAAGTGTATATGCACATGCAAAAAAAAAAAAAAAAAGATTTTGCATTCCTACTTCATACTGTATGCAAAAATCAAATCACAATTGATCAAAGACCAAAAGACAACATCTTTTTAAAACTATAAAATACACATTTGATAAATCTTTATTACCTAGGATTTGAAAATGGCTTCTTAGATATGACACAGAAACTACAAGTTAACAGATTAAAAATACATGTAAGTTAGACTTTATCAAAATTAAAAACCTTTTTTATTCAAAGGACATTATCGAGGAAATAAAAGGAAAATCCACAGAACTGGAGAAGACATTTGTAAATTATATATCTGACAATGGTCTAGTATCCAGAATACATAAAACTCAATAATGAAATGACAACCCAATTTAAAAATGGGCAAAACATGTAGACAGATATTTCCCTAAAGAAGATATGCAAGTGGCCAATTAGCACATGAAAATATGCTCAACATCATTAGTCATCAGGGAACTACAAATCAAAACCACATTTTACTCCAACTAAGATGCACTTCACACCACTAGGAAAACTAGTGATGTGGGCATGGGTGTGGAGAAATTGGAACCCTCTTGCACTGGGAATGTAATGGTGCAGCTACTTTGAAAAACAGTCTGGCAGTTTCTCTAAAGTTAAACATAAAGTTACCACATGACACAACAATTCCACTCCTGGATGTGTTCCCAAAAGAAATGTAAACAGATGCCCACACAAAAGCTTGTAACACAAATGTTCATAGCAACATTATATATAGTAACCAGAATATAAAAACAAGCCAAATATCCATCAACAGATGAATGGGGAAAAATAAGTTTATACAATGCTATATTATTTAGCCACAAAAAGGAATGAAATACTAAGTGAAAAAAATCAATCACAAAAGACTATATATTATACCATTATATGTCTATAAATGTCTAGAAAAGACAAATCTATAGAGACAGAAATAGATTAGTGGCTGCCTAGGCAGATGTGGTGAGGGTATTAAGGGACTGACAAATAAATATATGATCTCTTTTTGGAATATTCAGAAAATATTCTAAAATTGTGATGATTGCACAACTCTGTGACTATTCTAAAAACCACTGAATTATGCAGTTTAAGTGGGTGCCTTGCATAGCAGTTGAATTATATTTCAATAAAGCAATTAAAATATAACAAAGACTTTCTGCTCTCAAGAGCTGCTTTTTCCTGATTATATCCTTTGCCAATAAATTGATCATCAAGCATATTGGCTGGATAAGATGCTTAAATAAAAATACTGTTAAATGAATATGTTCCAATACCAAAAATGAAAAGTAGAGTAAGGCAAGAGAGTGTGAAAGGAGCTAATAACTTAATAAAGGATATTCACTGAGGACTCTTTTGTAAAGGTAACATTTCTATTCTACTACACAATTTAACCTATCATATAAAATGTTTAAAAATTTTACTTAAATTTCACATAACACTCACTAACGTGAATATGGGCTCAAAAAGCATCTCTGACTCTTCATTGACTAAATGGAACTTAAGGCTAAGGAGCTGGATACTGTACTCTTATCCATTGGCTTAGTTGTTTACCCTCAGCCATAGGTCCTGACTTGTTACAAGTACAGCTAAAATGGATGAACATGAAGTTCACTGTTAAGAATTGCCAGCAAAAAGCCTACCTCGTTGATCATATAGCCCCCTTCATAGGGTGCTGAGTATCTTCAAGTTATATTTAGTTCACCCCTTTCCTTCACTAACATTTCTTCCAAACTACAGCTGTGTTGGTGATTCAAGACTTTACTTCATGGTCAATGCTGATACAGTCTTCGAAATTTCAGGAGATTTGTAATTGGTGAAATAAGAGCATGGTGGCCACAGAAGAAAGGGACAATTGGAGCATATAGCTGTGTAACTTTTTTTTTCTTTTTTTTTTTTTGTCTCCACGTCTCTAGCAAAAAGATGATAATGTGTTATTTCCCATGCAAAGTTAGGTTATATCAAATCTAGAAAGCTCAATTCCTTGTCTTTTATATCTGAAGTTTTATCACTATTCCCACAGTTTACATTTGAAAATCTGTGTTTTCCCTATTAAAGGGTTGTTTACAAACATTCCTATTTCTTGCTTTGGAACTATAATTAGCATCAGTAAGGCAATGTCTTCACCTTGAGTGAGAAAAAAAGAACCAGTGCAGAAATCTCTGAATAATATCTCTGCCTCCATTTTTCACCTTTCTAGGGATCCACACCTCTCTGTCCTTTTTGTGGAGTAAAATAGTTCCAAATGCTAGACAACTATGTATAGTAAAATAGTTGCAAATGCTATTCTGTAAACATGAATTTACTGGACAAATTCCATCCAATGAAATCGTTTTCTTGGGGTGGTTGCTTGATGGATTTCATTTCCATTTTCTTTTTTTTTTTTCCATTTTTATTTTTAGCAAATGCTTAGTGCTCTTTCCAGAAAATACCACCTATACTTTTTTTAAAGATCCAATGGAAAAGTCTAATTTATGGTATGAACGGTAACTGTATTACGAGTTACTTCAATCTATCTCATAAGGAAAAAAGACTCTGTTCCTTATTTCAAATTGTAAATAAACATATGAGGACTTGGAATAACTTAATAAAAATGCTCCTGGTAAATGTAGATTATTTTATTACAAATTCATCGTGATACTGGGTAACTGTTGACTATTAATATACCTCTGATAAAAATGAAGAACACAATTTCTAAAAAAAAAATCTATTTCTTCTCACACACTCAGTAAGTAATGCACCAAAAAGCAAGAGGCTTCCATAGCATATATATATATATATATTGCATATAGCCATATATATAGTGAAGTAGTGAAAATTTTATTATAATTAAACCATTAATCTGATATATATATATACTTTTTGAATTTATCAATAATTATTTCCATTAGGACTATGGTGTCGAATGTCAAATAATATGAGGAAAAGAAAATATTCTTTTTCTATAAATAACTCTGCATTTATTTTTGTTTTACAAGCAATTATTGACTAAATAGTTTATAGATGGAACTGGATTATGAATAGAGATACATGAAAAGATATGATACATTACCTTGTGTTTACTAAATATATTGTGGGAAATATATTACATGATAAAAAATATAAAATAAACAAAATAGTTGTATGTATAAAGTACAGAAATGTAACCATACTGCCAGGTATATTACCTGTAAACAATTTTTTTTGATGTATAGTTTTAATATTGTATCAGTTAATGCTATTTCATTGTGTACTTCATTTTTTTAAATTCTCAACTTATAATTTAGAATAGCATTCATCACTTAAGAGGCTTGAATTCTTCTCATGGTAGTGTGTCATAAAAATCTCTCCATCCTGTACAAATTATTGCATCAAGATTCTACATCTGTGACATGAATGGTTTGAATGAGATGATCTTTAATTCCATGATAATAAAATATTCATGAATCTGTCACAGATACAGTTCTCTGCTGAGTTTTTTGTTTGTTTGTTTACTTATTACCTATTTTCCTTTGCCTATTGGTTCAAGTCAGTTATATTTAATCATTACCCTCCCAACTTTAGCTTTTGCTGTTAATTCAAAGTACTGTGGTGATTTACTACTAATGGCATGCAATTGTGTGAGACAATTTTGTGATGTAAAGATCTTAAATATTTAACTGGCAGCTATAGATTTTTGTACTATTATATTCGTGTGAAGTAAACAACAGTCTAAGATTTATTTTGATTAAGGTATCTCTCCTCATGTAATATTCAGCAAAGGGATAAACGAACTTTTAGATATTTATAACACCTTTCCTCTCTGCTTTCAGTAAATTCCTTCTCACATATGGAGGATTCTACTCTCCCGTTGTCTCCTCTTATTTCAGATTTGACATTGTCAGTTTCCTTTGTTTCAAATTTGTCAATTTATATTTGTAACTAAACTTTCTCATTCTTCTCTAGATATTTGGAGGAACAATAATGATGCTTCTTTTCAAAAGACATTCTCTTAAGAACCTAAAACAACTCTTGCTTTAAAATCTCTTTTTTTGTTTTTATAATTCAATAAAGGAATAAGATGCTGTCATATTTTAAGCAATGCCTATTAAAAGAGTTACCTATTGTTATCTTCCCATTGATTTTACTTTTAGCAGTAAATCTTTCCAACCAACCTCTGTTATAGTAAAGGCAAGTAGATAATAGTTGGCATAAAGGACAAGGAATAATGTGAATATTTTTAAAGTTTTAATCAGACAGCTCAACTGGTAAGATCTTTGTTTTTTGGATACTGAGGTCAAGGTTATATTTTCCATATTTGCTCAGACTTGTTAACTTCTATCTGCTCTGTGATGAGAGATTCACTTCCCACCAGACATCGTGAATAAAAGACTGAATATCTAAGCATATGTATTTGAGGACAAAATCTCTAGAGAATGACACAGAGGCATGACATGAACATGGAATGCAGACCAGGAGCTCATAAAGATTTCTGATGAGAAAACATATTTTTCCATATTATTAAGATATCTATGTAGTTATGGCTGGGATAATTAAGTATAAGGGATGCATTTAGTTTCCAGTGGTCAAGATCAGTTCTTTGCAAAGAAGAAAACTTAGCCATTTCTGTGGGATGATTCCTGTGATGACACAAGGTTCTACCCAGGTGTATCTCTTTGTGATATTGAATCTAAATGACTTCATGATCAGAAAGTCTGATAAAGCACTGAATTTTTTTTTGAAGACCTCATTTAAAGGAAATATTTTAACTGGTAAATTCAGTTAAATATTTTACTTGGTTAACTTGCATTAGTTTTCATCAGTTTACTGTCATGTGGTCAAGTACATTCACTAAAAAGGATGAGTCTGAAATTTGTAAGTTCTAACTAAGATAAGGGAATAGTAATGACTTGAAACCTAGAACTTCTAACCAGAAATCTATCCATTTCTTCCAGTTACCTGACCTATATTTTCTTTCAGAGTATATATCCAAGAAGCAGAAGGCTATAATTTGTATCAAATGAGTAAGCATTAATTGTAGATTTTTTACTTCTGTGAATTAAGTGATTATAGACATACAAAAAAAGACTTCAATGTAGAAGCTGCAAGATGATATAGCCATTTCAAGTCCCATTGCTGACCTTTAAGTAATGTTATGGCATCTGAATAATTCTGAGAAAAGAGCATGGGATCATGAAATTGGCAATATTTAGATCTAAAATCTGACTCTAAGCCCCACTTCCTGCCTCTGTTAAATGAGAATAATGACAGCAGCTTTTCTAGATATTTTGAGAGGATTAAAACGAGATCGTACTTGTAAAACAATACTTGGAGAAAAAATATGATTACATTACTTCCTTTCTCCTTCCATTCAATGTGTTAAAAAAAAAATAGGGCATGGAGATGTTGGGAGATAATTGTCCAAATGTCTTTCATTTTTGCACACCTTCTATGAGGAAAACAACAACAACAACAACAACAACAACAATAAAACATTAAAAATTTTTTTCCAAACTACATTTTCATGGCTGTTGTATAGCAAATATATTGTAAAATAATGATAGTATTTAACTTTTGAGTAGAGGACAAATTTGTTTTCCATCAAGTAAAATAAAGATAATGTCCTCCTTTGAGCAAAAATTAGACAAATTTAAAAGGGGGGGGCACCTGGGTGGCTCAGTCAGTTAAGCGTCTTCCTAATGACTCAAGTCATGATCCCAGGGTCCTAGGATAGAGCCCCACATAGGGCTCTCAGGTCAGCAGGGAGTCTGCTTCTCTTTCTCCCTCTGCTTCTCCCTCTGCTTGTGCTCTCTCTGTCTCTCTCTCAATGAATAAATAAAATCTTTTTTTTTTTAAATTGGACAAATTTGCTAATAACCTCTTTATAAAACATAGGGATTTCCTAAGCGTGAGATTTCTCTCAACTTCAGTCAAATCTGCAGTAAACAGAGCATTATCTAGGTTACTGTGGAACATGCAGGGGACAGGAAACATATGTAAACATGAAGTTCATGCAGAGGGTCCTTTTTCCCTGAACCAGAAGTCTTGTGCCTTCTGACATTCATGAAACTATGGTGGCTAATTTATTATCTTATAAGCAGAGTAAAATCCTTCTACAGGGGAAGAGAGACTCAATGATTAAGTAAAAGTAAATTGATAGATTCAGGAATGGTGACACCCAAGGTCGTAGATTTGGAAAAACTGAAATAGTAAAAAGAGCAAGGTAGGCAAAAGGACTCTTGTGGGAAGTCTTACAAGAGAATGGCAATGAATGATCTAAAGAGGACCTAAGGTGATTATAATATGATTATAATATAATGCCCAGCCAGACAGACCTAGTTCAAATGTGATTCTGATTTTGCAAGTGGGAGAGGAGCCTGACATTGGAGAAAAAACAGAACGGTAAATCTCTTATCAAAGAGTGGGTTCTAGAGAATTGGTGTGTCTCGGTACCCAGCAACAGACTACTACTGAGGGAAGCATGCTCGAGGACGATTATGCACAACTGGCACCATGCACATGTGGGGAGCGGCATGAATGGCAAGAGTGAAGGAGGATGTTTTTGTAAGATTCAAGACTGTAGAATTTCAGCATTGGGAAGTATATTGGACTGGATGAACCATGAGGTAACTCACAGATTTGGAATTTAATGGTTTTTGAAATACTGTCAGTTGCTGAAGACATATTTAATGATTGTTCCCTAAAGAAAGGCCATTCCATTTTCAGCTTGATAGTCTGCAATGATGTTGGGAGAAACATCCACACCCACACAATCTCATGATTCAGTACAATAAGACTTTTATTGTTTTTAAGGTTTATTTATTTTAGAGAGAGAGCATGTGAAAGTGAGTGGGAGGAGGGGCAGAGGGAGAGAATCTTCAAGCACACACCACACTGAGGCCAGAGCCCGCCACAGGGTGCCATCTCAGGACCCATGAGATCACAACCTGAGCAGAAATCAAGAGTCAGACACTTAACCAACTGAGCCATCCAGCAGCCCCTAGTACAATAAATATTTTAGTTGCAATATCTTTTATTCCACAGGTGGTGAAGTGAGTCTGAGAGAAGGGAGACTTGCTGCCAGACTCACTGAGGGAGAGGTGGGTCATGACATTCATTTCCTGAGAGTAGGATTGGAGGAATGAGGGCTGAGTGATAAGGGAAGCACTGTTGAGATCCAGGATAGATAGAGGTTAAGAACCTCTGAGAGCTGTGGACCCCATAAGGGGGTACTCTTTGTAAAACTAATGTAGGCCCTCAGGGAGTTGTGGAATGGGAGTGTTTGCCTAGATAAAGATAGCAGTGATCACATGGGAAGGGGGTGGAGTTTCCTAAACCAGAAAATAAATTAATTGCTTTCGGTTGAAGGTATTCATAAGTATGTTGGTATATTCAATGGAAATTGTGTAGAAATATTTAAATGAATTAAGCAGTACAAAATACAGACTTAGCGTTAAAACTATAACTGAAATGGATCGACAAATGCTAAATTTCATGTTCAGATACAACCTTTATTGTTCATTTAGAATCAACTTGAATGCTTCAATGTACAAAGGCATGCTAATACACTGTAACTTATACTTAATTACCCCAAAAATGAGAGAAAAGAAACCAGATATATAAAATCAACAGTTAACTCAATTTAACAATTAATTTAAATCAGGCCTTTGAAAAAATGCTTAAGAAATATGAAGTTAAAATAATAAACCACATCTTTTTTAAGACTGTAGTCTTCTAGACTGCATCTTCTTTTTTAAGACTGTAGTCTTCTAGACTGCATTAATTAATGGAATAGAGACATTTTAAGAATAACATAAAATAAATATTGGAAACCCATTCACATAATTATGCTGAAAAAGTGCTATAGATTCAGCTCTATTTTGCTTTTCAATCTCTCAATATCTATCATCTACCTATATATCTTTCTAAAAAAATAATCGTCCGTTCAATATTTTCACCACCACCCTGTGAAATCATCTGAAAAGATTATCTTTTTTTCCTATACTTAGATATAAGGAAACTGGGGCACCTGGGTGGCTCAGCCAGTTAAGTGTCTGCCTTCAGCTCAGGTCATGATCCCCGGATCCTGGAATCAAACCCAAAGTCAGCCTCCCTGTTGAGCAGGTAAGTCTGCTTCTCCCTCTACCCCTCCCCCTGTCATGCTTGCTCTCTCTCTCTCTCAAATAAATAAGTAAAATCTTAACAACAACAACAAAAAGAAAAGGATAAGGAAACAGAAATAGAGTTTAGTTGAGTTCCTCAAGATCACAAAATTAATATATGACAAAACTTGCACTAAAAATTTTCTATGCTGATTTCATTGCACTTTATTTCCACTAAAATGTGAAGAAAATACAATATGCTCATTTAGCATCAGTCCTGGTTTGGAGGTAGGAAAATTATGCGTACTGACTTGTTATAGCTCATATTCAAAGACTGAATCTCTTCAACAGCTCTCAAGATTCAACAAAACATGTCAGACTCACATTACTCTATCCCCAATCCTAGCCTCTGTGGGAATTTATAAAAACAATAATTTCAATGACTGATATTGGTTAATGTTGGCAATACCAGCCAATGTTGAAGAATAGATGCCTGATTTTTTTTCTGTAGAAGATATTAAGATAGTCTTGGGGAAAAATTTACTATTTCTTTCTACTTTTTTCTTTTATTTTTCCCTAGGTCTTTCCTGATTCTCACTTCTACTTATTTTGAATTTTCTTCATCTGCTATAAACATTGTCCAAATGCCAACCAATAAAGTTAATTGGTCGAAGATGAAAATTTTAGCACTGTCACTGATATTTAAGTTTCCTATGGATTTCCTAAAAAACAAAAGATGGTAAAGTGACAAGCTCATTAGTCGAAAATTTTAAACAAGAGTTCTGTCCTGTGCCCTTCATACTACTCCAGTTAGACAAGCTTCCACATTCCCAGTGAGGCTTTCTTCCCAGAAGAGAGCTACCACCTCTTCTGCAAATTAAAATATTCCACCATCAACAATGGCTTTGAACATGGGGGGGGGGGGGAATCATAATGGTTTTGAACAGCCATTCTGGTTTGTTTGTTTGTTTGTTTTACTTTAAAGCATATAGCGACATCACATATATTTACCATATATCTACTATGTTTTTTTAAAAAGATTTTATTTACTTATTTGACAGAGAGGGAGAGAGAGAGAGAGAGAGAGAGATCACAAGTAGGCAGAGAGGCAGGCAGAGAGAGAGGAGGAGGCAGGCTCCCTGCTGAGCAGAGAGCTCAATGCGGGTCAGGATGCAGGGCTGGATGCAGGGCTAGATCCCAGGACTCTGAGATCATGACCTGAGCCAAAGACAGAGGCTTTAACCTACTGAGCTACCCAGGCGCCCCATATATTTACTATGTTAATTCAACCTGGGAAACCATTCCAAGAACTGGAAATAGGTATATAAATGACATGTTAAATTTTCACCAGCAAGTCAGTGAAGTGTTTTCCTATTTGACACATTATAGTGTGTAATGAAACATAATGGTAAGAAACTCCTAAGATGAAAGGAACCATATGTGACCTTCTCAGAATATGAAAAAAGTCTGCTTTACAATATATGAATCATAGCTAAAAGAGGAGATACATTTTGGGATTGTTTGAAATGGAAGCATTCACGTGGACTTTTATACCTTTGAGACTATCGATTTTGAAGTATGTATTCTTACATATTATGGATTAAAGTCCCATTTTCAGTAATTCATTATGGAAGAAAAAATAGGTAGTTTCCTGATAAGAAGTTGAATTCTATTTAAACAATGATTTTTGAGCAATTATTACTGAAAATTACAACAACAAATCTCTATTATACCAGAAAGTGTTTTTTTAATATATTGTTTAATTTCCAAAAGTGTAGGCCTCTTAATAAAATTATCCTCATTTTCCAAATGAAGAAACTGAGGCTTTAAAGAAATTACATGATTGCTATTGATATATTGAGTAACTTAACTGACCTAGGGTTCAGCATGCCTCTGTTTGTCTCAGAAACCACACTCCCCACTTCAAATAATTAACTGTGTGAGTTCCTTAAAATTTATTGCAAATATTAGAAAGTCAAATTGCCACAAGAGTGATACAACATATCTTTTGTTTTTTGTTTGTGAGGTATCAGCAGAGGGAAATACTTTGTATCCTTATAGAGGATGTGGCACTTCAAGTGTGGGTTGAAGGATCCTATAATGTAGATTGGGAATGGAGGGTGTAAAAGAAATGGGTAATAAGCACCCTAGAAGAGTGAGCAGGTGGCATGGATTCAGATCAAGGGCATTTTGCCCTGATCTAAATCAGCCTGTTCCATATTTGCAGACTTGATAAAATCAATGGAGTTTCCAAAGCCTGAATCATAAATTGTCAGTTTCATAATCCTGAATACCAAGATGAGGGCTCTTTCAGACCCAAAACACTTTCATTTCAGCAATAAATGTAGATAATACAATGCTCCTCAATCAATATTTTGCCTGAGCACCAGCAGTATTTATCCTCCCTGGAGTCAAGAAAGGCAGGTTAAGTATTGGGTCCTGGGTAGGCATTGATGTTGCCACTTGACTCTGCATTCAGAGTAGTGGTACAGATCCTTTGTATCATATTATTAGGTCTAACTAAGAGCTCTGTTGACCTCTCCTAGTTTTGAGCTCAGCTTTTGAACATGAAAGTATAGGGATTCTGGAAGATACCAGTACATATTACCCAGAATCATACTGTTTTAAAAGGAATCTCAAAGGCTCTTCGAAAAGTGATTACCCATGCCAGCCACATTCTACCAATCCTAGAGCCTGAAAGCAGTTTTCTACCATTTTATCTATTACATTTATATATTGAAGTTTGACTTCATACACTGTTCTCACTGTTTTTTAATTCTAATTAGGTTTCTCTTTTTATTTGTATTATATATGTAGTTAGTTTTTTAATGTTTAATTTTAGGCCCTAAACAATTAATAAATACCTACATTTTCGTTTTTGTCCTCTTCTTGCTGTTGTTGCTACTGTTAATTTAGTTATTTTATTTTCACCAATTTTATTGGTGAAAAAAAATTCCTGTTTTTTTGAAACAGGAAGTTAAGTTGAACAGATTATATTAGTGAAATAATTCACTAGTGAAATATTTCACAATAGTGAAATATATTGGTGAAAAAAAATCCTGTTTTTTTGAAACAGGAAGTTAAGTTGAACAGATTATATTAGGCTGTCCCATATATTAAGTAGGCCCCATAAATAAGTTTTGTGTGTAGGATAGACATTTCCACGAGAAACTTTGAAAGCACCAGAATAATAAAAATATTTATAATATTAATAATATTTAGAATAATATAATTTATTGGGAATTTATTAAATTTCAAGTCTTTTGGCAAATTAATTTTATAATTTCACTTAATTTCATCAAAAATCCATTGAACTGGGGCACCTAGGTGGCTCAGTTGTTAAACATCTGCCTTCGGCTCAGGTAATGATCCCAGGGTTCTGGGATTGATCCCCGCATTGGGCTCCCTGCTCAGCAGGAAACCTGCTTCTCCCTCTCCTACTCCCTCCTACTTGTATTCCCTCTCTCACTGTTTCTCTCTGTCAAATAAATAAATAAAATCTTTTAAAAAAATTCCATTGAACTATGTATTGCCATTACTTTCATTTTTACAGTACTGACTAATTTGCCTTAACATTCTCCTCAGATTGATTAAGACTTAAGTAGTCTTCTTCCTAACTTTAGGCCTCTGACCTCCTTTTTCTTGCAGCATTTACTTTAGAAAGCTTAAAATTAAAAATTCTCTCTCTGCCCCTTAAGTTGTAAATCTTTTTAAAATAGCCTCTTGACAGTTTAAAAACTCAGGAATGTCTTTTTCAAGGACCTGAGAGCCATCCCTTTGAAATGTGACTACCAGGAAAGATAATGTCTAGATCTCCCAATCTCTGAAGTAGAGTAGGAAACTATGACACTAAATAGCAAACAGATAGTTTAAGTACAGAGAAAACCACTTAAATTTAGGAATAGCTCAATCCCACTGATCCTCCCTGCTTAGGTCCGCCAGCACTTTCCACTAGCCATCCCAACACTTAAAAACACTCAAGTCCTTTGTTTCAGCAGATTTGAGTTCATGCTGAATTCTATTCTCTCTGCTCCATTGCAGTGACCTTCAATAAAGTCTTCATTGCCTGTTTAATGTTGTCCATCATCATTTTTGGTACAAAAGAAGTAGAATTATACTGACAAAAATCAACCAACTTGTACAAAGCAACACAAGTAGAAAGTGAAGGAGTCCAGGTTCAAACATAGTCTTTGTGAGTATTGAAAATTCTGCCATTTCAGCTTTTTTTTTAAAAAGAAGTCACATATTTATTCTTAGAAGTTTGTGTCTTTTCCATTAGTAATAATAACAACAATAATAATGATTAATTAATAGCAAGAATAATGCTATTAAAAATAAAACTCTAAACAGAGTATTCTCCTGGATGACCACTTGATTAGAGATATCTATGGTCCTACTGCTTTACCTTTTTTTTTAAATTATTATTATCAAGTTGTGGGAATAATCAGGAAAGAAAAGAGGCAGAATTAACATGTACTTAACATGTAAATGATGCATTCACACCAAAAGAAGGTGAAAGGATAACCCAGTATGCAGTATGACCTGCAGTTTTCCAGTAACCTATAGAAGAAAACAGTGGAAGAAGGAGAGCATCACACAGCACAAACTTAGAGCTTGTCAAACTTAGAAAAAAAATCAATGTAATTTAAGTGATATTAACACACTGGAAGAAGAAAATTAATGTTGCTAATGTCAAATTATTAGTTCCATAGTACTATTTGAATATAATTAAAATGGGGATACAAGTAAATAAGAGGTAAAATAATAAAGAACTTAAATTTATATTTGTGTGTATTTAAACAAGATTTGATTGAAATAACATTTGGGTCAAACTGGCCGTTTTCAATTTTAAGGAAATAGTGCATTTACTCAAGCTTGAAAAATACTATACTAAGGAACACAGGAAAAAGCAAGCTCTATCTTGGAAGAAGATCAAACATAGGAGGATTAGTATATTGGCAATCTCAACTTCACAGATCTGAAAAAAATATACTGCAGGATTTATAAAATATTTCTAAAGATCAATTTGATGGTAAGAAAGAAAGAAATTAAAGAAGGAAGGAATGAAGGAATTAACATACAGATGAATCAAGGAAGGATATGATTGTAGGAGATTCCACTAGTCCTGCCATATTGAATTATTCCCTTACCAAATTTCTAATTTTTCACTTGCCTACTTTATTTTTTTTAAAGATTTTATTTATTTATTTCACAGAGAGACAGTGGAAGAGGGAACACAAGCAGGGGGGCAGGAGAGGGAGAAGCAGGCTTCCCGCTGAGCAGGAAGCCCAATGCAGGGCTCCATCCCAGGACTCTGGGATCATGACCTGAGCCAAAGGCAGATGCTTAAGGACTGAGCCACCCAAGTGGCCCATCACTTGCATACTCTAACCGTTTTATGAAAAACTAATTCAGGTTGCTGTTGATGAATGAGATGTAAAAATAACGTAAGATTTATTCTATCCACTGAAATAAATTTGGAAATGAAGGGAAGGAAACATAATAGGAACAATTCTAATACAGATGCACCAAAAACAAAAACAAAAAAACAATTTCTATTTTCCCCTTTATATGGTAGTGCATAGACTTTCATCCAGTCCCCTAAAACACAGTTTATGCTAGATGATTACTTGGTCTGAGTATTTACATGTGAATAACTGTCACATGATATAAATTCATTTTTTGATTCATTGGTTGTCTTCCAAGTATAAAGATTACTAGATCAAATGTAATTTTAGCAGTTTATTTACAGGCTATAAAATACTATAAGCACACACACACACAGACACATACACATAGCTATATATATATGACTATATATAGTCTAAATGCATCCCCCCTCCATTGAATTTATTAGCAGTACAGCTGGTTTTATATCTTATAATTGCACTGGCAGTCATTATTTAGAGCATAGAGTCATTATTTACAAACATTATCAAAGACTATGAGCCATCTATCTCCCAATGGCTCCCAAGACAAGCTCCCAAGACAAGCTCCAAACTCCAAGAGATAAAGTACAGCAGAACCGCAGGGTAAAAAAGGAGTATTTTCAACTGAGCACTGTACTCTCACCAAAAATTGCACCAGATGCAGAAGAAGAGTATATAGAATACCATTTATTCATATTAATGGTAGGGTATTAATGACCTAACAATTCCTGTTTTTAATATTGATCTGATTTGTTTCTTAAAACATTTAAACACTTTTTAGTATATTATGTTAAAAATTAAAGTCCATAAGAACAGAACACTACCACTTTGTTTTTATGAGCAAATGACTGTCAGCAGTTGCTTGTACTTCCTTCAGGCGCAGTAACAGCCAGTTACATATAAATATGTACATTCACACATTTTGACTAAGTTTGTTTTTATTTTGTACATTAGCGGTATTATGACTATAATCACTGGTCTGTGGCTTATTCTTTGTGGTTAGCATTATACCCGTGAAATTTTCTTCAGCACATTCTCTTTTAATGGCTTCAAATTTTAAAATATAGTTCTATAACGGCCTCTTTTATTTTATTCTATTGTGGTTATATTTCTAGTAGCATAGCCTTTAAAATATGAGCATCGTTTTTTTTTTAATTAACTTTGAGCATTTCTTTCTAAACTAAAGCTGCAGTTTTCTTTTTAAGTACAGTTGACCCCTGGAAAATATGAGGGTTGGGAGCATCAATACCCACAAAATCAAAAATCCATGTACCACCTTTAATTCCTCAAAAAAATACGAATAGCCTACTGTTAACAGGAAGCCTTAGAGATACTATAAACCATTGATTAACACATATTTTGTGTGTTATATGTGTTATATACTGTATTCTTACAATAAAGTAAGCTAGAGAAATGAAAATGTTGTTAAGAAAACATAAGGGGGGCACTTGGGTGGTTCAGGTTAAGCGTTTCACTCTTCATCTTCTCTCAGGTCATGATCTCGGGGTCATGGAATTGAGCCCTGTGTCCCGCTCTGTGCTCAGCGCAGAGTCTGCTTGGGATTCTCTCCTCCTCTTTCTCTGCCCCTCCCCCTGCTTGTACTCTTGCGCTCTCTCTCTCTCTAAGTAAATAAATTAAACCTTAAAAAAAAAAAGAAGGGGCGCCTGGGTGGCTCAGTGGGTTAAAGTCTCTGCCTTTGGCTCAGGTAATGATCTCAGGGTCCTGGGATCAAGCCCAGGCATTGGGCTCTCTGCTCAGCGGGGAGCCTGCTTCCCCCTCTCTTTCTGCCTCTTTGCCTCCTTGTGATCTATCTTTGTGAAAGGAAGGAAGAAAGGAAGGAAGGGAGGGAGGGAGGAAAGAAGGAAGGAGGAAAAGAAAATCATAAAAGGAAATACATTTACAGTACTGTACTATACAGTAATCCATGTGTAAGTGGACATGAGGGTTCAGACTCATGCTCTTCAGGGTCTATTATGCTGTTGTAGCTGTGGCATAGTTTTAATGTAGTCTTTTTGATATTATTAATTTTAAATATTGTCAAATCTATTAATACTTAGAACATTGATAGTACAATAATTTATTAATGACTGTGAAAAACACATTCCATAAAATATTCCCCCTCGCCATAAACTTCACTTTGCCTTATTATTCCTCAAAAAAATACAGAAGTTTATTTAACAATATTTTCTTCAAAATTTTTTCGATGATGTTCATTTTTTTAGCTGTATAGGTTGTTTCCAATACCATTATTTCTTCCTAAGAGAGTATTTAGAAGTTTACCATCTTTTATAATGTTTCAATAAAGGTAAAATAGTAACTTTTTTCCTTGAATAATTAAGAATACAACCATAATAATATTCTGATCTGACATGGGCACACATTTTGCTGTCACATTTTGAAGACTTTCTCATCTGATGCCCCAATTGGTCCTCCTGGTATTTGCTCTTTAAGTTCTTCATAGCAGTCAACTGTGTAATAGAAAATTATAAGCCTGGCTTTAGTTCTCTGCATCACCCTCTAATAACCGGAGATTTTTTCATGTTTTTCACGGTGCTAAGGGAACAATGTGTTATTATGGCTTATAGTTTTTGTTTTTGTTTTTGTTTTTTTAATTTACGTATAAAGGTAAAAGACTGAGAGTTTGAATATGGAAATGGTGAGGATTCTTTTTTTTTTTTAATTTTTTAATTTATTTGACAGAGAGATCACAAGTAGGCAGAGAGGGGGAAGCAGGCTCCCCGCTGAGCAGAGAGCCCTGATGTGGGGCTCAATCCCAGGACCCTGAGATCATGACCTGGGCCCAGGGCAGAGGATTTAACCTCCTGAGCCACCCAGGCACCCTGGGAATGGTGAGGATTCTTAATAATATCCATGAGGCATCCTGGGGAAAATAAAACAAAGCAAACTCCATGTTGAAATTCTAATATTGATGGCTGAGAAATGGATAGAAAAGCCAAATAAAAAGGACTTAGGATAAGCACTGAATTCAAATTCCAAATGTAATTAACAAATTTGGGCATATGGAACATTTGAGAAGAAATGTAAATTTGTTAATTTCCTTATTTTTCTAGTGATTCTTAAATCTATTTTATATTGGTAATTAAGATTTTATATATATTAATCTAAGTTACAAAGGGATAAATAAATTAAAAAAGACATAAATGAACTGTTAGAAAAATGGAGTAGTGATAAGAAAAGTAATTGTTTTCCTTTCTCATAATGCACTGAAGGGACGGGGACACATCTTTGCATTTCCTTATTCCCATATTCAGGTAAGGAAACTAACTGAGTCAATATCCACGCAAATAGCAAGTGCGGTTTTACTATTAAAACTCAAGTCTTCCCTAATTTCCTGTTCATGTTCTAAAGCCCTCAAATCTCTGTTTTAGGAGTTTCCACATTACATAGTTTATCCAATAAATCAATGTTCCTCATTCTCTATAACACATTTATGAGCGTTTAATCACTGATTCATAATTACATTCGAGGCACATTAAGTCAAACTAACTTGAATCATAAGGTGTTTAATATGCCTGGAAAATTAAAATAATCAATAACATTGAAGCAATAACAATACAACAACATAGAAAATATCTGACTTCATTTCTACTTACTGAAATGTTCAAAGTAAATGGATTGAGAAGTACATTATCGTTACTTTAGGTGAAAGGTTCTGAATTTATGTGGTGTATTTTCCATGTTCTCAAACAACTTTCATACTTATAATCTCCAAGTCAAATAGCAATTGTAGGCAGAAAAAAACCTAGACTCTTTATCTTCTTCACTCTGGTTTTAGACTCTTTCCATATATTTTTTTTTTCCCAAAATTAGGAAGCTGATGATCATCCTCTTGTTAATGAGTCTGATTTAGGCTTGTGGACAAAGACTTACTAGTTGTTATTGACAAAGGGGCTCTCCCTTGGGAGTCTAAATTATCTCTCACTATGGCAGGAAAAAAAAAACAATCATAATAATCCATTCATCTATTCCAACAATCAAACATTTTGCATCATATAGACTGAGCCAACCTCATCCTGATGTTAGGATCATTCTAACTTTATATGTATACTAATACCCTTTGTATCATTCTTCCCTGACTCTTGCTATTCTGATCTGGATATACTAACATTCATGGTAACTCTTCTGCTGCTGGTATTTTAAACTATTTTAAACTGAAAAGCAAAAGTTAAAATACTTTTAAAAAAAACTGTTTAAAGGAGGAATTAAACTAATTTTTCCAAAATATTAACTAACATGCCAAAAGAATTCTAATGCAAAAAAAAAATGTTTCAAATTAAATCAGAACACTACATTGACATGAGAGGAGGCTTGTTAAAACCGTATACTATTAGCCTATACCCAAAATAAATAAGTGAAAAGGATCTAAGAGTATTTGTTTCTTCTCATCCTGGTATAGTCCATCTCTCCACACATGTTAGATTCAAGTCACTCAGTTCAGAAATGAAATAGCACACTATTCTCAGCTTCTTCATATTTGCTTTTGTGCATTTCTCAGATTCTCCATGGCTTTTTACAAAGAACGTCTCCCTAGATCTTGAAACTAGAATTATAGAATGGCACGTCAATCCTGGTCTATCTTCTCAGCAAAGTGGTAGGGTTGATTCCACTTTTCCCTCTGCTCTTTTCAACTCCTTGGACCTTAAGTACAAGTTAAAACAATTAAGTGGGATAAGAGCCACCAGCTCCCCAATTGCCACTGAAAATAGATATATACACTTGAAAGGGATCTGGGTAATTTCCACCAAAAACAGATGTAAACATCTGAAAGGGATTTGGGCAGTATGAGAGAACAGCTTCTTCAGACACTGAAAGTGTGGTGATACCTGGATGACTGGCCCCTTGCATGGATGAGCAGTTCATGGGAGGCCTGCATCCAAGGAGAAGAAAATAAAAGTCGTTTTCTATTATCAGGAGAAGGGGGCATTTTCAAAGGTTAATAATTACTAGTGGCCAGCACCAGGCAAGGAATTTGTGCAATCAGGTGCAAAATAAAAATGCCAGGACCCTTTTTCTAAATGGAAGGAAAAAAGTACTTTCTTTCTTGACCTTTTCTGATGTTTTGTATTTGGTATTTAATTCTTGCACACCCTTAGGCACAGGGATATTTGTGCCAAGTGCAGACCCTCATAGGCACGCCGGGTCCCACCCTCTGGATAAATGGATGCTCAGAATGTGCACTGACCCTATCTGCACTGTGTCTAAGGACCCATCTGGGCAGGGAGCTGCGCCTGGTGTTGGGTACAGCCAGGAAGCAGGCAGGTGAGAACAGACTTTCCCTTTGTACTAAATTAAAAGATGAAATTATGAATAATTCCAAACCAATAGTCACAAAGCATCAAAACCAGAGCATGGCCCTTCCTTTGTGACACTGGTCTCATTTCATGAAACCAACCCTGCTGATGATTTTTATTAGCAAATATGTAATTCCAAACAATATACATTTTTTGCTAGCATAATTTATACTTGTTTGTACTTATCGTAGCAGTTTATACTTGTTTGATATTTTTGTCCTCATGAAATGGCCCATGTATCCATCCTTTGAGCATGGCTTATCTGATACTCAATTTGTCACAATTAAGTTCTGGAAATACTCCGGACAAAATCTGCTTACAAACTCTATAGTTGAGTGTATATAGATACAATATATATGCAGATAATGCTATTTAAATATTCTTATACAAACATATGCACAAATACATATTTATGTTATTTATTTTAATGTGTATATTTATATCAATTGCATATATCCCTATAAGATATAGAAGCACACACACACACAAACAGATCCACATACTATGTAATTTTATCCCTTGTGTTTTGTATGTTTAGTTCTACTATGATACTCCCTTTAGAGTTTTGTTATATTTTTAAATACTATCTCTTTCTATATGCCACCTTTAAGAAAATAATGTTTTGCAGTGAAAATATTGCCTCGGAAACTTTTCTAATATAAATCAATCACCTTTCTTCCATGTTTTCCTTAGTATCTTATTTAAATGCCAACTTTCCCCCACCCTCAATTATGTCTCCCCTTCTTCCTCCTTTATGGTGAAGTTAAGATTTTCCTTTGCACTATATGCCTCTCCCAAATTCACCAAAATGATGAATGAATCTTCAATAATTAAAGGTTTCTTGCCCACTCTGAGTGGGTTTTGAAGGCATGGGAATTACTATTAATTCCCCTCTGTATCCAAATAGTAGTAAAACAGCCTTAGTACCTGAGGTCAAACTCGAGAAAAACTTGTAAAAGTGAATAAATCATTTCAGTATTCATTGTGCTTAACCAAGCATTCTATTTCCCTTCCTTCTTCTCATTTCTTGGAGTTAGTTCACTAAATAGAGCTGTAAAATCTATTGATCGAATTATTGCAAGATACTTATATTAGTCAATCAATTCAGAATGGAAAGTCATTTATTAATTGATTCATTCATTTAGTGTTTTATTCTCTATTTATCTCTACCATATGTCACTGGAGTATTTTATGGAAATACATAGTTTTCCTCCTATTATTTTATTCTTTTCACATTTTGAAGACACACTGAGCATTTGCTCCAAACCTTCTTTTAGCCAAAATTTCTCATTCCTGCCTTGATTTCCTTATCTCCTCTCAGCAACTTGCTTCTTATTGCAAAGCTGCCAGACATAAATTTTCAGCTTCCTATTTGTTTATTTTAAAGATGGAAAATTAATTGAAAATATAATTCTTATACTAATTGCCAACTAATTCAAGTTAATTTAACCCATGTGTAAAATGGCAATAACACTTAAATGTGCAACCTGGCAGTTTAACAAGTCTTGCAGAGATTGATTATATATAGTCCTTAACTTGCCTAGGATAGCACTTTATTGTTTTTTTTTATGGAACTTGGACTTAGCCACAACTTCTTATTTTTAGAGTATTCTGTTTCTGCTCACAAAATTTCTTAAATCTATAATAAGCCAAATGTATAAGATCTCTCCTGTTATATCAATAATTTCTCTCCGCTGCCATGTCTCATATTACTTTTGGTTCCTTAGCAGGGAAATTTAAAACATTTTATGCTCTTGTCTCCCTTATTCATAACAGGACAACACAGACTAGCTTATTCCTCAAACCTTGTTCTCAACTGTCACCAGATTCAGCCACAATTACAAACAAAATGAGTTTCAGATTTGCCCCTTCATAGTATTCCCACTGTATTCCCAGAGTAGGTCAGATCCTCTTTATTTACCAGTTAGGATATTTTCCTAGACTTCTAACTTATGTTTGGCTTCCCCCTTCACCTTTCGTAGGGCAATAGTCATTCAGGGCTGGGATGTCAATCACCTTCTAAGTCACTGTGCCTGAGAAATTTAAAGAATGCTCTTACCACTGCCTTTCAGAGTCTCCACAGTGGTCACACAAATACTCTATCATTCCTGTCCCCTTACCCCTACAATATTTTCCATGATTTTTGTTTGTTTGTTTATTCCGTAACGATCCTGATTGTTTGCCAGTGGATGCTCTCCAGCACACCCGCACTTCAGTAATGCTGCCCCTTAAGGAATTTGCTGATTACTACTTTCACTAACCCTAGCAAGTGCCAGGTACCACCAGCTGTTTTGTATCAAACATCTCTCTTCTTTGAAGTAACTCTGTTCAGTGTTAGTTTTCTCATTTTTTTTTAATTTTCTCATTTTCTTAATGATTAACTGACACATAATGAAGATGGGATCTGTACTCCGTATTTTGAACTTAAAAGTCTATGCTTTTAAAGTTAATGGTTGCATTTGGATATATCATTTATCTTTCTATATGTTAAAGGCATTTGCATAACTTTCATTTTAGGTATATTTACTTTCAGATTTGTTCATCAGTGGCTTATTTGCCGGTTCTGGATAATGCTCATGTGGTCGTTATATATAGACTTCTTCCAAACTTCTGGAGGACTTCCTGGATGATATTTGTTCTAGAGCCTCTATCCTGTTTTTAACCCTCAATTTCACCTAGAACATGATCTTCACTTAAGCACCTGTAATTCTTCACATAACAATCAGTGGCATTTCTATGGACATCAATATGTTGTCTATATCCCTGAAGATTTTCAGGTTTTTTTCTAGAAACAAATTCTCCAACACTGTCACATTCTACCATGATGACTTTGCCTTCACTAGAGATCTGTAGTGATCAGATGATAAACATACAAGGCATTAGCTCTTCTAGCATACAATGGTGGGTGAGGGTGGGGAAGAGGATAGCCCATCCCATCCCATCAGAATTTTATCACCAATGCTACCAGTATCTGATGATATTTAAACAACAAAACAACAACAAAACAGGCCTGTTTTTAGTTTTATTATTGTTTTTAAATTCTTTGACAAGGTATCTCTTCCTTGCCTCTTACTCAAGGTGAAACTTCACCTACCATCTTCCTCAGTAAGGCTGAGTCAGACTGACTATAATACTTGACTTGTTAAAAAATTTTAATCATTTTCTTTTCACCCCGGAAGTAAGGGAAGGGCAGCTCGATATATGGCACCTGACACTGGACAAATTAAATTGACAATAGTTTATTCATCATATTCACAGCCTGGGGGAGAAGGACACTGAATGCTACAGAGGGACACATCAGGCTGTGGGAGGTGCCCCCTCCCATTTCCCTTGGGAAGATGTAATTGGCTAGTTTGGATAATTCCACAGGCTCACAGGAAACTGAAACCTGCTACCTAAGAGTAATCAAGGATTGTATTTGGTCCCTTTAATAAAGAGTTTATTTCGCTGGAGACCTTATCCATGAGAGCAGAGTGGAGACAGAAATTTCTGGTTAGAACATTCAAAGCCCTCTTGATTTTACCAGATAAAAATTGAGCTTTAATTTTAGCGCTTACATCCAATGAGGTATCATGTTTTCTGAAGCTTAAATCCTGGGGAATTTGTGTTCCAGTCAAGCAATATTTGTGTAGCAAGTAAAAGTTATACCTTCTATTAATGTTATCGTAATCGGAAGTTTATTAATTTATGGGTATTAACCAATTTTTATCAAAACAATGAATATTATAATCATGGTTTCATTTAACTGTTATCAAAAAGATAAGTATCATCGCTTGTAAATTTAAAGATTTAAAAATTGTAACAGGAAAGAAACTGATCACTGTAACATTGATGAACAGAGTGGTAATCACTACCGCATAAAACAAGATTCCATTTCCCCTATGTGCTTACAAACAGCTAGACAATGACAGTCAAACAATATACTTTAAACCAAGACAGTTGAAGTCTAAAGACTGTCTATAAATCTCACTGCTTTACTAACTCAGTCCACAGACTTTCAAGGAAGAATGCCAGAGTAGATTGGCTGAGTTATAATCTGAATATATTATTTTCTTTTTTTTTTTAAGATTTTATCTATTTACTTGACAGAGAGAGAACACAATCAGGCAGAGAAGCAGGCAGAGGCAGAGAGAGAGGAGCAGGCTCCCTGCTGAGCAAGGAGCCAGACGCGGGACTCGATCCCAGAACGCTGGGATCATGACCTGAGCCGAAGGCAGCCGCCCAACCAACTGAGCCATCCAGGCATCCCTGAATATATTATTTTCAACTGGGATATAAATTTGTATGAAGACATAATGTCTTCTCTTTGTTAAATACTCTATATTAGAGGGTATTTGGGGAGCTCTCACAAAGTGGGTACCAAAGCACTTAAATATGTGTAGAAGCATTTTCCTCTTGTCTTCTCATTCTTCTTTCTTGAAAACTTGCTTCTTACACTCTGATCTCATAAACTTAATACATCTCAATTACTGTCATTAAATAGTATGCATAACTAAATGAAAGTTATGATTTGATTCTCCATACATTTGGGTTTTTTTTTGGCTGTCACTGCATTTATGTAATTTTCCAATTTAATTTTGTTTTCAACCTATATAATGCAAAAGCAATTTATGCACATACAGACAAAAATCAAAATATGGTAAACTGTATAAAACAAACATACCTCCTGACATGATTCTCTTTTACCATCCCCATTGACAACTACTGGTAATGGTTTCTCATTTTCTCACTATAAAATTCCCAAATGTGAGAGAACAAGTTTCTATTGTTTTATGCCACCCACATTATGGTACCTATGGTACAGCAGCTGAAACTAATACAGATTTTGGTACTGGCAAATAAGATGTTTTTGCAACAAATACATCAAATAGTATAAATGGTTTGGAAATTGAGTAATCAAAAGAGACAGAGATTTTTGAAGTACATGGTATAAAGAGCCTAAAATTGAAGAGACTGTTGATAGAAATAGGGACATTAAATGTGATATTAGTGAGGGACGTGATGGAAATTAGGAGTGTGCTATTGGAAACTGAAGGAATTCTTGTCGTGACATAGCATTACCTAGAGTTTGCAAAATTCAGGAAAGGATAACTGATGAAGAATATGCCTAGAGGTGTAGAACCCATTCTCTTTGTTTGCGGTAATTGTACCTAGGGTGATCGCTCAGGAAATGGAGCCATTTTCTTCCCCTCCAGTTGAATTTGCCCAACAAAGAAAATTAGGGGAAACTAAATTAAACATCCTGGAGACAGCATGCAAATAAAATAATTTGTTCCTGTGGAGGCAGAAAAGAAAGGGCTAGACATTTTTATCTTCTTTCTCTTTGTCACGTGAACCCAGAGAGAACATCAATAGCAATGGGACAGAAGTTGTATTGGAAAGAAATATTTGATAATGAATAATAAAAAAAAGAAGAGTTGCAATAACACATACATAAAAGATGGCTAAAGGAGGAAATAAAAAAGTACCACTTCGCAGGAAAGAAAACTCACAATAATATTGCCATGGAGCAAAATAAAAATTGTGGCCAAATATTTCAGCATGAATTATAAACAAAAGTTCAGGTAAAAATAATGCAATATATGAAATATGGAAGTTCCCAAAAGAGAAAAACAAAATAATGGAAGAGGACTAACATTTAAAGATATTGGTACTTCAAGACTTAGCTAAATTTTGCCTTCTAAAGGATGGCGTTCGTGATACCCTTGCTCCCAGGTTTTTAAAGATGCTTTCTCATCATTTGACACACATTTTCTTAATCAAATATGAAATTGTTTAATTACCTATACATCTCTCTCACTAAGCTGCAAAATTATTCTGGGTAGGGGACTATTTTTATTCCTTTTTTAAAAAAAATATGTTATTACTATTGTTGTTCTCATTTTTGCATTCCTAATGTCCAGGTACATGTAAGAATTTGGTAAAACATCTGCTAAATAAATAATTGATTAGACTAAACTTAATCTCAGAACAGTAATAAACTAACTTAATATATAAGAGTAATTATGAACATCTGAAATAATGTATGTAAAAGGAAATAATGAAAGTGCTATAGAGTGGAAAATTAATATTCCTCTCCAATTCTGAGGTTCAGTTATCTCCATAAATATAAGCATTACTCTGCTATGTTGATAGCTGAGAAAAAACATTCTGTCAGTATTTGTGTAAAAATCCTAAAATTGTATCTAAACAGCAGTAACCAGCAACAGTTTACTGTTTACAGTAACTATTTACTGAAGTTGATGGAACTTAGAAACCTTCTGGGCCAAATCAGCAGCTTGGCAAACCATTAGCCTTGGCTTGTTTGGAAGATATGTGTTCTAAGTTCACCAAAATGTAAACCAGCCACACAACACTCATCAATTCTATGTTAAATAAATAAATACATAAATAAATCACAAACCAGCTTGCAGACCAGTAATTTGTGCAGTTATTAAAGATTCTTCAGATTTCATTTTAAAAGTGATGTTATACTATTTGCTCACTGAGTTTGAGTAACTCAAAAGTAATAAAAAAAATAAACAATTAGATAGACATGAAAAATCTAGAAGTGGATTTTCAAAATGAGGCAGCTGAAGTATCTGAGGGGATCTTAAAATCAAATACTAAAGGTTATTTGGAACTCCTAACAAACAATCAGAGCTTATCAAAAAATGTCATTACTAACACTTAACTTTTTAATTTCCACCCCAGAACTGAGTTACAGGGGAAGAGATGTATTATCCCTTCTTAAAATATATCTGCATCTGTAATACTCCTGAAATAAGTAAGTCATATAATTTAACCATGCCTTTCTATTAATTTCTGCAAGCAATCATTTGTATGTTTTAAAACAATAGCCAGCATGAGGCACCTGGGTGGCTCAGTCAGTTTAACATCTGATTCTTGATTTCAGGTCAGGATCTCAGGGTTGTGGGATCCAGCCCCATGTGGGACTCTATGCTCAGCATGGGGCCTATTTGAGTCTATTTGAGATTCTTTCCTTCTCTCCCACCCCTCCCCACCACTCACTTACACACACACACACACACTCTCTCTCTCTCTCTCTCTTTCTCCCCTGCCCCCCATCTCTCTCTCGCAAGTAAATAAATAAATAAAATCTAAAATAACAGCCAGCATGGTTGGGATTCTCATGCTTGAACCATTTTCAACACCCTATCATATTATGGGAGATTTTCCAGAACATTGGACAAATGAGTCATCAGCACCCAAACATGTGACAAGATGCAAAGTACTTTTTACCTTAGTATAAGAGAAAACCAAATCAATTTTTCAATGGCATGTAACTACTATTGAAAGGCAGGTGGATATAGAATGCCAGCTTCATGTTATATGTGCTCACCATGAGTCAGCTCTCCCTGAATAAATAAGTTGATTTAACCATTTGAAGTGAATTACCTAGTATCTAAAAATTCAATAATCAGTTCCAAATCACCTAGAAATCCATTACTAATTGGCTCAGAAATCCATTTTTAATGAATGTTATAATATGGCCAAATTATTCAAAACTGAGAAAGAGACAGAGAGAATGAGAAAGAGAATGTGTGTGTGTGTGTGTGTGTGTGTGTGTGTGTGTGTGTATTAAGAGGAGGGTGCGGGTTGCCAAAATTTTGGCAGTACTTTCACAGTACTCATTTCCAAATCAGAAAGTACTATTGAACAACATTTTTATTTCTAGATAAAATCAATTAAATTTAATTTTGTTTTGAACATCTTTTCTTAATTATGTGAGTTCCTCTGAGATAATCACTATAAATGTTGGGTTATATATTCAGATTATAATATCTCTTCATCTACCAAGGGTCTTTCCCTTTATTAAGCTGAATTGGGTTCCTCTCCAGATGAGCCAGACAAGGAGAATCAATCAGGAAGTTTTCCAGTCTATTTAGTCTTAGAATGACCATTGCTTGTGTCCTTGATCTCTTCATTATTGAAATGAAACATGGAAAAATGTCATGTGTTTTTCTTTTCTTTTCTTTTTTCAGCTTTTCTTTCCAATTACAAATACTTTATTTTTTTACTTTTTACATGGAGTGGCATTTATTTAATAATTATTCTCCTTTTCTTACTCCTCCTCCCCCTCCCCCTTCCTCCTCCTCCTCTACCTCCTCCTCCTCCTTCTTCTTCTTCTTCTTCTTTGATGTAGTGTTCCATGATTCATTGTTATTCATTATAACACCCAGTGCTCCATGCAATCCATGCCCTCCTTAATACCCATCGTGGGGTTCAACCATCCCCCCCATCCCTCTCCCTTCTAAAACTCTCCATTTGTTTCCTGGAGTCCATAGTCTCTCATGGTTCATCTCCCACTCCGATTTCTCCTCCTTCATTTTTCCCTTCTCCTAATGTCCTCCATGGTATTCCTTATGTTCCACAAATAAGTGAAACCATATGATAATTGACTTTCTCTGTTTGACTTATTTCACTCAGCATAATCTCCTCCAGTCCCATCCAAGTTGATGCAAAAGTTGGGTATTCATCCTTTCTGATGGCTGAGTAATATTCCAGTGTGTATATGGACCACATCTTCTTTATCTTTTCATCTGTTGAAGGGCATCTTGGCTCTTTCCACAGTTTGGTGATTGTGGCCATTGCTGCTATGAACATTGGGGTGCATATGGCCATTCTTTTCACTACACCTGTATCTTTGGGGTAAATACCCAGTAGTGCAATTGCTGGGTCATAGTGTAACTCTATTTTTAATTTCTTCAGGAATCTCCACACTGTTTTCCAAAGTGGCTGCACCAACTTGCATTCCCATCAACAGTGTAAGAGGGTTCCCCTTTCTCCACCTCCTCTCCAACATTTGTTGTTTCTTACCTTGTTGATTTTTGCCATTCTAACTAGTATAAGGTGGTATCTCAATATGGTTTTGATTTGAATTTCCCTGATGGCTGACAATGATGAACATTTTATCATGTGTCTGGAGAATCAACAACAAATTAAACCTAACCCATGCATGAGAAGGGTAATAATTAAAATCAGAGCTGATATCAATGAATTAGAAATGAGAAATACAGTAAAACACATTAATGAAACTAGATGCTGATTCTTTGAAAAAATTAGTAAGATTGATAAACCACTAGCCAGACTTATCCAAAAGAAAAGAGAAAGGACCCAAATTAATAAAATTATGAATGAAAGGGGAAAGATCATGACTAATACCAAGGAAATAGAAACAATCATCAGAAATCATTATCAACAGCTATATGCCAATAAGTTAAGCAACCTAGAAGAGATGGATGGATTCCTGGAAACCTACAAACTTCTAAGACTGAAACAGGAAGAAATTGACAACCTGAATAGACCAATAACTAGTAATGAGATTGAAGTGTGATCAAAAAACTCCCAAAACACAAGAGTCCAGGGCCTGATGGATTCCCTGGGGAATTCTACCAAATAGTGTTTTTCTACTTCATTTATCTGACATAGGGTATAAAGCCAATCATTTTAAAATAAGGAATGTACATTGCAACCATCCATAGAGCTTTTAAAAAAAAAATCATGAATTAGGCTCCACCCTAAGTATTTTAACTCTAAAGATCTGGCATGAGTTTAAGCTTATATATTTTAAAGCATAAGTGGTTTGCGTTGAGAACCAATGGCCTATTGAATCAACTGCATTAATTTGATTCACTGGTTACCAAATCAGCAATAAGTTACCTGTTGTTTAATGTTCTGTAGCTCTCACTTTCTCTTAACAGAATGTTTTTTGTTTTAAACTTTCTAAACTGACATAGTTGTTGATCTATAAGATAATATCCTTTCTCAAATCTTAGTCTGCTACTCTGGAAATGTTTTCTTAATAATACAGAGTGAAGAAGGAGGAGGAGGAGGAGAAGGAGAGGAAGGAGGGGAGAGAGAGAGGAAGACTGGAAGCAAGAGAAAGAGAAAGGATACAAACATTTAAAAAAAAAAGGAGAAAAAGAGAAACCACATGAAGAAAAAATTGGACCAGGAGAAGAAAATGTGAAAGAGAAGAAAATTTAAAAATCCAGAAGAGAAGAAAGGAAGAAAGAGAAAGATAGATGAGAGGAATGAGGAAGAAAGGAGGAAAAGGAAGGAAAGAAGAAAATGACAACTTAGATTTGGGGGTTTGTTGATTACTCTCTTATACCACAGTGAACACCCAATGGAAAATCTTCCAGGTCAACCACCTGAGATCTGTATCTATTACTCTGCCAAGTAGAAAGGATAAATTCTTTCTCTCTGCCTTTTTACTTTTTTATTAAAGATTTTATTTATTTATTTGACAGAGAGAGAGATCACAAGTAGGCAGAGAGGCAGGCAGAGAGAGAGGGGGAAGCAGGCTCCCCGCTAAACAGAGAGCCCGATGCGGGGCTCCATCCCAGGACCCTGAGATTGTGACCTGAGCTGAAGGCAGAGGCTTTAACCCACTGAGCCACCCAGGCGCCCCTCTCTCTGCCTTTTTAAAAAAGATTTATTTTTATTTATTTTAGAGAAAGAGAAAGAGAGAGCAGGGGGAGGGGCAGAAGGAGAGGAAGAGAGAGAACCTCAAGCAGACTCCAGGCTGAGCATGGAGCCTGACTCAGGGGTGGATCCCCAGACCCTGAGATCAAGACCTGAGCTGAAACCAAAAGTTGGCTTCCCCAGGGACTGTACCAGCCAGGTGCCTCCCCCACTCCGGCCTTTTTTGTATTATTATTATTATTTTCAGAGTTCAGTGATGTTGAAAATACATTTGTGAATTGACAGTCAAAGTGGAAAGTAAGAATATTTAGCTGGTGAAATCATATAGGTCCCAGCTGAACTGTTCTGAAGGAGAGCATTTCACAAGAATGATGTTTTTAGGCACAATCTGCCCAAGTGAACTCTGGAGATTTTGCTTTAAGTCCGTTCTTGACACCCTAGGGTCATTCTGTTCCAGCTCTGATCTTATGGCATCTTGTGATTTTTATGTTAGCTTCTTACAGCTTAATGATGACCAAAAATAATAGAAATAGAGCAAAATAATAATTACTCATGGCAACAAATTTAGACTCATCAAATTACCAATAATCTTAAATTTTTAAAAATTGATACCACACATACATGCACACAGTAGCACATACACACATATATTTCAATATAGAGAGCAAATGAACTGTCCTATGTCCAATGGCAACCTTGGAGAATGAAAAACAGTATTTATATGGCTATTCTAGAGCCATAAGATTTTCATCCAGTAAAGAATGAGAGTCACGCTTCATGATTTCAATTTGCTGAGTTATAGCAATTATCTAAAACTTTTAAAAAGTGATTTTATTCATTTATATATTTTTAATAATAACTAAATGATGTGGTTTATGAAATCAGCCCTATGAGTAAGCTGAGAAGGCAGTTTCTTGCATTTCAGGATATAACTGATCCTGAAGATAGCCTTGTTTACCCCCAAACAGGCAATATCAACAATCAATTTGAACAACAACATTCTGGCAATTTATAAAGCTTAGAAATTCTTAAACTCAGTCATTGAATTTCTTTCTTCTTATACTATAATAACTTCTTCTTCCTTACATTGTAGTAGCTATTACCTTGAGAAAAATTACTATATAAAGTTAAATTATAAGTCATAAATGCCATCCCATTATTTTATTTTTAAATAAATGCATGCAAGTAATATAAAATTGTATAATATATAATTTATACATATATAAACGGCTTTATAAATTTCTGGGAGTGCATTTCTATACTAAATAGCATTTCATATTAATAAGCATACGTTGCTAAATTATTTTGAATCAGTAGGTATTAATTGTATACCTAGCATATGTTAGGCATTGTACTAGGCACTAGGGTGTGATAAAGATAAAATCTCTGCACTTTGATTTACACAGTTGAGAAAGAGATCAACAATGAAGAGGAAATGCCCTTAAAGTACATTAAATGCTATGAAAATGAAAGCACAGAGTTTATAGTATCAAAAAGAGAGACACGGGATCCATGTTGGAAGGTACAGGGAAGGCTCCTTGGGTGAAGATAATGCCTAACTTGAATCTCAATGGTATCTAAGAGAAGAGGAGCAGAAGAACATTTCAGGATAGCTCCAGCAGAAGAAAGAGTATGTGAAGAAGTCTGGGACTTATAAGGAAGTATGATGTGTAAGGATAATAATTGCTCTACATTATTTTTGAAACTTCAAATCTTCAAAGCACATATTCCTGGAAGATCAATGTTTGGACAGGGTTCTGTTAACACAGGTTGTGTTAATGTGCAAGGAATTTAAGGAAGAGCTCATTGAACTGGGTAAATATTTAGTTCAGGAAGCAGGAAAGGGAAACTTGCTAAGAAGGGTACATTTCCTGACAAAGATCCTGGAAAGGTAGCTTCAGCCTTATTAGAATGGAAGTTACAGCTCAGAGTATGTCCCCACTGGAGGGAAGGAAGCTCTGTTTCCATCCTCAGCTACCAGTCCGTAATTGGCTAAGGTCCGCCCTGGGAGCGGTAAATGCTCTGGCTCTCTGAGCTCTCCATCAGGGGGACAGAGCAGGTCCAGCGGCCCAGGGTAGTCGTCCGGAGAAAGCCTCAGATATAAGCCGTTAAGGCAAAGACCCAGAGAAACTGTGAAGAGGCACACAGAAACAGATAAAAAGGCCTAAGAGAATCACAAAGAATACTGACATGTTCCTTACAGGTGGACACAGATTAAGCTTTTGTAAAAATAGGATTACATTATGACTAACAGGAAAGCCAGACAATACTGCCCATTTAGAAAAAAATCTTTATTGAGGTATAATTCATATACCATAAAATTCATGTTTAAATGTGTAATTCAATAACTTTTAGCAAATTTACTAAGGTGTGCAACCTTCCCCATCATCCTGGTTTAGAACCTTACCACCGTTCCAGGAAAATCTCATTCCATTTTACAGTTAATCCCCCATCCCACTTTTAGCCCTAGGCAACCATTAATCTACTTTCTCTATAAATTTGCCTTTTCCAGACATTTCTTACAAATAGAATTATAAATTATGTGATCTTTGGGGCATGGCTTTTTTCTATATTATACTTAACATAATGTGTTCAACTAGTTTTAGTGAGCACCTACTTTATGCCAGGCACTAAAAACTAAGCTACTGGGGGCCAAAAAGAGGTATGGATCTTATGGAATGGTAAGGAAAATGGACAGTAACAAAATAATCATACATAAATGTAAAGTTACATTTAGAAAGTTTCATGACGCTCTGGAAAAATGAATGGGAGTCAAGGGAAGGCTTCCCTGAGGAAATAACACCTGATACCAAACTGAAGAATAGGAGTTAATTAGGCAAAGAACAAAGCAGTCCAGATAAAACAGGACCTGCTCAACTCCAAGAGGGAAGACATTTATTACAAGTGATTGAGAGAATGTTATCTGGTTGGAGTTTTGAGAGGGAAGAAAAGATGGTGAGAGATAAGCCTGGAGAGAACGGCAGGGACCAAATTAGACTGAAATTTATTAAAGCACCTTACAGATTTTTGTCTATTTTAAGACCAATAGAAAGAAATTGAAGTGTTTTCGGTTGGGTTGTGGGGGAAGGTAGCTGATACTACAGGTTTTTTGTTTTGTTTTTTAGAGAGATACATTCTAGATGAAGGGAACTTTTTTTGTGTGTGTTCTCAAAAATATTCTCTAAACATCTTATTTTACCTGCTTCAGACTTCTATTTCATGACAAACGAAGGCTATTCTATATGTTAGTACATTTAACAATTACATGATAAAACATCCACTCACGGATATTTCTGGACAGTCTATAGTTCACCCAAGCATTTTCATTTTTATTTCCTAATGGAAGTTGGATATATGTACATCTGGGCATTGTTCAACAACCATTTTTTCTGATTAGATGGTGAGTCTTGGCCTCATTTCTAAGTTAGTTCATTATGTTGTATGAACTATGTGGAGAACTACTTACAGACCTCTCTATATACTCATGATTTTCTGGGGGTTTTTTTAACACTAAAAGTGGGGACTCAAAAAGATTTTATTTCCCTAAGTCACACAAAGTCTATTTACATGGAAAAAAAATAGCTAAGGTAATTATCCAGATCATTTGCGCAAAAATCTCCTTTTGTTGGCCTGAATGATTGTACTGTATTATTTACATGGATCCAATTTACCAGATAATGGCTTACCAACACCTTACAATACTCCTAGTAGATAGATACTGGATGATTTACCTAAGACATATTGTAAGATGGGGAAAAAATGTTACACTAAAAATGGAAAACTCATGGTCAATAAAAAAAAGAAAATGGTGAATATCAAAGGGATCATTATGGTCTGTGGTTTCCAATAATCTTTATAATGAATGTGAGAAAAAATAGCACAAATGAAGTAGTAATATTGAAACTTAAACCAAGATGTTAGAACTTTAGGGCTTAAAAAATATGCACATGCTAAGACACACACATGTGTGTGCATGCCAGGTTCTAAAAGCACTACATGAATGACCATTTGGAAGAAGGAAATTGATTATCTTTCTAGAAATATGCTAGACATATTTAATTCATTGGGACTCTTCTAACATGGGAACCAGAATCAACAGTAACTGTGTGTACTTTGTTTACATAGTGTTTACTCTGGATAACAAGATACCAAAAAAACCCACAAACATATATTTTCAGTACATAAATTATAACTCCTTTTGTCCTCAGACCCCTGTGATACAGGTACTTTATTGCCACTATTTTACAGAAGATAAAACTGAGAATGAAGGTAAGGCATGTAAAATATTTACAGTTTATAGTCCTGTAATTATTTTACTTTGAGTTGGTTTTTCTGCTTTAATGATCATATTAATGTATACACTGGACAAATGCTTCTATTTTATAACATAAAAACTTGTGTGAACAATTGAAGATTCAGTGATTTAGAGGAATGGTTTACTTTAATTTCTTAAAGTAACACAAACTTGTGGAAATTATTGTGATTTAGACAGATTTGGGCTTCAGATAAAACATTTCAGTTGTAATAACTGGAAACCTACAAGTATAGGTGGTTGGCACATTTTACCATGTTCTGAGTTCTGAGTTAGCTTGGAGATAACTCAGGTATCTGGACAAGTGGCCTTTTTATATTATGTCATTCTTCACAGGGGAGGATTGAGATCCTGTGTTACCAACTACATAAGATTATATACCAAGCCTGAGTCTACAGAATAACCAATACTTGGACAACTCATTCAAATGACAACTTGTTCTGTAAAACAGGAAACAAAATCAGTCAGATTAACAGAAATGGCTGAAATCAGCCTAGAAAGTTGTTGGGGGGTGAGGAGTGGGGTGGCTCTTAACTACATTGTACCAGAGGCTCAATTAATTTTCCATATTCTCTTGTAGCTGATTATATGTGATTCTGAAACAGAGTGAAGTGGATTTCTTGGAGATTAACAATGGTCTATATAATTGGTACATTATGAGAATGTGCATTGAATTCTAGAAAATAATTCTCATTGTGAGGGTCAAAGGGCTTTTGGGGGAGGCAGGAGAGGAAGTAAGGGAGGCTTGCCTGCAGGGAGATCAAGATTTCTCTAGATATTTTCCAAGTGCCTGGCCCCTCTCCCCTCCTCCACACTGCTCTGCCCCTGCCCTTGACAGACACACATGCATACACACATCCAGTTACTGTTACTGTTAATATTAATGACAGAATGTATCACATGCCTTCCAGATTTTGAAAGTGTGAGAAAGGATGAGAATCAATGATGTAGAGACAATGGCAGGGTGACAGTGGGGTGGAGGGAAATTCCCAGAGCACTGGGATCTCTGCCTCTATCTATATGAACTAGAGCCAGTTAATTGTGCATCTTGCCTTCATTTCTCTTACCTAAAGAATGATGAATCTGAACTCAGTGACTGGGTATTGTTTTTGTTTTTGTTTTTTTGTATTTTTTTGGGCATCATTAAACTTACAGACAAACTCACAACTACAGGTGATTTTAATACTTCTTTCTCAATAATTGATAGAACAAATGTAAAAATCAGTAATAAACTAGATTTTGAGCAACCCATTTAACTTAATCGACATTTTTATAACACTATACCCAACAACTGTAGAATATACATTCTTTTCTTTCTCTTTTTTTAAAGTTTTTACTTAAATTCTAGTTAGTTAATTTATAGTGTAATATTGGTTACAGTAGAATTTAGTGATTCATCACCTAGATATAATACCCAGTGCTCATTACAAGTGTCCTCCTTAATACCCATCACCCATTTAGCCCATCCCCCACTCACCACCCCTCCAGCAACACTCTGTTTGTTCTCTATAGTTGAGAATCTCATGGTTTGCCTCCTTCTCTCTCTTTTTTTCCTGCCTTCCCCTATGATCATCTGTTTTTTCCTTAAATTCCACATATGGGAACTCAGTGAATTGTAAGGGCCACTCTACTTCCACTGTCTTTTATTATTGTGTCCTTTATAATTAATCCAAGACTTGGAGGTCTGCAATTTTAGTATAATTCAACAAGGTCAGGTTAGACATACATAGACATAGTCAAACTGGATTTTTGTTTTGTATTTGAATATTTTTGGAAGAGATTTCATTTGTTTTGCCACTTTCTTAATTATACCTTATCCTGTTCTCTACCCTAAACCCTCTACTTAGAAAATATTTTACTTTAAATGGCATCATTTATATTTCATTCTCCATTATCATATTAGACATATTCTAGGTGTCATTCTCAGGTGCTTTTATTTTTATTTTTTTTTAAAGATTTTATTTATTTACTTGACAGAGAGAGAGAGAGAGATTACAAGTAGGCAGAAAGGCAGGCAGAGAGAGAGGGGGAAGCAGGCTCCCTGCTGAGCAGAGAGCCCATGCAGGGCTTGATCCCAGGACCCTGAGATCATGACCTGAGCTGAAGGCAGAGGCTTTAACCCACTAAGCCACCCAGGCGCCCCCAGGTGCTTTTATTTTTAAGTGTATGCTTTTGAAAATTTTAGTCCAAATATTTACTTTGCTGCCCAGAATTATTACTTTTTAATTAACACTCCCCTCCCCAGAGACTGGAAGTTAACTGCTTTTTTTTTTTTTTGGCCTACTTATACTAAGTGATCAATTTTTCCCCCTTGAGCAACATTCATTCTTAAACACTACAGTGCTAGAGACACTTAATTATGTATTCTGGGCAGTGATCCAGCTTTGGAGAAAATAATAGAGTATCTCCAACTAGTTCAACCAATGTTAGGAAGCATACATTTTATGGTATAAGCAGTGGTTAGCCCCCATTAAGAGAAATGTTTTATTCTGAAAGTGTCAAAACTTTCACAATCTTGAGGATAGTTTTATTATTGGATTCAAATTAATGCCCCATTCACTTATCCAAAGTAACAAGTGATATATTTAAAATCATGATCAAATAAAATTCCTTCCTTAAGATTCATTGTCATAAGGTAGAAATGCTGCAAATGCCTCTGGATTAAGATTTCAAATGGATGTGTCAGCGAGGCTTATTGTCCAATAAACTACAACGTGCAAGCACCTACCAGGGAAAGGACTTCAATTCTTGGCAGTGGCTGCAGCTTTAAAAGAAAGGAACAATTTGCCAGGAAGTAAGCACATGCTGAGCAAAAGAGCCTGCCTACAGACGGTGCACTAGGCTCACAAACGTAGCTGGGAATTGAGCACAGAAAACGGATTTAAACTGATTTTGGTCATTTCACATTCAGGGCATGTCCGACCTTCAGACTTTCCCTGAAATGCACTTCGTTTCAGACCCTGCAGATTCCGCTCACGTCTCCTTCTGCTATTCTCCCAGCTCCCAGAGCCGCTGGAGGAGCCAAGGTCCTGGCCTTGTAATGGTGGCTCGCCCTTGGTATGCTGTGGGAGCAGTGAACTAATAAAATCATGGAATCTTAGTTTGCAGAAGCCTCAGAGAATCTCTATATTTGTTCACCCAAAGGAGGAATCCATACTCAAATATCTATAACAAATGACCATGCAGGCTCAACTTGATACTTTGTCACAGAGAGATACCCTTCTTTTTTGGAAATCTCTTCATGTTAGTTCTTCCTGGTTTTACCCCAAATATACTTGCCAAGTCAACCTGTTGGTTATGTTTCTACTGTCTAGGCCAACCACAATCTTTTCATGACTATATTTAAAAAGTTGTAGAAAACAGACATAACCCTATTTGCTTGCTTAAGTTCTATGTTTAAAAGCCAATTTTCTTTCTACTGTTTCTCATAAAACCTCATATTCAGATCCCTTGGCAAGATAATCAATTTACTTGTGGTGTTGTGAGAAGCTAATCCCAGTTAGATATTGCATCTAAAATACTCAAAAGAGAACAAAATCCTCACTGATCTCTGTAATGTTGTAACTACAGGTAGTCTGTTATATGGTTATTACTTTAACCACACACTGCCATCGTTTTAACTTATCTTTCCCACTGCAAGAACAGACTGCTGATTACACTGCTTTCATTGACATTCAAATGTTGTTTTAAGTGCCTTCCTGTGTATACCATGAGAACTATAAAATAAATACATGCATCCATAAAACCAAATAGAACTAATTTGGGAAGCTTACCTTCAAGTTTATCCCAATTTAAAATCTATTTTAAGGTAACACTTATGTAAGATTAATGAATATATGTGATAGTTTTGAGCCAAGTGAAATTCCTATAACACTTCTCTTTTACGAAGGAAATTCTGATTTCCATAGATGCAAAAACTCTAAAGAATTGAATTGATGTATTTTATTCCTATCAAAAGTAATTGATGTATTTTATGCTTGTCAAAATCTTATTGCAATAACAAAATATATTTTAAGAACAGAATATAACATCCAAGCAGACCCAGGTTCATGTACAAAAACTCCCACTTTCTAATTATGTAACCTTGGAAACTTTATTTCAGGTTATTACCTGCCTTAGTTTTCTCATGTGTGAAATGGCTATGATAACTATATGTATCTCATTGTGTTTTGGTGAGGTTCTGGTAGAATGCACTTAGCTGAGTATGGTAAATAGTAAGCTTGATATGTTCTAAATATGTTGGAGTGTTGATAATGTGAACATAATGATGACGATTAATCTGAAAGTGGTAACTGTGATGATATTGGTATGTCTGATTAACACACGATTGGGAATGGCAGAACTAAAGAAAAAAATAATCTGGAGTCGATAACATTCTTTAGACTGGGAGTAGTGAGGGAGAAGGAGAGAGAGAGAGAGAAAGGGAGGAAGAGACAGAGAGAGATCATCAATAAATGGCCAACTGCATGGATTATATTTCTTTTCTGTGCCAGGAAGAGTGCAAGAGTATGAGATCACTGACTTAGGCTGACAAATGTGTAAAGTCAAGGTGAAGCTTGACAATGACAACTTAAACACAGCGAAATAGCCACCTGCATTGACCCTACTATGACGTCAGAGGAAATAAAATGGAACAAAATAGCCCTCATCATATAAAACAACAAACATGAAACCAAAACAAACAAACAAAAAAACAAGATATAGCCATGGAAAACAGATCAAACATTTTTGTAGAAATAGAGGAATAGTAACAGCTTTTTCAAGTGGAAAACTCATTCCAGGTGCCTACAGAACTGACCACAGACTCAGTGGGGTCTTGGGCATCAGGCAGCACAGAGGACATTGCTAAAACAATAACAGAGCGATTGTTTAAAAGTTAATGCATAAGCATGCTAGATTCCAGTTTCCTCTGCAACCCTACAGACAACAAGTTGCTAAAAAGAAGAGAGATTTAATCTCTTGTGAAAATGAACCTTCCTGACTCTGAATGGAGTTATGGCTTTGATACGTGGCTGGGGACAGGAGGATGAAGCTAAATACTTGCACATGATAAAATTACTGAAACTCAAAAACCACAAGGAAACAGTAAAGGTATATAGAAACCAAGCAAGTAAAGAATAAAGATATATTAACTAGAGGTCAATTCTAGAAAAAGGAAGGTTGCTAATGAGCATATGTTGGATTTTTAAAACCGAATCTGCTTGTGGATCCTCTTCTGCCTGATTGTTAGATAAAAGGTTAACTTTTCCAGGTCTGGACTCCTTTCTCCCCACTGGATTTATGTGATCCTAGAGGCACAGATGTTGTCTCCCAAACATATCATGCTGGGGCAAGTAACTAAATGATTTTCCATTGTTACTCATGCTGCTATTTGGGTTGTTGTTGTTGTTGTTGTTTTCTAATGTTCACTAGAGTTATTTATTCTCCCTCCACAAAGTGATAGTTTCAAGAAAAAAAAAATCACCATTTCTTTTAAGAACTAATGCTAAGCTTATGTTGGGAAATACTCGTAAAATTTTTTTTTATTCATTCCCAGTCATTTTGTTGTTTTGTTAATAGTGATGAGGACTATACACCTAGTTTACTTTATTAATATATGAGCAATTTTATACATTTTTCTAATGGCATTTTGTTGAAATTTCAAAATTATGTTTTTTTTCATAATTCATGGTTCTTACAGAATATATGGAAACAAGAAGGGCCATTGGTTATTTGATAGTGAATATTAAATCTATTAGTTCAAGGCTTATTTACTTATGAGCCAATTTAGGAAATTTTCCTTCCTTTTATTGAGCATTTTTCACAAAATTTGTTGACAGGTTTAATAAACTGTCTTCTTGTTGTTGTATATTGTAGATGATCATACTTGCCATTATAATTATTGATTAGGCTAAAAATTAACATTTCCTTAAAATGAACATTCTTTCATCCACTGAATTTTTTATTTTATTTTATTTATTTGACAGAGAGGGAGATCACAAGTAGGCAGAGAGGCAGGCAGAGAGAGAGGGGGAAGCAGGCTCCCCACTGACCTGAGAGCCCCTGCAGGGCTGGATCCCAGGACCCCGAGATCATGACCTGACCTGAAGGCAGAGGCTTTAATCCAATGAGCCACCCAGGTGCCTCTCATCCACTGAATTTTTTATGTATATGCATGTATGTGTGTGTATGTATATTTCCCTATTATAATTGTTACAATTTTATTTGCAATTTCTGAAAATATAATCCTAAACAAACAAAGAAGTAATTCTAAGCAATTTCTGAGTTAATATATGGTATTTTATAAGAATCATTAAGAGCATCTTTGTCCCTTGGGACATCATTGAGTTTTCAAAATAAAAAAGAATGTGCAAGAGCCAAAATTCAGTTTCTCCCTGTGGCTCCTTAGCTGTGATTAAATGCTCAGTAACTTTAGTGATTCCTTTTAAATCAAACAAATTGTTCAGGTTCAATTACCTTGAACTGAAGTATTAAAAAAAAAAGTAAACAAAAACAGCAAAATTTTTAAAAAATTTTTCTTTCATTATTATCTCTACTTGTCAAAAAACTACCCTAGGTATATGGATTTCCATGATAAGATAGAATGTTACTAAATTCCATGAAGCAAACAGACCTGTATCCATATTCCTGATACATAACTGGCTACATAGTTTGTAGGGCTCAGTGAAAAAAGGAAACTGTGAGTCGCCTGGTTCAAAGAGACAACGCAAATCTTTAAGCAAGCAGAAGTCCCTGCCTCCCTGTATACCTTCTGCACCCCAGCCCCCTAGCACAGGGCTCTGAGAAACTACAAAAGTCACATGTCAATGAAGCCAGCATGTGTTTGATGGAACTTTTTCTCTTGTTCCCCACAGATCCCATCCTTCCTTTTACTTTCCTAGTTATTTCAACTGGAAAATATTTTTAATTTTTCTCCTAAAGGCAAATTTCTTCTGGTTGGCAAATAAACTGGTAAGAACCTTGAGAGATGGGGGAATTCCATTTCTTAATGCTATTCCAAAGGCCTAAAATTACTAATCTCTCAAAGAAAATTCTTACTGCCTCCAGTAGTTTGCAGGCAAAGCTTTGGTTATAGTTCCAAGAAAGTAAAAACGGAATAGCTCATCTACTAAATAAAAACTAGAATGCTAAAAATGTGTCAAATATATAAATGTAAACCATACTTATATGTCCATAGGAAAATTGAGAGTGAAGAGGAAAAAGAGAGGAAGAGAGCTTTCTGAATAGTCTATTTGTTCTATTTTGGATGATTTTGTTTTTTCCAGACTTCCATAAGTAAGATGAATTATTGTAGATGCTATAATTATTTTAGTTTTAATGTATTATTCAAAGTAATTATATGTCAAATAAATATAAAGTTCATATGTTAAAATTATTTTTGATATGGGAAGGCTTTATTTTTTTAATTAAAAACACATTGATCATTAGTGTAAATGTTATTATGAAATAATTTTTCAAGAAATCTTAAGATTTTGTAATACCAAAAATCATTTGATAGTCAACAAGTTGCTTATTATTGGATTTACTTACCTTTCATATGTTTGTTGATAACTAATTTGTGTTTAGATGGGGTAATCCTGTTTTGTCTGAATCTGTCATGCATTTTATGTAACATTTTAAAATACCCTGTTGATTTAGGGCTCTAGGATGAAACTGACATAGATTTATGCCATGATGTATTTATAGAGAGAAGAAAATCGTTACATCAGTACAAAGGGTATTGTAATAAAACTAATTACAATAAAATGCCCAGTAAGTAGCATGATAAATATAATATCATGGTTTGTTTCTTGTCATATAAATTAAGTAAAGTAGTAAAGCATTTAGGGTTCAGATAGTAGTTCTGTACCACAAACCTGTTAAAGAACAAAACTCTTGCCAGCTCACTGTTCTACTAACTCCAGACTGGATAGTGATGAAGAAAATGGTGGATTTGCCAGATCTCTTTTAAAGAAGGTTTCTGAGAGCTGCCACAAGATCCTTTCATTTCCATTTAATGGGTCAGAAGGTATTCACAAGGCTACAACAAACTCAAGGGAGTATTAGAAATGGTGTCTTTATCTTGGGGGGGCAGGAACTAGCTAACATGTCCTATTATTAGGGAAGAAAGGTTGGATGGATATTGAGAACAACTTGAATTTTTCTGTCACAGAAATATTCTGGGAGCTCAATTGTTTTCTAGATACAGGGATATCTTAGAGGGCTTCTAAGTTGTAGGCTATGACAATTAAGAGGACAAATTGGCAAAGATTTAAGCAAAAGGGTTTTAGAGGAATCCAAAGGTTGAAAGAATTATTACTGGACAAAACTGGGTGCTTTTAAGAGGATGGACTCAAAGTTTATACTGGTAACTTAGAGTGAGTACAGATATTAGTAAAAGCTTGGTACAGAGCACTCCATCTCTCTCAAGAATCCAGTCAGTTTCAAAAAACAGTTATCTTCCAATAATATCATCCCAATTTGGTGGGGTGCTAAAAGCTTCACCTCGTTTTCAACATGAACCCAGGAAATGGATTGGGTTTAGGACAGGATACCATGGATGGTAGAGTATGGTTGAGCCAAGCAGAGAAACTAAGACTAAAACATGGTTACCAGCCTCATTTGATATTGTAGGATACATGGAAGAATACACCTCCTTAGAATTGAAGAATATCATTCAAGACCTGAACATACATGCCTCCGAGAGTTGTTAACAGTTTATTACTAATTTTTGTGATTGAATGAACAAATGATTGAATGAATAAGCTAAATACAAATAAACACACACATAAATACACACATAAACATACGTTTTGAGCTGGAAGACAGAAGAAACACTGATAGAAGACCAGTTTATTTTTTCTTCGGCAACCGTTGAAAATATAAATTAATATAAAACTTGTTATCTGTTGCTGACTGCTTTATTTAGGAAGAAGCTGGTTTCTAAAAATAGATCTCTTGGCATTATCATTCTGCTTTGTCCCATGATGCAAGCAGCAAGTTATTATACTAAATGTTCAAAAGAAGGGTAAATGTTGATATAAACAGAAATGTAGTAAGAGATGCTCAGTCCTCAACTTACTTGACCTCCCTTCAATATATCAGATGAATAAACTCCATGAAAATATGAAACTAACTCTTCCATCTTGTTACCCTTTTCACTCTTAGTTCCTATAATGACATCAACTTTTTCTGTTACCCATCCTTACACATAAAAATAAACTTATATTTTGTTCAAATCAATATTTTTCCTATTTACCAAGTATATCTATCCAGAAACTTGGGGCTTATCCTTAGCTTATTTTTCTCCATCATGTCTCATATTTAATTAAACTCCAATTCTAATTAGGCTGTCAATTATACCACTTTAGTGTATCTTGGTTAGTCTTTTCTTTCCTTTTTCACTACCTCAATATAGCATTGTATTGATTCTTCATTTGCATTCGTACATAAATTTGTATCTTTGCTTTTTTAAAAAAAACCTACCCCTCCCACACTTAACTGATTCTTTCCATGGTTCCAAGAGACATTTTTGTAAAATGTGCACTTGCTTTTGCTCCTTCCTTTCAGATCCTTCACTGCTCTTCCTTTCCTATAGGATTAATTCCCCCAAGCCTTTGCCTAAACTACCAAGAGTCTCAATGATTAGATCTTCTTATAGTATCAGCCTTATGTTTATCATTCATCATCATCAAAAACAGGGAACAAAAGCAAAAATAAACTTGGGAATACACCAAAATAAAGTTTTTGCACAACAGAGGAAACCATTAACAAAACAAAAAGGCAACCTACTGAATGGGAAGAAGATGTTTACAAATGATGTATCTGATAAAGGGTTAATACCCAAAAAATATATATTGAACTTATATAACCCAATACCAAAACATCCTGAAATAATCAAAATAAAAAGTGGTCAGGAACTATATGTATATATATATGATGATACATTAGTGATAACAAAGAATGAGATCTTGCCATTGTGACAACATGGAAGGACCTGGAGGGTATTATGCTGAGTGAAATAAGTCAGACAGAGAAAGACAAATATGATTTTGCTTGAATGTGGAATCTACAAAAAAAAATGAACAAACAAAAGCAGAGAAACTGACCCATAAATACAGACAACAAACTAATGATTGCCAGGAGGGAGAGGGATATGGAGATGAAAGCAAAATGGATGATGGGAAATGGGAGATATAGGCTTCCCATTATGGAGTTAACAAGTCATGGGGATGAAAGGTGCAGCAAAGGGAATATAGCCAATGGCATTTTAATAGCATTTTATGGTGACGGATGGTAGGTACACTTGTAGTGAGCATAGTATAACATATAGACTTATCAAATCACTATTTTGTACACCTGAAATTGATGTGACCTTGTCAATTATACTTTCATTTAGAAAGGAAGGAAGGAAGGAAGGAAGGAAGGAAGGAAGGAAGGAAAAAAAGCCACGTCTAATCATAGAGAATTTGGGTGGCTGAAGTTAAGGGGATCAAAGACAGCTATTGCCTGAAATTTCAGGGATGAGATTATGCAAGTATCACTCATTAGCCACGGTAGTAACAGAGAAGGAACCAAGTCAAAATATGGTAAGAATCATGGATCAGAACATTTCCTGGTGTTCTATCTTGCTTTTGTAAGCCTGATGGGACTTTTCTGTGGCAGAATCCACAAGATTCAATGTACCAGAAACAAGTGGATTAGGCAGCATGGGGTTAGAATTATTTAGAAAGGCAATGCATAATTGGTGGTTCTGGCATCTTGCTATAAAGTAGTTCTATTACATCTTAAAAAGGAGGTCCTATTGCAAGTTTATCCATCTGAATCTTCAGCATAATAGGAGAAAAGCAAAATTACTTAAATTCAGAAAAAAAAGTTAGAAGAGGAGGCCAGAAAGACAAAGAGGTCATTTGTCAAACTGGAGGTTCTAAATAGATAAGAATAAATAATAAATATTGGAGAGGGGGGTCAAGATGGCGGAGAAGTAAGAGATCCTGCAGCAACCGGTCCCCAAAAGTGAGCTGGAAATCTACCAGAACACGCTGAACACCCATGAAATCACCCTGAGGAGAAAGATTTCTCACCCCGGGATTTCTCCGAGAGCAGAAGACAGCAGTGGAGAGGTACAAGCAAAGTGGGAACACTCGAGCTGATATCTGAGGATAAACAAAAGGAGGAGGGAGCCACCAGAAGCTAACCAAGGACAGTAATACCCCAAAGGAAAGTGCCCGGTGGCGGGGGACCAGCATTAACGTAGAGTCCGTTAAAAACACTTAAAAAGGGCAAAAATTTCTGAGGAGTAACTAGTGGAAGGGGGTGGTCACAGGCACCAGTGCTTGGACCCACTCTCCCAGGAAGGAGCGCCCCAAAGTGAGACTGGTGGGGGGATTCAGTCCACAATTCCTGAACCTGCAGCTTTCCTGTGAGCCGGGCGCGCACCTGCAAGCGCCTTTAGAGAGTCTGTGGTGGTCCACGAACCGCAGCTTTTCCCTGTGTGCGCCCGTCACCGCGACATTGGCGGCGCGCTGCAGAGCCTGAGCGATCCCCGCCGGCTGTGGAGAGACGCGGGCAAGTGGCCTAACCACCGGGGCGCCCCTCGCGGAGCCGCAGAAAGGCGGCTGGGGTCGCGACTTTCCTGGCCCACCGCAGGCCTCCTGGGTCCTCACTTGGGAGCCGCAGAAAGGTGGCTGCGGTCGCGCTCCACCTCGGACAGGCTGCGCTGTGAGCAGAAATTTCACGGAGGGAAGTGTGTGTTCTGAACCACACAGAGGGGAGCAGAGACTCGAGCTTCCTGCAACTCGGAGGTCTGAGTGCTTCTGGGCAGATTCATTGCTTGGACTCCCTGAAAAGGTCAAAAAGCTACAAAAGGCCAAAAACCTTCAGAGAGCGAGAGACTGAGAAACTGGTTTCCACAGAGCTCAGCCCCTTGACTGGGGGGCAGGGTGACTCAACCCAAGCAAGACTGACCGGAAAACAATGCGGCAGGACCCTCCCCCAGAAGACCAGCCAAAGAACAAAAGGACTATAACCACAGGGTCCCCGTAAAATTTTAAACCCCCAACGCCAGGGGAAATCAATATATTAAGCTCCTGGTAATACCCTCAAACCTGTATATTTCATAGATACAAGTTTGTTTTTGTTTTTGTTTTATCTTTCTTATTCTCTCTCTTTTTTTTACTTTATTTTAGTATTCACTTGCTGTCACATTTCCTTTTTCTTTTATCTTTTTTTTTTAACTAC
>CM052811.1:36861758-36933354 GCA_028533885.1 Nasua narica
AAAAATTAAAATAAACATTTAGGGAGAAAAAATAATAAATATTAATAAATAAAAATAATAATATAATATAATAGATAGTATTATAATACATTATAATATATTATAATTATATTATAATAATACAATAATATAAATTTAAAAATAAATAAATAATAAAAATTAAGAAAATTAGTGTCAGAAGGCGTAAAAAGTAAAAGTAAGTTTTATTTATCAAAAGATTACTTAAAAACAGTAACCTCAAATATTAACTTTAAGCTCTAGCTCCCTTCTTATGTCCAATCTCTCTTCTGTAGCAGCCGAGTCTCTCCTTCATAGAGTCAAAATATCCCAACACATCTAAATAACTTTCCCTGATTAATTCAATCAGAAAGCCAGAGACAAGATTCACATCCATATCTCCCTCACTTCAAATTCATTTTTCTGCTTTTTCAAACCTATCATGCTCTCTCTTATAACTTTCAGAAAGTTAGAAAATTGAGAATCAACCATTCCAATCTTCTGCTTTATATAAAATACCACATTGCAATTTTCCAAGTGAAAAAAGTGATGAGTGCTAGAGACCTGTCCAAAGCATACACCTAATATTTAGTAGTTACAGAATTATCGGAAGCAATAACAAGAAGGACTTTATATTTTTTCCCTCCCTCTTCCTTTTCTCCTTTTAACTTCTATTATTTCTTATGCAAAGCTTTGCGCCCAAACTGATGCGAACAGCACATGGAGTTCTGCCTCACACATTCTCCTTAAGTCCAGTTATTCCATTCCTAAACACTTCAAACTTTTCTGCAGCTTGCTGACTTTGCAAATCTCATTCCCACCAGCAACTTTTACATCTATAAACCATCTGCTCTCATTAGACTTTGCTTACCCCCCACACTATCACTCATCACAGCTTATCTTCTTCTGAGATCTAAGGGTGTATAAGTGGCTAGGCTTTATCTGAAAAGAATAATACAATCTCATGTGTTAGATGCTAATTAATTATTATGCTTTATGAGTGATGAATTTGCATATCAACCAGGTCCACTAACATAATGCCATTAAAACACAAGGTATGTACAGAGAGAAAGTCAGGGTATTTTCTATGTCATTTCATGATAGAAAACACTTTACAAAAGACTAATATTCTCCCACTCCAAAAATAAATCAAAATCAATAAAATTAACATGGTTAAGTAAACTTTCAAGCAAAGAATGGTTTTGCCAGGGATTTCTTTCTCTCCTTTTTTCCCCGTCCATTTCCCTCTTATTTAATTCCATACTTGTCCTACTTCATTCTCCCCAGCTCCATTTTTTTCTGAATTATTGCCTCTCACTCTTGTCATTTATTCATTTATTTATTTATTCAAGCATTGACAATTCTGAGACTTTTCCAGCTCAGCAACCTACAGATCATTCATCAGCATGTGAATGTCTTCCCAACAGTGACCTTGGCACTCCCAGAACAACATACTCTTTCTTTCCCCTGGTCCATCAGGTCAGTGTTCTTGTTACAGATCAATTCTAAATCTAGAGAGAAAGTTGATCATTTTAAAGGTTGCATAATCTCTTTTAAAGATTACATAAGTGGGTTCCATTTTTGTAAATATGCTTGAATTATTAGGAAAATAAAAATAAACATTGAGCAAAAGTTTAAGAAATCGGCAAGTGGTAGTAAGACATTCTTTATTCTTTTTTGGCAAGGTAAGTTCTACTGCTCAATTTAGACCCATATTTTTTCCCTGAAATATATTGCTTGTAGTGGAGGAGTCAGCAACTGGAAAAGCTTGAGCTTTATGATTTGGGCATTTGGGTTGTGATATATAATATATGCCCCTTTGCTCATATTATTTCCTCAGATTGGAAGACTTTGTTGTTGTTGTTTTTCTTCTGAATTCCTTACCTAAACATCAAAACTACATCCTCAGAGAAGCCTTCTCTAATCTCTGAAACATTGGGCAGAAAGGACACTGTCTGTGGGCACAGAACGTCTAGTTCTGAACCCCATTCTACCAACATTAGCTTCATGAACTTGTCAGATGTATTTATCTGATGGAAATTTTCATAAACTGTCTAATGTAAATAGTTTTTCTCTTGGAGGGTCATTAAAAAAAATTGCAAAACCTGGTTTAAAGTATTCCACACATAAGAGATACTCAATAAGTGGTAATTTTCACACATAAGAGATACTCAATAAATGGTAATCTTCTTACTACTCCTTAGTTTTCCCACTTAGTAACAGTTTTCTTTCCTATTTTTATAGTAATTATTTAGCCCCTCATTAGATCCTTTTGTTCCCATGTTTGTGTATTAACTCAGGATCACTACAAATTGAGTAGGAGAGAAGGATTAATGTAGGAATAATGGTTGGGAGGTATAAACCCAGAATGACAAAAGTGGGATGAAGTGGAGCAACAGAAGACATGATGCAGGGGAAGGTAATTCCTTATTGTCCTGGCACAATTTCAAACTGAGCAGTGATGAGCTATAGCAGTTATAGAACCCCACAGAACTTAGGATGAGTTGAGAGGAATAGCATATGAAATAGTCCTCCATGGTAAGGGAGATTTGTGTGCCTTGATCCTTCCTGCCTCCTTTCTCATTGGTCTAAGTTCACCACATAGGGAGGTAACACTGCCCCTTCCCAAGTTAAATCCTTTGACTCTCAGTGGACATTGTGGAAGGGGGTTTACAACCTCATAGTGTGTTGTTTTATGCAAATCTGAAAGAGAAGGGTCAACTTGCTGAAAGTAGGTACCAACAGAGCAAGAAAACAGGATTTGGTTGGAATCCAGGAAAGCACACTAGGTATATATACCAATGCACTTATTCTCCCATTATACAAGGTAATACTTGAGGACAAATACATTACTCTATTTTTTTTTTCTTCTGTATTTTGTACTTGGTGTAGTGGCTGGCACTGTAAGATAAGTAAATGAAAGAATCAAGAAATCGACACAAAGCAATATCATGGAACCAAAATAAAGAGTCTATTACTTCATTCCTTGAAAGAAAATGAAGTGAAACATTCACTGAGTGATTGTTTCACTCAGTGAATGATATATACAACATTAGCTGATTGAATTAGAATGCTGATTCAAATTATTATTTATTTTTTTTTACTTTTTTTTTTAATTTATTTATTAGAGAGAGAGAGACTGAGAATGAGGGGGAGAAGGTCAGAGGGAGAAGCAGACTTCCCGCAGAGCCGGGAGTCCGATATGGGACTCGATCCCAGGACTCAGGGATCATGACCTGAGCCGAAGGCAGTCGCCCAACCAACTGAGCCACCCAGGCTCCCCTCAAATTATTATTTTTTAACCAATTAATTGCGATGAATGAGCCACTTATTTGCTGTAGGGATTACCAAAATCATAGAGAAGAAAGAATCGAAACAAAGCATTCTGGTTTACTTATATATCTATTGATTTTTTACTTATGCAAAAAGGATTGTTTCTCTTCCCTTTGCATGTCTTTCTCCATTTGTGACTTCCTAAAATGTTCTCAGAGCTTTTTGCTCCTTTCTTTTACATTTACTGCCATATTCATCATAAAAACCTGAAAAAAACCAAAATACTAGAAAACACACATCCCTGAGCTTTGGATATATTCCTTTCACTGTTTGCATGTTTATAAAATGCTTTGTTTTTCTGTCTTGTTTTGCATGTTTATATGGGAGCCAGAAATAAAGTTTAAAAAAAAATGACAGTAACTTTAAAAACAAAACAGCCAATATATCACACTGATTCATTTTTTAAGGAAAAATACTTGTTGTTCTACAGGATAGCACGGAAAACATTTAAGTTAAAGTTGGGGAGAGCCCAATTACATAGCATATGAGCCACCACTTGCTGCCCACCACCCCAGCCCTATATAGTAGCAACAACTAATTATTGGTCTATGTTCTATACTGAACTTGGAAGTAATAGTCTTAATGCCATTCTTTGATTCCAATGGGTTAGTTTCCCTTTTGCTCCCTCTCAACAGGGCTTGCATCCAGATTAATGTTTTATTTGCTACTGGTTATATAGATTTGAGAAAGGATTTAAATAGCTCAATGCAACATTTTAAAGGATCTCACTTTACTCAACATGTTGTATACGAGAAATACCATCTTTGAATATAGAAAAAAAGATGCACAAACTCAAAGTCATCTGCAATAGCTACATTTTTCAGAAGCAAAAGTATAGATCAGCATTTCCCCAACTGCAAACATACACTATACTGTGCAATTTTATTAGGACTTTCCTTTAGAAAAAAAAATTTTTTTTTAATGGTAAAATGAGTTTTGGTCACCTGTATACTCTCCTTCCCACTCTTCTTTCCCACCACCACACGAACATTCATAGTACTTATGTGTAAATTAAAGCCTCACACAAAACCTACTGTAAAGATCCTGTTTGTGTTATTTCAATGCTATGGAAACTTTTAAGTTCAAAGAAACTGTGAATCAGAAAATATCTATAAAGAGAAACTAGAAGAGTAGTGTTTCACAAAACTCACTTAAGAGAAACTACTGGGCTAGATGAAGTTATATGGAGGAGCAGGAACTGGTTTCCAACTCTTCAAGTCTTTTCTCAAAGACACGGTACAGAAGAAGCCATCCTCTGTCTCTCATGTGGTACTATATCTGTAAATTATTGAATTTCTGTTAAGCTGCCTTGCCCATAGTCATTTATTGATACTTTTATAACACTTATTATTTAGTGTCAGCTATTTTACATAGAATTTAATCTAATTTTCATAACAATCTTTCAAGGTGGCTATTAATAATCCACTTACAAATGATGGCACTACAGTTTAAGCAGTTGGAAAAAAAGTTCCGATATCTTGTCATTTGCAACAACATGGATGGATCGAAAGGGTATAATGCTAAGTGAAATAAGTAAGAGACAGACAAATACCATATGATTTCACTCATGTGTAAAATTTAAGAAACAAAAAAAAACAAAGATAAAAAGGGACAAACAAGCAAAAAACAGATTCTTAACTATAGAGAACAAAATGATGTGTTACCAGAGGGGAGGTGGGTAGGGAGATGGGTGAAATAGGTGAAGGGGATTAAGAGTACAATTATCATGATAAGAAATGAGTAATGTATAGAATTGCTGAATCACTATATTGTACATGTAAAACTAATATAATAATGTCTGTTAATTTTAAATTAATTTTTAATTTTCAATTTTAAAAAAAGAAACTGCCAAAAAAGAAAAGTTATTCATATGTTATGATCAGACATTTTGAATTATGTTATTGATTCTAATTTCTTACTTTTTACTCTTTTCCTGTCTAAGTTTTTGATCCTAATAGTAGGTCAAAATTTAACTATGACAATGTCTAAAATAAAGACAATCAACAATGTTTCATATAATGTATTGTTATATCATGCATCTGGTAACCAAATTTCCATTCTTCACACAATTATTCTCTGGAAACACCTAAGTCACTTACCTAAGGACACATATATAATTTTATCAATTTAATTTCCCAGATTTGGTGAACAGAGTCAAGTAGCTTGAATAGCAGTGGGCATGACCTCATCCTCCTATAGTATCCCATTACTTCTCAGACTTCCTGATGTCTTCATAGCCGCACAATGTGCTATTTAGAACAAAATATTTTCTCTGAAACTGTATAAAAACATCCACTAACGTATTTAGCATAAACTATATAAAAACATCCACTAACGTATTTTCTTCATAGAAGCTTTTGAATTGTAATGGAAGACTCGAGAGGGTTAATGACATAAATCACAAATTTTTAATAGGTAGCATAATAGGAAGAGAAAAAAATACTTCAAAAGCATATTCATTCTGAGACTCCTTTAGAACATGGCCCAGGAACTTACACTGCCTTCCCTGTTATTATTTGGAAAAGGTGGCCATGGGGCACACTAGAACTCAGATGTGAGTCTTTCATCTAGGGCTATACTTTGGCAAATAAGTGAAATATTGGTCAAGTGAGAACTTGAAGCCTAAACCAGGATACATATGCTGGCCAGCAGAATTGGAAGAGGAGATTTTGACAAGAGGAATTTTTCTGGGAGGAAAATTTAGTTATTACAGCTGGAGAAGGAGAGAAATAAAAATTGAGATGTCAAGGCTAATTTCTCTCACCTAATATGAGTTTTTAAACTTTTTTTGGTAAAACTGTCACCACATTTAGTTGCAAAAGCATGCCCAGAGAGCAGTCTTGAAGTGGATTATTATGAAGTGCAATCCTATCTATGAATGTACTGTATCCAGAATGGTTGGTTGAGAGCAGAGAGAGTAATACAAAGGACTTTATTAGCAGAGTTGAATCAATAGAGGGATGAAATGGAAAATAGTAATGTAGAATTATGAAAAGATAGTGCCTAAAACATCTATGTGACTGACTGAGTTTTTAAATGTTTTATTTGTATCTTAACTATTTAGAAAAGTGACAGCATTTCCCTGCCACACATCAGTCTCAAAAGCTGGTGCTACACATATAAAACAACTTTACTTGAAGGGTTTCCTCAGATACACTGTCAACATTGGTGTAAGCTCTGAAAATAAGCTGCTGAGTGGAAATCACTTGCTGCCTAAATTATTTCTTGCTGCTGAAATTGAAATCTCACTAATGCCTAAGTAAAAATACAGGTCTTACGGACTTACTGGACCCAAGCAAAAGACTACTTCTACACAGAGGCATTATTGAACCAATTGTTACAGGTGATTTGGTCTTATGGTACCCTTATACAAATTAGCTTGATCTGTGGAGGAAAAGGAAGGAAGGAAGGAAGGAAGGAAGGAAGGAAGGAAGGAAGGAAGGAAGGAAGGAAGAAAGAAAAGAAAAGAAGAGGAAAAGAAAAGAAAGAAAAAGAAAAGAAATGAAATGAATGACAGAGGTACATATGTGCATTTTCCAGAAAGTATTGTATCTTCAAAGTCTTTATTGCCATATCAACCAAAAAGAGCTTAGCAGTATATAAAAAGCAGTTTTTAGGAGGGATCATGCTATCTTCATATTTGTGATGCTAGTTTATTTGTCCATTATTTTAAAATCTGTAACTTACATTAGATACATCATAAATCTTTACACTAAGAACAAAATGCAGTGAGGGAGAGAATTATGTTTATTTTAGCTTTTTTAAAGCCTCTCACCTGTCAGCAATGGATCACAGGTGACAAAGGATGGTGAAATCAGAGGGGTCTAGAGAAGGAGTGGGCTATTTCTAACAAGAGAGTATATTAAGATTGAATTCACTGAGTGCGCTAGCAATATGTAACCATCAAAGTACCAGTAGTCTAAATAGAGTATCTTTGAAACAGAATAACTGAATAAGCTAATAAAATATCAAAATTGAGGAATGTCCCTTCATATTATGGGAAGAGCTGTCTCACAGACGTAGGCAGATATGATTTAGTAAATGAAGGAATCACTTCCCAGGGAAGAGAAGGTACTAACAGGTAGCAGTGGATGTGGTTGACACCTCGGTCCTATGGAAAGCTTTCATAATTATAATATGAACCATAAGAACATTTAAACAGAGAGATATGAGTTAATAAGCCTAGGAACACTTACCGTATCACTTATCTGTTATTAAAAAACAAAACAAAAACAAGTATTTTGGCTAAGTATTCTATACTCTTTCGACTGACATGTGGGACTCTAGACTATCTGTCTCAAATTATGTCAGTATCATGTCAAATGATTTCAGGAGGGTCTAGTTACATTTATTCCAGGAGTTTCTAGCTACATTTAATTTCTAATTATTTCTCATATGTGTCATACTCTTTCAAGGTTTTCCAACATTCAACGTTTTTCCATTTGCCTAAAACTACCTTACTCATTCTCTTTGGCACAATCTTATATCATCTGTACAGTCTTTAGAAGAAAGAAACTTAAAATTTTTCTCTTCTGTGATGCTTGCTCTGATTATTCCTCTCTCCGTCATCTCAAAAAAACTTTGTCTATACCTTTTTTAGAATACTTATCAAATGTTGCTTTAAAAAAATCTGCTTTGCTTTGCCTGTGTGCATCTTCTAATAAACATGTTATAGCTTCTAGAATAGGGATCATATTTTTGTGTGTTTTTGTTTTGTAATCTTTGTATCCTCAGAGCTCAGAATTGAGCCTGATATGTATTTAATAAATGTATATTGAATAAACACAAGACCACATTAATCCCACTTCTAGTCCTACTTTTGTATGACTATTTGAGGAATTTCCTCTCATATTCTATATTGGAAACCTCAGGAATATGAAAGGTCATATGGCATAGTAGAAAGTAAAATTTAAGAATATCCAATGGAAAAAAAGACAGTCTCTCCAATAAATGGCATTGGAAAAATTGGACAGTCACATGCAGAAGAATGAAACTGGACCATTTTCTTACACCATATACATAAGTAGGCTCAAAATGGAGGAAGGGCCTCAATGCGAGACAGGAACTTATCAAAATCCTACAGAAAAACACAGGCAGCAACCTCTTTGACCTTGGCTGCAGTGCTTCTGTTAGACATGCCTCCAAAGGCAAGGGAAACAAAGGCAAAAATGAACTATTGGGGCTTCATCAAGATAAAAAGCTTTTGCACAAGAAAGGAAACAGTTAACAAAACCAAAAGACAACCTACAGAATGGGGGAAGATATCTGCAAATGTCATATCAGATAAAAGGCTAGTATTCGAAATCTATAAAGAACTTATCAAGCTCAACACACCCAAAGAACAAATAGTACAACCAAGAAATGGGCAGAAGACATGAACATACATTTCTCTAAAGATGACATACAAATGGCCAACAGACACATGAAAAAATGCTCCACAACACTTTGCATCATGGAAATACAAATCAAAACACAGTGAGATACCACCTTATACCAGTCAGAAAGGTTAAAATTAACAAGTCAGGAAATGACAGATGTTGGCGAAAGATGCAGAGAAAGGGGAACCCTCTTACACTGTTGGTGGGAGTGCATACTGGTGCAGCCACTCTGGAAAATAGTATAGAGGTTCCTCAAAAAGTTGAAAATAAGGGCTATCCTACGGCCCAGCAATTGCACTACTAAGGATTTACCCTAGAGATACAGATGTAGTGATCTGAAGGGGCATGTGCATTCCAACATTTATAGCAGCAATGTCCATGATAGCCACTATGGAAAGAGCCCAGATGTCCACCGACAGCTAGAAGATGAATGGATGAAAAAGATGTGGTACACACACACACACACACACACACACACACACACACACATTGGAATATTACTCAGCCATCAGAAAATGAAACCTTGCCAATTTCCATCCACTGTGGATGGAACTAGAGGCTATTATGCTAAGTGAAATAAGTCAATCAGAGAAAAACAATGATCATATGATTTCACTCATATGTGGAATTTAAGAAATTAAACAGGAACATAAGGGAAGGGAGGGAAAAATAAAACAAGATGAAATCAGAGAGGGAGGCAAACTGTAAGAGACTCTTAATTGTAGGAAATAAACTGAGGGTGTGGGGGGGAATAGAGTAACAAGGTGATGGACATTAAGAGGGGCACGTAATGTAATGAGTACTGGGTGTTTTAAACGACTGATGAATCACTGAACTCTACTTCTGAAACTTACAGTACACTATATGCTAATTAATTTAATTTAAATTTAAAAAATAATGAAAATAAAATGTACAGGTAGATAAGGTGTATGAGTTCTGATTGAGAGGTAGTCATTACATGCTATGCAATCCTAAGAGAATTACTATCTTTCTAGTCTCAGAGGGAGTTGGACCTTCTAGAACATCTCCAACTCTGAGAGTTTACATTGAGCATGTGACCCCTTGACTTGGGCCACCAATTTTAAATCCACAAATAATAAACCTGTCAGTCTATTAATGAATACATATTTTGAATATCTTTTAGATAAACTCAAATGTTTAAGTTACATAACTAAATCCCATGCAAAGTACTCTATATTGTAGTTGTGGAGATAAAGAGATGTCATCAGGTAAGATAATTGCTAGCTTTTATTTGTTAGTAATAAAATTTAAGTTCCTGACACAGACCAGAATGAGACTTTAAACTACTGATATCAATGAGAATGTCAAACTATATTTAAAAAAAAAATAAAAGGAGAAAAAAACTGCTCTATGCATACCAAAGAACACACATCTACACATACACACAGACATCAAACAATTAGCTTATGTATAATGAAGGACAGAATGCTCAGAAGTCCTGAGAAATCTTACAGCAAGAAGTTAATTATACACTGACTTAGCAATAATTTTCTCTTGGGGCCACTTTCTCATAAAAAGAATGAGAGTGGTAGCCAAAATTATCTTTCGACTCCATCCCAACTTACACATTTGATCGATTATTCCATGTTTTCTGAAATCAAAAACAAAAAGAAAAACAAACAACAACAGCAACAACAAAAGATATATGAATTCTTGATTGTGTCACTAATGTGTACCGTCTAGCAGATGGGAAGTATGGAGACATTCTTTAGCAGATGAGGAACTCCGAACTTTTCCACTACTCTCAGAGCATGCTTACTTTGCTAGTCCAGTTCTTCCTAGCACTAATATAGGATGAATCAAATGTCATTATCATATAATATTTGGCCTTAGAAAAATATGTTTTCAGGTTTACCCCCAGATCTGCAAAAAGTCATGTTCATACTCTTGATAAATGATCAATGTGGTTAAGGAAGACTGACTCTCCAAACTACAGAATTCAGTTACAAATAATCCTAACATTTCCCACTCTTCTGAACATACTCCATTATTTACAGTCATCTATCCCACCATGCCAGCGTAATAGAAAAATGTCTGGCACTATGGTAAACAACTGTGTTGATAATGTCCAAATCCAGACATAAACCAATATGAGAGTGCTGAGCATACTGCATAATCAACCTGGACACGAGATACTGTATGTGATTGCCTCTATGCAAATAACTTTTAAAGAATTGAGTTGTTTTTCAAAGTTTCTGAGTTGGCCAAAGGGTCTGAACAACTGCAGGACACTACTTCATCTACTTGTGCTTTTTTTGTAGCCTTGTTTGTCTATGGATTCTAGTGCAATCTATTTTCAACCTGGAGTTTAAACTGTGATCGCTCCAATGATCTGTTACACTTTGTCATTATTTGAGATTTGTTCTAATAAATGTCTAAAAACTACTTTCAGCCAAAGTTTAAATCCTCCCTGAAATAAAGAATGGATATTTCATCCAACTAGTTTGATACTTCCTAAACCTGACCAATATTAACTATATTCCTGTCTAATGACAGAATCAGGTTATATAAAACTACTCACTGTTCTATCAAGAAGATTCTGAAATATATGAAAACATAGAAAAGGGATGAAATCTCCCAGGACCTTCTCTTTTATGATTACTTCAATTAACAATACTTAATATTATTATGAAAGAAAATTGAGGAAGGATTAAAAATCACATAAAATGTAAATAATATATATTCTCATTATCTCACAGTGTATTTCCTTTTAGACTTTCTTTCTATGCAGTGGTTTACTTCTTTATTTCCATAATTATTATCATATAATATATATATTATTTTATAACTAGCCTTTTCATTTAACATATTAATATCAGTCTTTGGAACCATAAGAATTAATTTAATCAGGTTTAACTGGACTACTAACATCTGACATTTTGACACTTTGATTATAACGATGCTTATTTTAAAACATGTTATAGAATATTATCACTATTATTGTTTTTTACAGTTAATAACAATCATATTAGTAACTTATTGAATTTACTTAGTTGAAAATTTATGTAACTATCCCATTTAAACCTCTCCGTACATCTAGGGTGAAAATAGAATTACTAATCTCTATTGCTGATGAGAAAAATGAGAGTAAGAGATGTTAAAAGCTTTTCTCAAGATCATAGGGTAAAGGATGCAGTAGGAGCCTGATATATACTGGTATGTGTTCTTAGTCACTATTTCATTGAAGGTTAAACAAAGTTGAAATACACAGGTACAGAGAGGTTGAGACATGGGCCTATTCCAGCAGAGAATAAACCAACCTAGAAAGAAACACAAGATACTGACCAGCATCCCACTTTTCCTTTTGCTTTTATCAGATGGGGTTCTGTGTTTCTCACTTTCTTCTATCTTGGCTCTTTAAATGTGTTAGATCACATTAAACTCTCCTTAATTGCAGAAGTTTATGCTCCAGTGTTTCCTGATTTCTAAACTTTGAGGAGCTCAGTCCCAACCAGAACTTACTCTAGAACACAGTTTACATCCCTGCCTCTGGAAAAAAGGAGAAGCTGGTTACAGAGATGCAGAGTCAGCATCTAAATGTGCATAATCATGCCATTGTGCATAGGAGGCTAAATAGAAAAATAATAATTTCAGATCAATGAAAAAGTAGTCATTACATTAGAAGATATTTCAAACTTACAGGGCTCAGAAACAACTCTGAAAACATCTCCTTCATAAAACAGGAGCAAATTTCTCAAAAATACCTATATAAAATATACTGTATTAAAAATATTTTGAATAAAAAAATCAATGAAGTAAAAGCCACACTAGTAAAATAAAAGCTTAATTTAAAAATTGAAAGATCTTAAAATATAAACCTTTATCAGCAATATAGGACATTATTTTGAAAATATTTTGAGACTATAGGAACATATTTTTTTTACAGAGGATGAGAGAGAAAATATGATGGAAAATAAGTTTCAAGTGCTTAAAACATGAACTAGATCTGTCCAAGAATGAAAAAGATATGGTCCTAAAACAATAATTAAATAAATTTCCTAGATATAAAATTAGATTAGAGATCTCATGTTATGAGGATTCATACAATTCCAAACAAAGATAATGATCGGAAATAAATGCCAAGATGCTGTGAGTAAAGTGCTATTTAAACTATTAAGAACATGTCTTCAAAAGTTGTAAGGAGGTCAAATTGCCTGCAAAGCATTAAATTCAATTTAATCTATAAATTTCCATTTTGTACCAATACAATCAATTGCTAGGACATTATACAGAAAATCATTGGGGGAAACTATATGGACTCCAGATTTTATCTTTCTACTAACCCATAATTTATATGAAAAGACAGTGGAAAGACAATTCTCCAAAATGAGAAGATAGAAAATATAACATGCAATTACCTTTGCTGAAAAATTACTTAAAAATATTCACAACATTACCAAGCAATAATCATAACAATAATTACTGAAGGGAGAAATTGTATTTGGAAATAGCTAGAGGTATTTTACTTCAAGTAGTAATGTATTTACACTTTTCTTTCTATCTATTTTTGGACTCTTCCTAAAGATCATACATGTTCATTATTAAAAGGATTTAGTCATGGGTCCTTTCCCATATTCCTTTTTCATCCCTCCTCTTCTTTTCTTCTCCCTGCTCAAAAGCATCTCTGGCTTAAGATTTAACTCTGAGAATTCCTTACCTCACAGAATCTCTGCCTGTTATTCTACATTGGGGCTTAGAGTACCTGCAAAGCTACAGTTATTAAAGCCAGAGTTTGAAATCAACTTGACATTTCCCTCTTCCATATCTTTAAACCCTCAGGAAATACCAATGGTTGGTTCTACATCCGAACTGTAACTTAGGCCTACCACCCTTCTACGTGTCTGATGCCTTTCATAGGCCTTGCATCAAAGATTACATCACATTCCTAATTAAATAGTTCTTAAACCTTTCCCCTCTCCTAATACACACCCACCCACACTGACTCATCTTCCACACAGTGGCCAGTATAATTTTTCCAACTCAGGTTATTACATCTACTCAGAACCCTCTTTGCTCACTGCCATGGTTTAAGTCTTAGATTAAATTTCTTTCCTCAGAGTTATTCCCTGACTCTCAAATCAATGCTAACTATTCTTCATAATTTCTGTCATGTTACTATGTAGTTTCTTTCAGAGTGCTCATCACAACTTTTGTCATGTCCTCCTTTTATAGCATTATGTGTACATGTTTGTTTCCTGACTTGCTTCTCTGCTATAGTGTGAGGTCCTCGACAAAGTGGCCTCTATGTGTTTGAGAGGATCAGTACATATCTTTGCCCGGAGAAGGTGTGTATTACTTAGAAGATTAACTAATGATTGGCAATTATTTTATTCCACATTGTCACTAAAGAATGTTTCAAATGACATGAGATAAGTATATAAAACATACTGTGATAATTTAGGGGAAAGATGGCAGATATTTAATATTTTGAAAGTTAACCACTTGCAGTAGATTGATTGTAAACTACCACTGGGGTTGATTTCAAGAAGCTATGATCCTGAGGACTGCATTCCCCGTTATGTGGAACTCCTTTGCAAGGGTACTTAGGTGGTCATATTTATGAAAAAAGAAGTGATGTATACTTTCTCGACAATTACATTCAGAAAGCCATGAGAGGGGGGAGAGTGGACTGGGGTAAGAGGTGCTGAGACTGATGTACTGACTGTGGATTTATCTTCTTCAGAAAATCTTGAATGTGGGGCACATGGGCATTTCAGTCAGGTAAACATCTGACTCTTGATTTCAGCGCAGGTCTTGATTTCAGCGTGGTGAGTTCAAGTCTGCATGAACTAAAAAAAAAAAATCTTGGATGGTAAGAACTTAGAGCTTGTGTATGTACCTTCTTTTAAAATGTTAAGATGTATTAAATTAATGTAGGTAAATTTTTACTTGAAAGAAGTAGATGGGCACTGGAAGTAAAGGAGCTTGCACATTGCGACCTGAAATATCTTTAGCAGCAAGAAAAGCTTAAGGGCTTTAAGCACATGACAGAGGGCTATCGTCACTATTTAAAAAAGAACCAGGGGTTTAAACCCACCTTTCCACCCATTATAAGAGAGAAATCTCGATTAGAAGAGAGTAATCTTGCTTCTATCTTCTAGTTTTTATAGGCAACAAGTTATGAAGGAAATAAAACCCTTTTAACCACATTTTGTGTGATAGAAGTTGAAAAGCTAGAATCTTCCATCTTCTGCTTTGCCTCTTGGGTACATTTGGAGAAATAATTTACCTAGCAGCGTAACTGTGACACTCCATTATTGGCTAGGTAAGTAGAAATCTCCACAAGATTAATAAACCACTTGCTCCAATGACACCAGCATCATCATTATATCCCTATACCAAGTACCCAAACATACCGCAAATGACAGAATTTTTAACTTTTATTCATCTTCAATACAGTTTATGGTACTTTAGTCTTTGAATACATTAAACTGTATGTTCTTTTCAGGTTAAACACCCATCACAAAACAGCTGCGGCATTTTTAAAAGAGTGAATGGTAGGACACAGGAGCACAGTTTTGTCATTACCCTGGTTTTCAGTAATCCCAGCAGTTCCCCCAACTCTTGGCTTTGTTACTAGTATTTATTGAAAGAAAAGGTGTTCCTGCATTTCTCAAAAGCAAAAAGGAAAGATGTATTTGTTAGTATTTTGTATACTCAAGGCAAATACTGGGACCCCCGTACCAGCCCCAAAATCTGAGTATCATCTCTCAGTTATCGATCCCTGTAGCCAGGACACTGAGTGGAAACGTAAGATACCATTATTACAGGCGGCTAAACATTTGGGCTTTAAAGAAAGTTATAATTTATAACAAAAGAGGCATAAATGGGAATTGATTTCATTAGAGGAACTTAACACCCGCAAAATAATGATACTACTTCTCCTTTAGGGACACTATTGCATTACGGTTTTGCTTCACTAAATTAAAAATGCTATCAAGTTGGTAGTAAATTCCGAAGTTTGCTACTGAGCAAACTCTAAAGGCCATTTAGAGGCCAGAAGCTCATATATATCAACGGAAACAAATTAGACACAAAGTTTAAAATTCAGCTTTCATTACAGGAAACTTTGAAAGTACATCAACATTTTATCATTTTTTGTTGTTGTTAATACTCGATTTTAATGACTCAGCAGATGATTTCACTGATGTTTAGCTGCTGAAGGAGGTAGCTTAATGATGCCAAGTATTTGAGAGTTTGAGACTATTTGGACTGTGAACTGCTCTACAATGATTAGAATGATTCCAAATGAATTATTCTATGCCTGTTTTCTAAATGGGCGCTTAAAATGGCCTGGTAAATAATCCCAATGGAATCCTTTTAAGAACTTCAAGTGCCCAGCCACTTTTTATTTCCTGGGAAGTTCAGTGTTACTGCTCCAGAAGTAGAAAGCTTGTAAATGGGGGAGGGGATAAGGGCAAATATTAAACTGAAATGAATGACTGAATCGTCTTTGAAAGAAAGGTTATGTCTTGCTTGTATTTTTTAAACTGGCATCAATCAATCAAAATGTCACAAACATTAGGGGTTACCAGGGCCTGGATTGAATAATGCAGAAAGATTATAAGGATTATCAGGTTGGGAGAAGAGTCCCTGTCCTAGAAATAACTGCCCTCCCCCGCCACAAGCCTAACACCACAAGGAAATGCGGATGCCTGAGGACAGTCAAGCACAAGATAAAAACAAAAGTGTAGGAACCATTCCGATGAAAGAGCGTAATAGGAAATTTTAAATCTGAACCACGGTTTATTAGTAAACATGGGTCTTGAGCTAAATCTAAACCATCTTCCCCATTTTGTAGATGTGGAATAATGAAAAATAAATTTGCTACTCCCTTACCTAAAAAATCTCTGGTTTTTCAATTTTTCTGCAGTCCTTTGACTTTAAATGCATTTTTACTTGTGGTTGAATGTATTTTTATTTTAAAAAATCCATTCTATGGGATTATTTAATCCTCTCATAATTTTATACGTGTCCCAATTTCAGCAAGCTGTGAAATTACATGTCTGTCGATAAATTAAATTGCAGTACCTGCAGAACTCCCTGCTGCTTTAAACAGTTTTATTCTCTTTTTCCTAGAATTTTTGAGACTTTTGTATAGAGCCTCATTGGTGCATTTAAACATCTGATTAAATATCTATTTTTTTTAAGCCGTATTTATTTTTTGGAGTGAGAGCTTGTAGGGAGAAGGGCAGAGGGAGAGAGAATCTCAAGCAGACTCCACACCTAGCGGAGCCCGATGCAGAGTTCATTCTCACGACTATGAGATCATGACTTGAGCAGAAACCAAGAGTCAGTGGCTTAACCAACTGCACCACACAGGCACCCCTAAATGCATCTTATTTCTGCTTTACTTTCCTTTTCCAAATATACTCAGAGTTCTTTCCTTTAAATCACTACCATGATCACAGACAACATATTGCTACTTTTACCAAGCATGGCAGTACAACACAGAAAGTAAGTAAGTAGCTATTTTATTTCTCAAAAGTCCAGGTTGAACTTAATTTGGGACTCTTTATTCCGCTACTTCCACATGTTGCAGAGACCCCTTACCTCATCAAACAAACAAAGAAAAGAACCACAATGTTTAGCGTCTGCCTATTTCTCAGATTACATTTTCAGAATGAAGTCCCAGAGATAAATTTCACCCTTCCTTTAATTTAAGCCCTGTCTCAACAGTCCTCATTACTTGTTCATCACCCTTTCCAGAATAATAGTAATTACGACCCAAGAAAAGCAAATCCCTGCAGGAAAATCCCACTACCACTTTAAGGATGTATTCATGCCCAGTAGCCCTGGTAGCTTGTGTACTTCCGGACAACAGTGCAAACCAAAGCCACTCTAATTCCACCTTGTCAGATAACTCCAGTATCTGATTCATTTGCGTGTTGGCATCAGTTAATTGCTTTTTCTTATTCAAGTCATGATCTTCCTGGATTCTTATGTAAAGAGCTATTTTCTCTGGTATACGGATTTTGTTTTCTATTGTTAAGGAATTCTGGGTCTTAAATCTTTAACTATAAATTTACCACACAGGTTCTGGCCTACATTGGTAGGCCGCGGTTCCAACATCAATTTAATTTTCAGAGCTATTGAAGTGCTATGTTTTTGTGCTTGAGTTATCTGGGGGTGCTAGGGCTCCCACTTGTTCCTGATCTTCCTGCCTGAAGGAGCAGATGGCATTTCTCCAGGCTGGGCCACCTGGTACCCCAGGAAACAGGAAAAGGATCTCGAGCCTACAGGAAAACGAGGCTACCTAGGCCTGGCTGGTGTCTGTGGCAGGATCTTGTTTGTTGTCACCTGTCTGTTGATACTAGAGAGGGGGATTTGGGGCCCAGAGGAAAAGGAAGATTTCCTAGCCTGCCACATGTTATGGTGTGATATACTGTGCCTTGGGGAAAGGAGAGCACCTCCTGGGCTGGCTGTCATTGTGTAATCCCACTGCTGATGATCCTTGGCTGCCTGGTGTCTCTAAGTAGGGGAGGGGAGTCTCAGACTCAGATAGAGGGGAAGGGGAAAGGAGAGAGCTACCCTCACTGCTTAGTGTTAACGGGGCTTGATATAGTAGTTGAGATATCTCTGAACAGGTGGGCCCTAAATTCTAATCTAATGATTTTAGGGAGAGTGATGGGCAGAAATCATTTTCAATATGACTCATTTTCAATAGAAGTCTTTTTTTTTTTTTAAAGATTCTTTATTTATTTATTAGAGAGAGAGAGACTGAGAATGAGAGGGGCGAAGGTCAGAGGGAGAAGCAGACTTCCCGCAGAGCCGGGAGTCCGATATGGGACTCGATCCCGGGACTCCGGGATCATGACCTAAGCCGAAGGCAGTTGCTTAACCAACTGAGCCACCCAGGCGCCCTCAATAGAAGTCTTAAACCAAGTTCTCCAGTACAGGTCAAATACTGAAGACAATACTGTCTTTGGTACCCTTATAGTCTCTATTACCATTTCTCAGTTGGTTAGAAATTGGTAGAAAGTCGTTACGTTACCAAAAACAAAACAAAACAAAACAAAACAAAAATTGTCATTATGTTATCCTGAGATACCAACAAAATTTGCTCTAAGATGAAACAAAAGGATGGATATTTGGGATTGAAGCAGCAGGTGGAAAGGTTAAGGCTGTTTGTTATATGGTGGTTGCAGCATATTAAATAGAGCTTATAATTAAAAAAAAAGGTTTTCATTTCCCTTTAGGATTTCCATTAACATTATTGAACAGAGATGGATAAGGATTTTTTTTTTTTTTAAGAGAGAGAGATTGGAGGAGATCGAGGGAGTGGCAGAGGACAGAGGGACAGAGAGAATCTTAAGCAGCCTCCACACCCAGCATGGAGCTTAATGTGGGGCTCAATTTCATGACCCAGAGATCATGACCTGAGCCAAAACCAGGAGTTAGATGCCTACCTGACTGAGCCACTCAGGTGAGGACTTTTCTAAAGGTAGGTTTATGTGCCACAAGAGTTGGATTAGTAGTGCAGGTATTTTTCATCTTTTAATATTGGTGCCATATAACGATAAATGTTATTTTGTCATTAAAACATAATATGAAAATTGATTTTCTTTCATCTTTTTAAACATTGTTAAGGACAAATCATCCCAGTTGTGTCTAGGCTTTGATCTCTGTACATCTAACCTAAATTCTAACTGCTCTCACCGTAGTATATTCATGGTCCTACATATTGATAACTTGGATTATGGTGAATTTTATAAATCATTGAGTAAGATGTACAACAAGCACTTTTAATAAGAATTTCAGCATGCAAGCTGACCAAGGTAAAGGAACATTTGAATGACATTTTTACAATCCAAAGAGCAATATATTAGTAAAGCAAAGCCTATACACAGTAGAGAAGGCCTGTACTTCTACACTTGAAATGCCTTGGTAATGGAATTCAGGTTGGCATGGGAACAGTATAGAATGTTAAGCAACAAACAGAAGAAACTGAAACATGTTTCAAATGAACATAAGAAATAAATGGCTCAGGAGATGGTGTTAGCATTGGAAAGAACAAAGAATGAATCTGGTGAGTATATTTAAAAAGATACAGACATACTCAAGAGGAGTCCAACTAAACATATATGAAAAGAATCACAGGAGTAAATACCAAAAGATAACTTATGTTAAATATATAATTAGATATTTTTAAATATTGATGAAAAGCAAGATATCTTATGCACTATAAACAATTATAGGATCCAGAAGAATGAATGAGGTTTAGACAGGTCTCGAAAATTAAGAGACTAATTTTGTTGTTGTTGTTATTTAACTTATTTTGTTTTTTATTTTTAAAATTTTTGAAGTTTTATTTATTTATTTTAGAGAGAGAGAGAGAGCGAGCGAGCCTGAGTGGGAGGGGCAGACTGAAAGGAAGAGACAATCTCAAGCAGACTCCACAGTAAGCACAGAGTCTGGTGCAAGTCTTGATCCCTGAGTTCATGACCTGAGCTGAAAACAAAAGTTGGAAGCTTAACTGATTGTGCCACCCAGGTGCCCCTTGTTTTTTTTTTTTTTTTAAAATAAGTGGAGTGATTTCTGTGGAGAAAGTCTGACCCAGAAAATTCTTGAGAGTTTATAGAGAGGTAATCATAAAAAGATAGTAGGAAAATTTCTCTGAATGAATGGAATAGCTGCAAAAGATTTAATTAGATATAAAGAAAAGGAAGATATTGTAAATGACTTTTGAAGTGACAATTACTGTAGATGAGAAACAATTATTAAATATATTATGAAAGAGCAGATGTGAGAAATGTATGGAATTAGAGATCTAAGAAGAAAACCAATGAACCTACCAAGAGCTGAAGGGTGGATAAGCAGGATCACAAGAGTTAGATGGTAAACTGACACCATGATCATTTCTGGGTAGAATTCCTCTCTTCAGAAGACTGACTTTGGAATGAATTTTTTGACTAAACAGAGGTTTTGAATGGACCCAGACTTATTGATGACCCACCATTTATTGATGTCTCACCAGGCTGAGTGTGAGGAATAGTTCAAAAATATAAAATGAGGATGGTTGATTTCAATTTTAGTTACAAATGCAAATGACAGAATTGTCAAAAGAGAAAAGTAACATTTGAATAATGGCAGAGAATAAATAGAATAACAAATGGAATTGTAAGAATTCTATGATCAAGACAGAGCACATTCAACCCCAGTCCACTTCTATTCAACAATTTAGGATGAATATATTAGAAACAAACAAACAAACAAAATTAGTAACTTAGAAGATGAAGATCCAAAAATAAGTGGTAATTTTCAAATAAAAAATAAATTAAATGGGGCACCTGGTGGCTCAGTCAGTTGGGCTTCCAACTCTGATTTTGACTCAGGTTGTGATCTCAGGGTCCTGAGAATAAGAGTCATGCTGGGCTCTGTGCTCAGTGGGGAATCTGCTTGAGATTCTCTCTCTCCCTCTGCACCTCCCCCCCACTCCTTACTCTCTTTTTCTCTCTTGAAATAAATAAATCTTAAAGAAATAAATTGAATGACCTAGAGAACATATCAAGACTCTTAAAATTCCTCTCTTAGGATTTCCACTAGTTTTTATTAGAACAGACAGAACAGAGATAATATTTAATAAAATAGTTAGCCAACATAAATCCTTAGATTATAGACCCAGCCTACGTTCAAGATTTTTTTTAAGGAACAGCCTGTCAAAACAATAGTAGTAGTAAAATTTAAGACAAAAATATACTCTTTATTAGAGGCAGAACCAGGGACAGAAAATAGCCCTTGTCTCTTGGATCATTCTCCATTCCATTTTATGGCATTCTTCATTCAATTCAACATAAATATATTAAGCACTTTTAAAGTGCTCACTACCATGTTAATTATTATAAAAAATGTTAGGAAAGAAAGCTGGATTTAAATCAGCTAGAAAGAGAAAGAAGTAAAATATAGTTTAAGTGAAACAATATGAGTATAAACAATGTTTTCTATGGGTAATCAAAGAGGATTTTACAGCTACATACATGGTTTGCATTTAATGGTTTGAAGGAATAACCTCTGCAACTCACACCTCTTAACTCATTTATTCCAGCTAGCAGTCAATAAGTACATTTCAAAATCATATGTCAACAAAAATAACAAGCAAAGGCTAATTTCACTGTGAACCATGTTTGGTTGGAAAGGTAGGACATGGAAGACTACATAAAAATATTTTCTAATATATATGTTGATTATTAGTCAACAAATTTTGCCTTAAAAATCTATATAATTTATTCTTAGATACAAAGTTACATTCAACATTAAAATATTTAATTCTAAAATAAAACAATTCAGAGGTGCCTGGCTGGCTCACTTGGGCATGGGACTCTTGATTTAGAGATTGTGAGTTTGATCTCCACTTTGGGTGTAGAAATTACTTAAAAAATAAAAAATATAAAACAATTCAATGACTTTAAGCTTTTCTTCAATGCAAACACAATTAACTGATATATATTGGAAGAAACAATTATATGTATATGACTCTAGGAGGTAAAGAATTAGCAAGTGTCATTTCTTACTCTGAAAAAATACATATTAGAGACTTTCAAACATTCAGGTTAAGTAACCAATTTAAAGTTGAGTTCAAGTTTTTCCTGGGCTCATAAATAAACCCCTTAGAGGAGTTTATGCAAATATGGGGAACTTAGACTTCTTAAGTTTCCATGGGAGCATACTTTTTCTTATTTGATTTTGCTAGACACTGATATGAGGAATATGTGAATTATCTATCTTAGAAGGAGGCATTTTAGTTACTAATATCAGTAACTTTACAATTACAAACTTTCAATACAGGTTAGGGCTTAATGTTTAGGGGAAGTAGTATCCTTGCCTTTATTGATCCAATTGTATAATATTATAATATCTACCAGTTTAATGGAGGTGCGGACCAATCTTTATGCATCAAACCCCAAATTTCAAAGGGCTTGAAGAAGAAAGTAAAACTGACTCAGGGCTCAACTCATAGCTGGAAGAATGGAGGAATTTATATTTGCAGCTGTGCTGTGTTGTTATCAATATCTGCTGGGGAAATACTCTGACATCTTTCCTGAAATGATTAGCCCATCATCTTCCAAAGTAGTCTGGAGGCCCCCAAATAGCACATTTACTCTGTTGCCTAAGGATCTATAGTTCAAGCCAGAGCCTTAAAAAGGTGGTTGTGTAGCACAGAGCCTCTAACCATATTCTAATTTTCCACTTCAAAGGTATGGAGTAAAAGATGTCACTGTTAATTGCATCTTGAGTTTGTGTTTAAAATGTAGGATGAAATATTTAAAAAGAAAGAGAAAAATATTTCATGTTCAATACAAATGGCATGATTTGCAATCATATATTAAATGATGGTAAGTAATAAATGATGCATTTTCTTACCTTTATTTGTAAATTAACAGTATATGAAAATATATAGCCACTATTTAGGAAGAGTTAGATGTTAATTTGAAAAAAAGAACAGGGGGCGCCTGGGTGGCTCAGTGGGTTAAACCTCTGCCTTTGGCTCAGGTCATGATCTCAGTCAGGGTCCTGGGATTGAGCCCCACATCAGGCTCTCTGCTTGGCAGGAACCCTGCTTCCCTCTCTCTCGCCGCCTGCCTCTCTGCCTACTTGTGATCTCTTTCTCTCTGTCAATTAAATAAATAAAATCTTTAAAAAATAAAATAAAATTTAAAAAAAGAACAGAAAAAGCACCTTGGACTAATTTTTAAAGGTAGATTTATCTGGGCATCTCAGTGACTCAGTCAGTTAAGTCTCTGCCTTCGACTCAGGTCATGATCCCAAGGTCCTGGGATCCCAAGGTCCCGCATCAGGCTCCCTGCTTAGTGAAGAGCCTGCTTCTCCCTCTTCCTCTGCCTGCTGCTCTGCCTACTTGTGTTCTCTATCTCTCTGCCAAATAAATAAACAAAATCTTTAAAAAGAAAAAAAAGGTAGATTTACCTAGCTATATACTTACTTTTCTTTTTTTTTCCATAAAACTTTCTCTGTTCTCTTTGTGTGTTTTTGTGTGATAAACACTTACCATAAGATTGATAGATTGTTCTGACTGATAGATTGATCTATCTCATTATCTATTTAATCTCTTTATTTTTTTAATCAAAACTCTGAGAATGTGTCCTTCTCTTTAAATTCATGTAAATACAACTACTCAACCACTTCTCTTTCTCGTTTAATTCAGAACATTTTTGATTATTTTTTCCTGGTGAATGGCCTATTATCAGCCAATATTACATTATATTGCTTTAAAAGTCGAATTAATCATTTAATTTTAGATAGCATGTAGGTCATGATGAGATGATGTGTTGTATAGGCTATTTTTCTAATTTGTATTTAAACATGTATTACATAAAATAGATAAAAATCATTTTTAAATAATATCAACTGTGCTACCAGTGTAATTTATATTCCCTAGTTCATGTAAATTATTTTACCATTTAGGATATTTGGCTGCAGGTAATAAAGTATCTTATTAAAAGTGGATTGCAATAAAATGTACAATAAGTTCACTTAACAATATGCTTGAGGTAGGTATTTCTGGGTTATTTTCAACTTCCCATCCTCAGCATATCAGTAATAACTCCCTTTGTTCACATAATGGTTACAGAAATACCTAGCATCAACCCCCCACAAGACACTGTCCAAAACATACAGGGACAAAGACAGTTCTTTTTTCCTTTCTTTTCTTTTTTTTTCCCCCTCTGGTTTATCATGAACCATCTTTTCCAGAAGCCTTCCACCACACAGCCCTCTCAAGATAACTGGCCATGATTGAGTCTAATAGCCAAACTACAGATAAAAGGAAGCCTAATGAAGTGAGTTTGTAATATATTTGACCTCTGTGGTGGGGAATTGGTTGTGTTAGCTATAAGGGAGTAAACAATTGTTAATGGATAGACAATCTACACTGTCTGCCATAATCTTCACAAAACAACAAGTCAACTGAAGCTGAGAGAGATTAAAACCAATCATATAAAAAATGTTTAAAATCAGGTTTGTCTATGTCTAAATTTTTGTCTTCCCACATCATCATTTTACCCTCCACTGTGTTAATCATAACATCAAACCTGGGCAAGAACAAATGTGTGTGCTTAGCTTGTATGAAGCAAAATTAAAGAAATCCCTTCTATCTACATTTAAAGCTTTTATACAACAAAGAAAACGGACTTTTTTTTCATTATTATTATAATCATTAGAAGATGTACCAATGAATAAAAGTTACAGATATACAGAATCAGATTTTAAGTCATCCTATGGATACACAGAATTTTCTGTCAGTGAAACAAACTGCTTTCATTGCTACCAAGTTCCACATAACTATATTTTTCAAACGACCCCAAATAAAAATCTGGTGCTAACTAATTCGACAATCTTCCTCTATAGTGTCTTTACCTCTTATACTTCAATGACCACAGCTTCTATATCCATAACTAAAACATGAATTTTATCATATTTTTCCATGCCTAAAAGAAAAATCTCTGATATCCTTCCCTCTAATTTTTAGTTTGCTTGCTTCTTATTCCTTTTAGTCTTCCTGTACTTTGACCCACAGTTTTCTTTAAAACTATCACTGCTCCCTTGTGTGCATTTCCTTTCCTATGCAGTCAGTATAGTATCACTCAACAATCCAATGATTCTTTTGCTAGCCCTCCCCAATGCATTTCTCCTTGTTTTTCTGCTTTATAGACCTAAAGAAACCTGAATCCCTCCATCACAGAAGTCATCTACGCTACATAATTTAGGAATGAGTTCTTGAACACCACTGGAAACAAAGGACTTGACTATACAGAATGATTCAGTTTTAGTCATTAAAAAATATCTGGCAATAATTTTACATCTCTAATAACTGTTTCATTCTCTAAAATAATTACTGAGAGAGAAGAGAATGGAATCTTCTTTCAGAATCTGTATAGAATCCCTGGCAAGAAGTTATCTAATAAATATTTTTCTGGTTGGGGGGAATAAATGAATAACTCAGTTAATCAATTTTAAGGAAGATACTGTTTTTATTAAGTGGGAGTTGTTATTAGATTAGAGTTACTCAGATTTTTTACAGAAATCTGACAATATGTTAAATGAGAAATGAGAATACAGTAAGAAGTAAAAAACAAAACAAAACTGTGGGATCTGAAGTAAACTGGAGGACTCAAGACCCTTTCAAAAGGGCATATCTACTAAGCAACAGATGATTATTTTCACGTGGAATACTGAGCCTACTATTTTCATATACTCCAATTTTTACTTTTACATTTTCAAAAGAAGTTAAAAATTCAATTTTTAACGTGAACAATCCCAATATCCAAAATATGGGCCAGGGTATAATAACATGCCTCCTAGACAGAGGAAGTTCTATGAGTGACCACATTTCAACCCAATAATATATAGATTATTAAAGAGTATCCTAATGCTAAAGTGAATGAAATTCTTAAAGAAGAAGAAAAGAGATTTTAAAATCTAAACAGAGATTTTAAAAATTGAATTAAAGTTAGTTGGACATATTATTGCCAATCTAGACAGATAAATTAATAATTGATATTTTATTGATCAATAGATATACAGAAGGATACATTTAGATGCTGACTTAATTATTCCTCAATCCTTATTTTTATTACAAAGCCTACTACACTTAAGATAAATTTTGTTTAAGGAGTATGCAAGCAGCAGTCAAAACGATTATTTTACAAAACTCAGGGTATCTATTTCCTGATATGTAGAAACCATGCAGTTGCTCTGGATTGCATATAAACCTCAATTGCCTGTCTTTGGCACTTGGGGCTTGTGTTTGGGGCTCTCATACATATGAAATTTGTTTTTTTTTCCTATTAACCTGTCTTACATCAATTTCATTATTAAATCATCTAAAATACTTAGAAGAGAACAGTTTTTGACCCTACACAAACTTAAAATAATTTATAAGGGCCCAACCTAAGTCATAATTCTGCCATGAGATTTTTCCAGTGATAATGCATCTCCTCCCTTCGTTATCTTCAACAGCATCTTTCATGTAGAGTCCACTTTCACCATGAGTTTGAGTTGTTTTTTGAAGCTATCTCTCATTAGCTTGTGCTGGAAAGCAGAGACTATGCTTGTTATCCATATTCACTGCCCTGATAGTACTTAACATAATGCTTACTCTGTAGAACATGCTCAATCGAAACAAGTGGGATTTAGCTAATTTGAGGTTCATGACTTAAGTTCCCCAAATGATTACTTGACTTATCATTAGCTACCCTCTATAGTTTTATGTTCAATACTCTCTTTTTCAAAAATCTGAAATGTTACAAATTATTGTGTTGTCAAGTCATATTCATCTGAATCAGATCTTGTCAGTAATTTCCCAGCATTTTAAAAGATAGAGGTAATATTGAGGCACCGATGAATCGGGAAGAATTCCAGTACTGCTAATGCAGCTCCCCATGTCCTTTCTCTTGTTATCATGAAGTGCAGTTTAACATATGAGGTCTTTAATGTGGTTACATGACTTATGCAAAAGAGAGCAGCTTTTAATCACAGAATATATTCATTTCGTATTCATATTGTTACAGAGCCTAATGTTTTCTGGGTAACATGTCCATTAATCATAGATCCTTAGTTTGTTTACTATAAATAGTCCCAGATAGCCCAGGTATACTCTGCGAAAAGTGTTCCCAAGATCTAAGCTCTCCCGTTAGATTAAAACATTATTAACTTTCTTCAAGGAAGTCTATCATTAACGTGTTTATAGTGAGATTTGATCAACCTCACTTATCTCCTCCCACCCACTTGAGACATTCACTTTAATACCTAATTAAGGAAGAGAATAAATTCCAGGCTTGTTAACAACTATTTCTCATCCCCAAACTCCAGATACCGTCTCCCCAGTAATAATACATTTTCAGACAATTTTTCCAAATTTATGCCAAAAAGGCTAATGTGGATTTAGTGAAAACATGTAAAAAAATAATACCACAATTTGTTTTAAGATCATACTTATATGATACTAGGCTTTGAAATTTAATTTCAATAAAACAGAGATTATTTGTTTTAAATGTGACAGATATCTGAGAAGCTCTGAAGATATGTAAGATTGATTTTTTTACTAAATATCCAATATTTTGATTATTTAGAATAATTCTTTAGGTTCATATGTAACTGATATTTTGTTTCATCATTTGCCCATTTTATTCCCTCTCTATAAAATATTCTTCAAGAATTCAAGAAAATAGGCTTTTTGTTGGGGTTAAACATGGATTTCACCAGGATTTTTTCATCACCTTAAAGTTACTACATACATAATATGTATACTGTACATCCAGTTATCAGATAACATCTCTGCACTCTACTCAAAATACTACTAATAAAATATTTGAGCTCAGAAAACTGGCAAAAATAAAAAAATACAGAAATAGAGTCAATAAATGTCAATAACTCCAGTTTATTCGAGCCTGCCTTGTATTTAAATTTTTCTGGTTATGATTGAATTCCATTTCTCAAATTTTGTCTAGATTTCACTATATTTGATCTCTCTTATCTAGCTAATACATGAAAACTTGGTTTTCATAAAATATGAGTGGAGTAGTTAAGTATAAGTCTTCATTTTTTCTTTAAACTTTGTTTAAGTAATATCTACACAAATGTGGGGCTCCAATTCAGAACCCTGGCGATCAAGAGTTGTGTGCTCCCCAGACTGAGCCAGCCAGGAGTCCCTAACCTTGAGATTTTTTTTTTTTAAGTGGTTGAACAATGTGATTTAAAGAAAATGTAATTGTCTCTAATTGAAAATCATTATTAGAGTGTGACAAACTATGAAAATCTAGAAGAGAGGTATGCAGTAAAGAGCTATGAAGCTACTTCAATCTGTTTTTTAAAATAAATTTATCACAAAAAAATATATTGAAATCTGCCTTTTAAGGCCTGAAGTTAAATGAAGCTGAGAGGGACAGCTTACATGATAGATGGCTAAATAAAGATTTTAAATGAACCTGACAATCTGTAATACCAACATGGAACGGAAAAGGAAAATTTTACGGAAATAAAATGTAAAGATCTGAATTAAAAATCCACTTTGATTATGGTAGCATTAGGTGAAAGGGCCCATGATGGCTTGGGTGAAAAACATCTGTGGGTGTTGTGACATTGGAAGTTTAATACAATGAATGAAATGACTTGCTAATATGCAAACCCAAACAGAAACTGCATTAATAAAAATTACATTGCTTTTATGATAGAATATAATTTTCAAATGATTTTTTCTAGTTATTTTGTTTTGTGGTTGTTAACGAAATAACCGAAGTTCTTTTTTCTAAATTAAATAATCCGTATCTAACAAGGACAAAAAGGGTGTTTGTCCAGATACAGTTGGCTAGCATGGTAACATGATGTAGAAATAGTTAAAGAAATCTGACATATTCAAACATGTTTATACCTACTTGGGGAACTACTATGTTTTATAAACAGACAATTTTTATAGTATGTCTCCAAGAGGCCGAGTAATATTAGAAGTTGAAATCTACTAGTAATCAGATTCCACTGCAAGGAGGAAAAGTCAAGTAATTACAGCTATCCTAGAGAAATGCATCACTTCAAGAAAGTTATTTTGTCATCACTGTTGTTTTTCAGTTACTTTAAAACAGACAAATCAAAATATAAATTTCTTTTGGGGTTGTTGTTGATTTTATTTTTGGATTACCAAATCACAGGCAGAAAAGCATTGTTTATATGAGCAGTAAGTACACAATTCATGTAGCCAAGGTCAAATGTGCATGACCTTTTGCTTATATACATCCCAAGAAGGCAGGGTCCATTAGTCATCTCCCAATGCCAGGGCTATTTCACTCAGCCTGAACTGTTGTCTCTACAGGCTAAAAATACTTTCCTTTTTTTTTTATTACACAATATGTGTTAAATTTCTATGATCTGTCCAAACAGACCAACATTCTTAGAGCAGATTGCTTGATTACTGATGTGGCAAAATAGGTGATTGCATTAAAGAAATAAATTATGAAACTTTGCGCTGAGGATTGGGAATATATGCTCTAATGTTTTATCAAGGTAAAAGAAACAAATATTTGACTAGCTTTCTCTAGAAAATAATTTGTTTATTAAAACAAATCAGCGGGACTCCTGGGTGGCTCAATGGGTTAAACCCTCTGCTCATGATCTCAGGGTTCTGGGATCCAGTCCCACATTGGGCTCTCTGCTCAGCAGGGAGCCTGCTTCCCCCTCTCTCTGCCTGCCTCTCTGCCTACTTGTGATCTCTCTCTCTCTGTCCAATAAATAATAATAATAATAAAACAAAAAAAAACCCAAATCAGCATTATACTAATTTCATCCATACAAAGAAGTTTGATTAAACTCCCCCAATATAAGTACATTATATTACAGATGATCTTTTAAAAAAATATTTCATTTATTTATTTGCCAGAGAGAGAGAGTGAGAGAGCATAAGCAGAGCGAACAGCAAGCAGAGAGAGAAGCAGGCTTCATGTGGAACCCGATCCCAGGACCTTGGAGATCATGACCTGAGCTTAAGGCAGATGTTTAACCAACTGAGCTACCCAGGTCTCCCTAGAGATGACCTTTGAACAGCATGGGGGTTAGGAATGCTGACCACCGCTGCCCCTTGTAGTCAAAAATTCACACATAATTTTTGAATCTCCAAAAACTTAAGCAGTAATAGCCTACTGTTGAACAGAAGCCTTACGGAAGCCATTGATTAATGCATATTTTGTATGCTGTCTGTATTATATGCTGCACTCGTATAATTAAGTAAACTAGGGAAAGTAAAATGGTATTAAGAAAATCATAAGAAAGAGAAAATACATGTACAGTACTGCACTGTATTTGAAAAAAAATCCATGTATTAGTGGGCCTGCACAGTTGAAATCTACTATTCAAAGGTCAACTGTACTCCTCAGTGTGTTTCAGGTATAAAAAAAAATTAACATGTACAATATTTTTCATTACTTTTATGGTATGAAATTATGGAATATATAACAATACAAGGGAAATTAACAAAACAATACCCTGGAAATTTTTATTGAACTTCTAAAAAATGAAATAACTTTAATTTTAGGTTCTCTATAACTTATAAGAGCAAATAAGAATCTCCTGGCATTTTAGCAGTTCTCCACAATTTCAGGTACACAATCATGGTGTTTTCTGAATGCTTCAGTTTACATTTTATTTTCTCGACTCCTATTAAATTTATAGACCATCGAATCTTACATAGCTCAAAAGAAGAATTTTAAGCTGCCTGAAGTAAAATATGGTATCTTATTTTTCTTCTACATTTTCCACAAACCTAGTATTCTGAAACTAGTGGATGTTTAATGAATATATATCAATTAATTAATTCTTCACATCTAGGTGCAGAGGTTTTTAAATTCCAGTGAGTTGTTCTTCCTTTCCCCTTGCAAGGATCTTATCATATTATTATGCTCAGAGGTGAATGTAGATTAAGGTAAATTACCAGGGTGCACGTAAAAACAAAAACATACAGATTAGAAGCAGAAGATAAACTGCATTGCCATTGAATTAGATGCAATTCTAAAATGTTTTCGCTGAAATTTCCCACACCTGTTAGGATCTCTCAGTTTCAATATTGTTAGAGCATGGAGGGATTTTGTCCTGGTAAAATGCAAATGTCCCATTTGTTTTGACGTCCCATATTTGGCACGTCTGTGTGTGTATGAGACATTATGAGGAGGGAGGCCAAAAGAAGATTGTCATAATGCACCTGTCCATTAGTGAGTCCTCATGCCCAGCAGAAACTTTCTGGCACCATCTGGTTATAATCTTATGCTCTGAAGCATAAGAATTGATGGACCTTTTAATTTTTATCTCAGCTAGTATAATTGCAGATGCTATTCTTATTCAAAATGGGCCACATTTGCCCATGGCCAAAAGCATATAGTTCCCATTGACTTTAATATGAGGACAGTCACAAGAAAATGACAAGAGAATTCAGCCTAATGCTTCTAATTGCTTTACGAATCTTAATAAGCCTGTTTAACTTAATAATGTTCAATTGTGAAGACTTTCACAGGTTATTTATTCATTTGCTGTAAAAAGCATTTTCTTGAACCCTTTCACAAAGGGCTGTGTTTTCATTACAAAGCAGATTCTTTGCTCTCTGTGGCCAAGAAGCAGGGCATTGAGTCATGGATTTTTTACAAACAAAGGGAATCTGAGAAAGACTGAAAATATTAGTACCAAACGTTCCAGCAGACACAGAAAGTGCATGGCCTGAAATGATGAAGGCTTAAGAGAATTTATGCAGTGCCTTTTTCATACAAAGACAAGTGCAATTTGTACAGAACATAAAGAATCATAGCTAATTACACTGGTTTTAATTGGGTTTGTGCTAAATCCAATGCTTTATAGAACCATCAGTGCCGAAGAGGAAAAAGATAGCCAAATTACAAAATATACAGAGAAGCTGACTACAGAGAACTAAGTGAGATAAATAGAGCCAAATTCCCCAATAGGAAAGAATCGCCATAAAATAAGAATGAAGCACACATTTCTAAGAGGAGATAAAGGGAAAATTAATTCTGGACATTAAATGTAGCCTAATTCCCTTTCTCTACACTTTAAATTGTTATATATGTAGATAGATAGAGATACAGATTTGGATATAGCTAGATATGCCTCTTCTCCGACAAAAATAAAATGCTTCCCTAAAGTATGGGGTTATGTTTCCTCTACATGTATGGATCACTGACCTTGAGGCCAAAAACACTGTTACACTGTTGGGTAGTAACAACAGTAAGTCATGATGTGAGTGGTTAAGGAGAGCTGACCGACCCACCCTACCGAGTAGCAAAAGTTCAATGGACAAAAGGAGTTAACGATAAAACACACAGACAGACACACACACGCACATGCATATGCACACACAGAAATCAGGGGAGCCTCCCCACCAAATTTTAGCATAGAGACCTACCAAATTTCATGATTAAGAATAATACATAGAGGAAGGGAAGGAAAAATAAAATAAGATGAAAACAGAGGGAGGCACACCATAAGAGACTTTTAACTCTAGGAAACAACCTCAGGGTTGCTACAGGGGAGGTGGGTGGAGGGATGAGGTAACTGGATGATGGGTATTAAGAAGGGCACTTGATGTAATGAGCACTGGGTGTTATATGCAACTGATGAATCACTATATTCTACCACTGAAATTAATAATATGGTATATGTTAACAAAATTGAATTTAAACTAAAAAAATAAAATATTAAAAATTAAATTTTGTAACTAGGTATAGTTATGGTTGTTAACTAGAATTATTGTGATGGTCATTTAGCAAAATATAAATACTAAATTGCTAGGTTGTATACCCGAAAGTACTATAAGTCTATAGATCAAACATACATCAATAAAATAGAATCAATAAAATCACGTATTTCAGGTGGAAAAAAAAAAGAATACAGTTTCTCTCTTCTGTGACTAATCACTTCTTAACATCCTCCAGAATATTTTTTGAGGCAAAAGATTTACCAATTTTCGGATTTATATTTTCTCAGTGAGTGAAGTACTGATGTTAAGCACAGTGTCGCTGGGAATCTGTGCTCAGATTTAATAAATCCTATTTTTGTATTATTAAGGGTCCACATCTATGATGAGAAGTCTTTAAACACTTCACGTCAAAAAGGAGAGAGAGAGGGAGAGGTCTGGGCTCCAAACATTGGGATGATGATAGCCATTATGTCCAAATGTCACAGGGAGGATGTCTACAATTTTTGACACAGACAGGGATGTATATCAGTCCACGACAACACAGATCTACATTTTCAGTTGAGTGTCATTTTTCAAAGTCCAAAAGCAGTCATCCTACTTCATATATCCTATCTTAAAATGCTGAGGATAGCTTGAAATTTTTTTTGAGTCAAATATAGGGCTTCTGTAGATGTTAGGAGGAGGGGTAAAATTGCAGTTATTGGGGATATATAGCTATTAAAATGCAATCATTTATTAAAGGCACATTTTAGAGTAACTAAAAATAAAAATAGCAAATTTCTTTACAAGAGCAATAATAAATTAAACATGTAAAATCTTTGAATTGGGGTGCCTGAGTGGTTCGGTCAGTTAAGTGTCCATCTTCAGCTCGGGTCCTGATCCTCGGGTTCTTGGGATTGAGTTGGCATTGGGCTCCCAGCTGGGTGGGGAGTATGCTTCTCCCTCTCCCTCCACCCCGCTTGTGTGCTCTCTCGCTCTCTCACTCTCTCTCTAATAAATAAAATCTTGAAAAATAAATAAAATTCTTCGAGTCAATGTATTAAGCACATTATGTATATCAATCATATAATAGACACTCATATAAACACACATACTATCTGATGCCATATACTCCAATTTTATCTGAGATGAAAGTATTTCTTAAGTAATTTGTCCAATGCCACGTATCTGTTATCTAAGATTTTTTCTGGAGATAAAATGCTACTGCATACAGCAAATCTCTGAAACTCCAAGCAGGGCAAATTCAATTAAGAAGGCTTTGCAATGATATAGGAAAAGCTATGCAGGGTGCCTGGGTGGCTCAGTCAGTTAACTGTCTGCCTTCCACTCGGGTCATGATTTCTGGGTGCTGGGATAGAGGCCTGTGTGGTCTGGTCTTCGGTCTCTTTGCTCAGCGGCGAGTCTGCTTCTCCTCTCCCTTTACACCCCCCCTTTGCTCATGCTTTCTTTCCCTCTCAAATAAATAAATAAAATAAAATTTAAAAAGTGTGAGATATATACAAGTTCTGGAGTCCTAAAGCCAAGCAGATGTTTGTTGCTAAAAGAGCATTTATTAGTGCTTACTATAGAGGTTTTCTAGAGAAGATTGGTCCATATGAATTTAGTCAAGCAAAAAGCGAATTCTACTGAAATTATCAAATTAATATAAAATGTTGACCTTGGAAATAAAGAAATGGTACATTTTGCATGCTGGATTCTTTGAAAAAAAATTTCCATTTGGGACAAAAATAAAAGAATGACTCTAATGATACACAAACATACTGAAAATTTTCTAAAAAAAAAAATTGTCATTAAAACAACTTGAAGAAACTAGAGAAGAAACCACTAAAGTAAATGGGGATTGGTAATGGAAACATAGGCAGGCTATAGAACCAAAGAATGCTGATATTGAGAATTATTATCACAGCATATTTGAAAGTATGATTTTAGGTATACTTATACCAAGAAAATAAAATTTAATGTGCAAATATAAGGCTAAGTAAGATCAGCTAATACAGACATCTACATAAGTGTTATAAATCTGGTTTAAAAATAGAGGAAATGTAAAATTATTCTAGAAAGAAAAGACAGACTATGATAAAATATGATATGATTTGTATTTAAATAGAGAATATGATGCTAAGAGAAGCCAGTCAGAGAAAGATAAATACCATATGATTTCATTCATATGTGGAATTTAAGAAATGCAAAACAAAGGAGCAAAGGGGAAAAAAGAGAGAGAGAAAAACAAACCAAGAAACAGACTTTTACCTACAGGGAACAATCTGATGGTTACCAGAGGGGAGGTGGGTGGGAGGATGAGTGAAATAGGTAATAGGAATTAAAATGGAGGGCACTTGTGATGAGCACTGGGTGTTGTATGGAAGTGTCGAATCACTATATTGTATACCTGAAACTAATATTATAGTGTATGGTAACTACTGGAATTCAAATAAAAACTTAAAAAAAAATCCAGATAACATTGCTAAAGTAGAGAGAACAACAAGCAGAAAAATGTGTTAATAAAACTGTCTCAACTAGGATAGGAAAAATATCTATTTCATATTAGACCAGATTAGACCATAAAAGCATAAATATATGTATATATATGTGTGCACATATGTATATGTGTGTGTGTATATATATATGTGTGTGTATATATATAAATTTATATATGTGTATATGTGTATATATATATAAATTTTGAAATGCTGCACTTTGTTAACCAATAGCAAAATTATATAATAAAATATATGCTATGCAAGTAGAAGTATAAAATCATTCAACCTCTATAAAACGGAAACTTGGGAAATAGGGAAGAAAATTCTTTATGTGTTTATCCTTTGATACAACAATCACATTTTTGGAAATCTACCATAGTCCAGCAAGCTATATATGCATAATATGTATAATATAATGTATATTCATTAAATATAACATATAATACACATGTTATATGTATTTTATAGAACTATATATATGTTTATATTATACATTATGTCCGTGAATATGTATTATATATAAATATTTACAAAATACATAAAATATTTACAAAAATATATAAACTATATAAAACAAATATATAAAATCACACAATATATATTATATATTTTTGGTAGAACTTGAACTTTTTATATATTATATAATATATATACACACATACAATATAGTAGAATTTTAAAAATTGACTCTAAAATTTATATGTAATTGGAAAGAACCTATGATTACCAAAGCAACTTTGGAAAAGAAAACAGCTGGATGATTACCACTGCCTGATTTCAGGATTTGCTATAAAGCTATTCAATAATCAAGATAGTACGGCATTGCTAAGATAGACAAATAGATTAATGCCTAGAGCCCAGAAAAAGGGTCCCACATGTATAACTGACTGATTCCAACATGAGTGCCATAATTCAGTAGAGAAAGGATAGTCTTTTTAATAAAGTGGATATCCATCTGTAATAAAATGAACCTCAGTCCATACATTGCACCATATACAAAAATTAACTTAAAATGGATCACAGATCTAAATGTAAAACTCAAAGCTATAAAAACTACAGAAGATATCATGAGAAAAAAATATTTGTGATACTGGGTTAAGTGAAGTTTTCTTAGATATAATGCTGAAAGCATTATCTTTGAAAATATACGAGTATATATTTTCACATCCATCTTACAGAAAATTTTCCTACCTATAAAAAGAAGTTTCAGGAAAAATTCTCATAGGAAAGGTTTTCTAATCTTGACTTTGTATTAAAAGGTGACAGAAATGAGGTTCTATTGTACACTATTAGCGTGTGTGTGTGTGTGTGTGTGTGTGTGTGTGTGTGTGTATGGCGGAGGGAGGACGTATTTTGACATTTTTTTGCTGCTGCAATAGGATCTGTTAAGCCAGTCATTTATTGAAACATTTTTATGACTTCTGTTTGCCTCTAGCTACTTAATAAAAAGGCAAAGCTAATCTCCTCTTAATCTCCCAGGGTGCTCTGTTATTTGCCAACTTTACAATAAACTATGATTTATCTGACGAGGTTATGAAATTGGTGTGGGGAAAAGAAAACTACATCAGAGACTTAACTTTGATTATCAGTCATTGAAGCTGCTTCTTGTGATTACATATACTTTTATTTAAAAATATTGCTCTCTAACTCCTCTTCAATAGTCTTAGAATTAAAATTGAGGCAACTTCTTTTCATTGACTTCTAGTATAGTCATTGGCATTTCATTCCCTTTCAAATTTATTTTCCCTCTACCTCTAAAAAATTAAGTGGGGTCCAAAATTCCCCTGATATGTCTATCTTCTCTCCTAGTAGAGCACCAGTCTTGGAATAGATGGGGCATTGTCTCTTGCGGAGGGACTGGATTCTCCACTTTTCCCAAGTATAAAGATAGACTTCTCACAAGGGTGGTGTTATGGCATTTTAACTCTCCTCAGATGAAAAGCATGAAATTTTACATGCAAAGTCTACAGCTTTTCCCAATAAAAGAAAGAGCACTTTAGAACATTCTAATCTGTTCCTTCCTGTAACGGTTTAAACAACAAAGACAAAACAGATAAAATATATACATAATAATATTCCAGTAAGGTACAAATGAGAAAAGCTGTATCAGTTGCCTATTACAGCTTACAATGTGCTAATTAAATGTGCATTAATCCCTTTTTTCAATCATCCAGTGGATCGGGAAACATCCACTGAGTTTTCTTTTTGTTTTTGTTTACCACGTGTCTGGTACTCTGCTAGGGATGAGGAGTAGGTGATTAATAAGACATGAGTCTAGCTTTAAAGACCTCATGGTTTATGATGTCAAAGTTTTTACTCATACTGCCACTTACCAGAGTATTCTCATGGTCTAACTTGAAAATTGACCCTTCACTCTTTCTGCCTTGATCTCTGATATAGACTCACAGTCCCCCACACATCATTCCAGATAGTCACAGATAAGAAATTGAATTTTTAAAGGAAGTATATATCTATTTGCAATTCCATTTTTGTTCCAAATTAGGGCACTCCTTTTTTCTGTAGTATTTTGGCCATCTTTCTCTTTCAGATCTATAGAATCAGGGACATCTACATAAAACCTTTTTAAATTTGTTAACAAAGTGACATAAACTCATTGGAATATAGTACAGTGTCCTTTTGTGCAAGCTCAGATTTGATTTCTTATAAGTAAATGGGTAAAAATTAGGAGTGGGTTTAATTATCTCTGAAGAATCTTCTACTTTGACAATATTTATATTTTATTTCTCTTCAATATTTCTCTTTGATTTTTTGGCATAAAAATTATCTTCTTATATTTTATATTCATTATTGGTTTTACATTGGAAAACTTCCCAGAAAATTAAAAAAAAAAGTAGTCTGGCAATTAATTGAAATAGAACAAAAGAGATGCATTTATTTTCCTAATATAATTACTTATCATTTTTTTAGAGGATAAACTTGAACCTGTAATGATGGCTTTTTTTAGAGGGAAGATATAACTATTTTTAATATATAGTTTTATTTATATATTCAATTTTATTTATTTAATTACTCAAATTAAGGTAAACTACATTTTTCATCAGCTTTATATGAGGGTCTTACATTCATCACTAAGGGTCTCTGTTCTTCTTTCCTCTCTTCTACACCTCCCTTACAGAAAAGAAAAAAAAATCCTCAGGAAAAGAGAAAATCAGCAATAAATATACCCTTTTACATCAACCCAAAAATGCTTTGGAGGACATGTTAAGCCAAGAAGGAAAATAAAAAAGGAAAAAGAAAATGAAATGGGGGAGAGCTGTCCCTGAGAAACTGAGGTGTCAAGTGAGCCTGTCACACAAATGTGACCTTGTATATACATAGCTTGTGTTGGGAGTGGATGTGCAATCTCTGAAATGTGTTTTGAGGTAGACTCAAATGATTACCTCTGGAATTTTTTAACAAGTTCAGTGATCACCAAGTATCAGTGTTTACCAGGCTTACAGTAAATGGCATGAAGGCTTATGAACGAGAATCTGTATAAACAGACTGACATAGAAAGCACATGTTAGAATTAACAGAAATTTTAAAGCAACTGTGCCTACCATGCATAAAGCACTAATGACAAGCTGGGATTTATTGTTAGGAAATAGAAAATTATAAAAAGTGGGAAAGCTGATTTGAAAAGAACAAAACAAATCTAGAATTGAGCATTCAATAACCATAATTAAAAATCATAAAGGTCATATTTGTAAGTGGACTGGGATAGCAGATTTCATACAGAGTAGAAAGAACTAGTGAACTAGAAGATTATATCAAGTTATTCAGAATGCAACATTGCAGGGGTGATTGACAATATAGAAAGAAAATAGAAGGCACGGGGATTATAGAAGAAGGACCCAGTATATGTTTGAAATGAGGTCTGGGAGTGAAAATAAAGAATACAGGGCTGGAAAAAAAAAAAGAATACAGGGCTGAGACAAATTTGAGGAGACAAAAATTGAGGGCTTGCAAGTATTAATGAATGATGTCAAACTGGAATTAATACTTCAATGATTCCTTTTGAGAACACTTTCATCTAATCTTCATCCCATTTTCAGAAATTTGTGCTTTCACAATACTCTACGATTAACACAGTGCTTATTACACTTTTTCACAACTTTTCTTGACTTCCGACTTTTCTTTCTTCTGCTTCATGACTTTTCTTTCTTCTCCTTAGATTTCAAATTCAGTGAAGGTAAGACACTGATTTCTATTTTAATTTTAAATGTCTGGCTAAAGTTAGGTCACCAAAGAAGCATTTAGCTAATATTTGTATTTTGAATTAATTGACTCCCTCTTGGGTCCTATAGCTCTTAAATAGTGCAGTGGGAGTACATCCAACTCAAAGATTGTATTCTCTTTTCTCAGCAACTGCATCTTACTTTTGCAGAGGCATAGTCTCTGGCAGTGTTAGCTTTCTCTCTAGATTCTTTTTTTTTTCTCCCTCTCTAGATTCTTAATTCACAAATTCATTTACTTTTTTTTATTGGATGCCTAGTATGTAATGCATTATTCTAGATATTGGAGCATTTATGATCAAAGGACCAATTAAAGACTTAATGAAGTGTGGCAGATAATAAAAACGTAAGTAAGTAAATAAATAAGATGATTTCAGAGAATGATGAGCTCTATGAAGGAAATAAGCAGAGTGAAGTGATATTTGAGGCATGGGTACCCTGAAAGGGGAATCCACATGATAAGTTCAGAATATATGTTATAACAAGAGATAGAAAAGGAACAGCTAGTTTTTCTTATATTATCTCCATAGAAAATGACTATCAGAAAAAGTCATGAAAAGATACATTTCTGATATAGGCTATTCCTATAGGGAATTTTTGTAGGTCAATATGTGTATTTAAATAGATAATACATATGGAAAATCTCAAAATAATGTATCAGTTCATAAAAACCTGTATCAACCATTCAATACATTAATTTTGCTATGTTAACATGAGTCTTTAAATATATTTGAGAAGTTTACAGTCAAAGGAAATAGAATTTCTAAAAATGAGAAATTCTCCCCCCATCCCCACCCAGTATAGGCTGAGGAGGATATAGACCTGGTCGGTACTCAACTGTATGTGAGTCGACTCATTATGTGCTTTAATCCGGTAGTCTTTGTGACTCTACCTCTCTCATACCTTTACTCAGGAATGAAGTTCTCTTTCTTTTAGTCTCAGTTTTGGCATACTTCAGAGAAATGAAGTGAAGCCACTCCATTTGCAATTACTAGGTTTCAATTTCTGAAAGGTGTAATAAGGTTAAGATGATAACTTCCTTCAAATATTTCCTTCCAAAAGAGAAGATGGCCATGTCTCAAACACTTCAGGAATTCTAGTTCAATTCTAGACCTTTAGTGCCCTTGCTTTTCTTTGTTTTCACTTTCTAGTGGTGAGGAGAAAGGAATCATTCACTTCTAATACATTACTCCTAGTAGTTGACAGGTTTGACAAATATTTCAATAAAGCACGAATTGTTCATATGAAGGAGATTTGTAAATTTGTATAAACTGTGACTTTACATTTATCTTTGAATTTTAAACAACTAATGTTCTCCTTGTATCCTATTATAAGGTAAAATGAGGTTGAGCCATTTGAATAGAATCTTGGTAAGCATGGAAACGAATTCGGGTTGTCATTGACATAACATTGTAGGAAATTACAATATACTGTTAAAAATATTTTTTCATGTTGGGAGAAAAATTTAGATGACATTCTAGGTACACTGCTTGCCATGATTGTGTTTAATATTAAAATGGTAGAAAGAGGGTTGTCTGTAATTCAAAGATTTCTAATATACTCTAGCTCAATTCTATTTGAATAGAAGACACCTATTTGAAAAGCAAATGTAATATACCTGAAACCAAACCATTTGCATTTCTAGAGTATAAAAATTGCTGCACTATGCCAATACCTCTGACCGAACACTTGAGCAAAGTAGAGCTAATGCTACTGATACCATTAATACAAAGACTTTAAAGGACTTTCTGTACATTTTTATTTCATAAGAAAAAGGAGGCACCATGAATAAATGAAAAAAAAATAAATAATTGAAGACAAAATGATATTGTTAAGAATGAAAAGGCAGGGAATAAAGTAAATGCATGTAAATTCACAGGGTTTTTTATTATTATTATTCTAAATTGCAACAAGAGTAATAGTTAATGGAGGGTTGGAGGATTTAGAGGGTCTAGATTCTCAAGAAATATAAATACTTCCTTTCAGAAGTGGGGTGAATTGGTACATCTACTCAGTCATTATACAATTTTGAAGAGCTTAAATTTGGACACTTCGAGGAGAAATGAGTGATTCTAGGGCTGGGTAAGGGAATATGCAGGATGAGTCTGAACTTTCTTTTAGTGCTAGAGACTAAGAAGTATTCAAAAAAAAAAAAAAAACAAATGATGGGGGCGCCTGGGTGGCTCAGTGGGTTGGTGACTCTACCTTCAGCTCAAGTCACGATCTCAGGGTCCTGGGATCAAGCCCCTCATCAGGCTTGCTGCTCAGTAGGGAGCCTGCTTCCCCCTCTCTCAGCCTGCCTCTCTGCCTACTTGTGATCTCTCTCTGTGTCAAATAAATAAATAAATAAATAAATCTTTAAAAACAACAACAACAACAAAAAATAAATGATGAAGTATGGCAGAAGGATTCAGAGGAAAACAGGAGGATTTCCCAATGATCAAAGTGAAAATTAGAAAACAAAGAACCCAGGAAAAAAAACCCATAATATTGGATTATAGCCCAAGATATACATAACATAAATATCCACAAGACATTACTGATATTAATACATGATGGGATAAATAAATAAATAGGGGACAAAGGATAAATTTCCTGTGCAGAAGAATTCCAAATAATTTATGTCAATACCCTGCAAATATGTACTGCACACAGTGGCTTCCTTCCAAAGGGCACAGTATAAAAATGGGAGGGGGAATGGGAGAATAACTTTGCAGTGGCAAAAACTTACAAACACTGCTTCAGCCAGGTAACCAAAGTCAGCATCAACAGTGATAAGTTATATTGATAGTATGTACTCTTGAAATGATCTGATGAAAATGGTATTTTACCCCTATGGCCTTCCTTTCAAAAACCTATAAAACCTGTCTAACCATGAGAAAAACATTAGACAAATGCCATTAGAGGAGCAGCCTACAAAACACCAGGCCAATATTCTTCAAAACTGTCAATGTTATCAAAAACAAGGAAGTCTGAGAAAATGTAACAGCTCAGAGAAGACTAAGGAACATGAATGACTAAATGTAATGCATTATTTTGGAGTTAGATTCTGAAACAGAAAGAAGTCGTGTAAAATCTAAGTAAATCTATTAAAGTATAAACTCTAGTTAATAATAATGTGTCAATATAGGTTCATTAATTATGACAAATGTACCATAGTGAAGTAAGCCGTTAATAAGGAGATCTAGGTGAGAAGTTTTATACAGGAACTCTCTGTACAATATTTGTAATTTTATGTAAATCTGAAACCACTCTAAAAATTTTTTAAATTTAATGAAATATATATATACACACATATATATACACACACACACATACACATACATACATACGTGTGTATGTGTGTATGTGTAACTTTGGGCCCCTGGAAATTACCACTGGTTTATTACTAGAGAAAATAATTGCATTTTCTTTCCCACTACAGAAAACATCCCCAAATGTTCAGAATATCCTCAAACTTCTTTAAAATTAATCTTTTTTTAAATAAGATTTTATTTATTTATTTGACAGAAAGAGAGACAGCAAGAGAGGGAATACCAGCAGGGGGAGTGGGAGAGGAAGAAGCAGGCTTTCCGTTGAGCAGGGAGCCTGATATGGGGCTCCATCCCAGGACCCCAAGATCATGACCTGAGCCGCAGGCAGATGCTTAACAACTGAGCCACCCAGACGCCCCTGTCTTTTTTTTTTTTTAAGAGTTCAGCTATTATTGAACACTTTACAGAAAAGGTTTAGTCAAAAAGACCAAAGCCCACGTCATCATCAGACTCCTCTGATTCTTCTTTCTTTTCCTTCCACTTGTTCTCCTTATTCTGCATTAGGGATAATGTCCCAAATCAGATGACAAATATTTGCCTTAGACTGTATGAAGAATTAAGTTTTATTAGAAAGATATTTAGATGGCAATCGAGAATAAACAGTTACTTTCACTCTTAAACACTAAGTACTCTTCTAAGTAGTAGAGGAAATATTTTAGCAGTGCTCTTTAATCAAAGCTTACATAATATGCATAGAGTGGCGAAACTAATAAAATTAAGGAACATATAAGCATCAGTGTAGAATGCAAAACCCCAGTGGAGCAGTGAAAATACAGTACAATTCATATGCCTGCTTAAAGATTGGCACCTATTATAGCAAATGCTCAGAGAAACAAATGATGAGCCGAGTGGGATTCTCATGGGAAATATTATCATAAATCAACCTTAGTAAGATCACTGAACTTGTATCTTTAACTCTGGGTAGATTTTAATCTAATGGAGTAGGGGAAAAAAAAAGAAACAAAGAAGCAAAAACCATCAACAACAAAAACCCTTCCTGACAGGAAGAAGGGCAGGAGCCAAGGAGGCCACAAGAAGGACTGAACAAAGTGGGGGTAGGGAGGCGGTTTGTTTGAGTACACAAGTATGGGATGTAGGTCTTAAATAATGGGGGGTATACTCTGGAAGCTGGAGTGGAGCTGGATTATAGAGGACCTTGAGTGACACAAATAAAACCTATATACAAGTTGGAAAACTTGAATCACCTTGAAATTAGGCATAATCAATTTTACTCTAAATTCTTTGTAACCATTTTTCATTCTGTCCTAATGTATGACGGCAAACGAGGCACATAAATACACTCTTCTGTCATTTCACATCTGTATTTAAATGAAAATAGATCCAACACTGTAGCATGACAAGTATATATGCCAGAGCAAAGAGGAAACCAACTAATGCACGACACTGCTGGGACTACTAGATTTAAAACCTCTTACTCAAACCCTTGTTTATAAATCTTTTAAGATGATCTCAGTGTTTCTAACACTCAACACTACTGCCTAACATCAATAGACAGTGCCTTTGATTCTTCCAAATCTGAACAATATATTATTTCTTCAGTATTTCTTGAGTAAATATTGTAGAACTAGAAGCAGATTATCAACCAATTCATTCCTATAAATACATTATATTAACTTAGAAGGATATTTAACAAGCATGTTGGTCCTGAGAAATTTCCATCCTAATTGATGTATTTATTGGTATCAATAGCTTAGACTGGCTTTTCAGCTGAGAAAGTGAGACAGAGACAGAGACACAGAGAGACAGAGACAGAGAATAGAATTTGTTGAAGATTAACATCCTGACCAGTCATTTTTTTTTTCACCCTGTGGAAATTGTCTGAATCATTCTCTATTTCCTTTGAAAAGCCTGTCAGAAACATCTGCCTCCATTAATGCTTCATTATTGAGCTCATGCAATTGTAAGGATGCTATATAGGTATATGTATGCATTAAATGTAATCTTCCAATTCACACAGAGGGCTAATACATGTCCTCTTCTATGTAAAAGAGGGTTTGCTAGTTTCTACTTCCTCCTTGGAAATGTCCTCAGGGACTCACTCACAGTTAGGAAGGCTAAACTTTGACAGTGTTACAGAATTTATGGTACAACAAGAGATGTTTGTAAAGGAAGGGGGGAAGTAAGGAAGGAAACAGAAAATCTTAACACAATTAACAAGTTTGACACAATGTATAGACATAGACATATATAGATGCTTAAGTAAATTAACTTACAAGTGTAAAATAACATCAGTTATTATGATTTTTGTTATTGTCACTATTATTATTTCTCATCATTCTGGGGCTTACTGGGGTCTCTACTGTGGTTGCTATCAGAGACTGGCCAAGACTGGAATCATCTCCTCACTCAGGAGCCTGATGGTTGATACTAACTAAAGAGGCCAAGTGGAATATTGGCATGTGGCTTCTCTTGGGCTTTCTCATGGCATGGAGACTGAATTACATGAACAAAGATCTCAAAAGAATAAGACAGAGGGTATATATAGAATATACCATTCCTCTATCATTGGTAACAAAATTTTGTCCCAGAGTTGTTGGTCTGGACCTTGATCTGTAACAGTAACTCTGTTGTAAGACTGACTAAGACCATCTCTATGGGATAGGCTTGAAGATGTTTGTTTTTGTTCTTCTGAGTGTTTTCAAATAAGAATATTTAGGATAAATTAATGAACTAGCAGCAAAAGGATACTACCAAGGAAGTCACTTAGTAGTGACTTCCAGGCAGGATAGGCATCAGACAAAAGTCTGATTTAAGGGCGCCTGGGTGGTTCAGTGGGTTAAAGTCTCTGCCTTTGGCTCAGGTCATGATCCCAGGGTCCTGGGATCGAGCCCCACATCAGCTCTCTGCTCAGCGGGGAGACTGCTTCTCTCTCTCTCTCTGCCTGCCTCTCTGCCTACATGTGATCTCTCTCTCTGTCAAATAAATAAATAAAATCTTTAAAAAAAAAGTCTGATTTAAGCCAGGGGCTAAATAAATGACAGAGTTGAGTAAAGTTCAGTATTTGTTAGACTTTAATACAAGATAAAAGGGGAGACAGGGAAGAAGGGAAAAGACAGAGACATAGACAAAGACTAACCATGCTAAGAACATTTCATAAATGGAAATAGTGAATGCAGGCTGTGCTTGTTTGAAGTGAGAAAATAATGAGGCAAATGCACTTGAATTTGAATTACCTGGTTTATTGAAGTGAGATTAAAAATGCAGGTTTTAGTTTAGAAAAGTTTAGAAGTTGATGGTATCCTCCCTCTGCACTAGTCATTTGTGAGCAATTTCCATATTTGGAAATTTGTATGTATGTGAGCGTGTGTGCAGTAAGAGAGAGATAGAGATCAATCTCCTTTTGGGGTAACTCTAATATAAAATGAGAACCACAAAATAAATTTCTCTATAAAGATATATGTTAATATACCTCATTTACACATTTGTGGGAAGTTATACTTCTTTTAAAAAATTTCCTTTATGCTATATTATATCGTGTTTGCTACTGACCTCTATGAGGTCACAGAATCTACATTCGGTCTCTAAGATCAACATCTTTTATTTTGCCATCTGTTTAAAAACGCTTTCTTCATTTTCTTCTTTTTGGCTGAATAAAATCAGAGGAGACAGATTGCAGCTTATTGAATTCTTAGCAAATAAATTCATTCCAGAAAAGAAATCTAAACAAGGCAGTGACCCTATTATATCAACCAGCCATGGGGTTGGAAGCCAGAGTAGAAATGTTGGGTATTTTCTTAAGCTTCTCACTGGAAAATGAACCAGGTCATTGAAGTCACTCTAATCCATCTTTATGCACAAGTGTAATTCTGTAACCGCTCGTTCAAATGCCAGTGGATTAGCCCCAGTAAGAGGCAATCCAATGGACTAACACTGTAACTGCACATCTCGGGGATTCAGTTACATAAGTGTTCCCTTTGCCTCCTGCTTCCCAGGTGTGGGGCTGAAAATAAAGGCCTGTGTGGAGGAGCATGGAGAGATTTTTCATAAAGCATGTGTGGGCTACTGGGGGGATAATTATCACTCCAGAAGATACCCTACAGAGGTAAATAAGATGTTAAGTTCTTGAAAGACTCAGAAAAAGTTGGCAGAAAGACAGTTGATTTCCTGTCTGTTCATTACCTGCCTTATCATCTCAAGATTTTAATGATTCATATATATCTTTCAAAGAAACCTTTTGTTTTGGCAATATATATATATATATATATCATATATAGTTTATAATATATATATATAATGTATATAAATATATGCCCTTCAACAGATGAATGGATAAGGAAGATGTGGTTCATCTATACAATGGAATATTATGCCTCCATCAGAAAGGATGAATATCTAACTTTTGTATCAACATGGACAGGACTAGAAGAGATTATGCGGAGTGAAATAAGTCAAGCGGAGAGAGTCAATTATCTTATGGTCTCACTTAAGTGTGGAGTATAAAGAAAATCATGGAGGGCATCGTGAGAAGGAAGGGAAGGGCGAATGGGGGGAAATCGGAGGGGGTGATGAACCAGGAGAGACTGTGGACTCTGAGCAACAAACTGAGGGTTTTGGAGGGGAGGGGGTGGGGGGGTGGACGAGCCTGGTGGTGGGTATCGAGAAGGGCACATATTGCATGGAGCACTGGGTGTGGCGCATGAACAATCAATCTTGTAACACTGAAAAATTAAAATAAACATATTTGGGGAGAAAATATATATATATAAATAAAATATATATTTTATATATATATAACATTATATATATGTTTACATATATATAAAATAACCTAAGTAAAGAGCATTAGGGAAATTGGAAGAATGCTTTTTTTTTTTTAAATCTCACCAAGATCCACTTGGTTAAGCTTTATAAGAAGTACATGGAGATGGGATAGGGATGCCTTTAGATTGGGGTTCTCATAAAATTAGATTTGGGCGCAGATCAAAGTGTATAGGTCCTGGCTGCCATTTCAAATGTTTCCCCCAAAATACATATGCGGGGAAACAAATCCTCACTGCATCCTTAAGGTGTTGACAGGTTCTAACAGGAAAATAACTAGAAGCAGAGGTATTAAACTGAGTTCCTCTTTTAAATGTTAGTTTCTTCTACTTTCCTACTTCACCATCTTGCAGGTTGTTATATATTAAGCAGGATCACCCCATGATCAGCCTGCCACCTTCCTAGATCTTTGTTTCTTAGATCTTTGTCTTGTCCCTTGCTCTAACTTACATAATTCATGTATCTCGGATCACATTAACCTAGGACTACAAACTAAGTTGACACTTATATTTAATTTTTATGTCCTTATAGAACTGGGCTTCTTTTCAGAAATTGGTTTCTCTTCCCCCTCTCTGGTACTAAATCAATACTTTTTCACATACAATTCTAAGGAAGTTCTAAACAAACAAACGAACAAACAAAAAGCTATTTTGCTATCACTTTGCTGTATCTGCTAAATATGGCCACTGTGAAATTACTACTCTACTATGTATAGCTGACCACTGAAGAAACCCAACTTTTGCCTCAGGTTGAACATGGGGGACCAGAAAATGGCAACATGTAAAGCCCATGGACACATGGATGGATTTTTTTTTTTTTTTTGTAGAGAGAGAAAGAGAGAAAGAGAGAGCACGTGAGCATGGGGGCAGAGGGGAAAAGGAAGAGAGAGAGTCTTAAGCAGGCTCCTTGCCCAGTGCAAAGCCCAATTTGGGGCTTGATCTCATGACTCAAAGATCGTGACTGGAGCTGAAATTAAGAGTCAGACACTTAACCAACTGAGCTACCCAAGTGTCCCTGGACACATGGCTGGAATAAATCCCTGTCCAGCTTGCTATCAGAGAGTCAATGAAAGTCGGCAACAGTGCATCATGCTGGTAGGCCTCTGATCCTAGGAATAATATCATTCCCGCCAGTGGATATGATCAGCTCACCAAGCCACCCTTTTAGGAAGACCACATAGGCATAAACCCAATGCTCCTTGAGGAATATGATTTACTGCAGACGTGGAATAAAGGGTTGTAGAATGGTCTGAAATGGAGAAACAGAGACATAGCATCATGTGGGTCCAGATCTAGGCTCACATTACCCTGCCCAAAATGGCACCACTGTTCTATATTGATCCCCACTACCTGAGAAGGGTTTAGAAAATTTTGAAAAAGGTGCTTCTGGAGACCAAGATCTACACCTTGTTCTGCAGGGACTATCTCTACAAACCAGAGAGGTCCAGGTACCACGTAGTACTTAGAACATTTCATAAAAGGAACTCCACAGGATGGGTACCCCCAAGGTGTAAGACCCAGGGCAGGTGTCAGCTTACTGAGGGTTTATGGTCAGTATAGTGGCCACCATAGTGTAAATGAGACCAAGTTTGTCTTATTTCCTATATATTCTTACTCAATTGATTTCATACACTATCCAAAATTCAATAAAGATTTATGTGGGCAAATATATGCACATAATTATGTAAATATGTATGTGTAGGTATGAGTAGAACATAGACATACACATTATACATGTACATATGCATGTGTCACACACACGCACACCTATAATTATACACTTAATTCACCTACAAGTTTAGAAAGAATTTAAAATAGTTCAATGTTAATTCTTTGATAATTTTAAAGTGAAGGAAGTATAACATTTAGGCACATTCACCAGTACACATTTGTTATAGGAAAAAAAAGAATATCTTTGTATTGCCAAGCAGTCAATGCATCACATTTCAATTAGCAAGAATTGTTCTCTGTGGTATTGAGATGCTGAATTTGGTATTTAGTGAACCATTTAATTCCTTCATTGGCAATTATCACAGAGGTAGGTGGGTATGCAAAAAATGCAAAATATCCTAATTGTTGTTTTTAGTTCAATAATAATTAGCTACTGTGTTACAGAGATCACAATACTGCATAGTTTATTTTTTGCTCCTGGTTGAATCATTTACAAATGCAATTTCTTTCTAATATGAATCTATGCTCATCTTCATCTGTTTCTTGTGTACCTATGCCATTAAATTTAGTTATGTTGAAGATAGTAAAAAATGGTACACTCTCTATGTTTTTATTTAAAAATGAAAATGTATTGGTGAAGATAGCATGAGATAAAATACTCCTACTCCTGTCATATAAGCCTACAAAGTGACAAATATAACCCTTAGATGTTCAGACTCAGTAAAATGGAAAAATGGACAAGGTCGTTACCTTTAGGTCTACCTTTTAAGTATCATCAAATGCTCCACTTAGGAAGTGACATTGGGCCTGAAAACCCTCTATTTCCTCATCCATAACTGAAATTCAATCATAATCTTTAGATTTAGATTCTCTATTTTGAGAATTAAAGACAAAAAAAAACAACATTGTCATAGAACAGCCTGTAAAAAATACACAAGTTATTTCCAAAAGCAAACAGAACCATAGTTAATCCATATTTTCATTAATTTGCAGTCTCTTTCTTCCCTTCTTTCTTTCTTCTTTCTTCCTCTCTCGTTCTTTTTCTTTCTTTCTTTCTTTCTTTCTTTCTCTTTCTTTCTTTCTCTATTCTTTCATCTTCTGAACTGACATATTGAATCTTATGAGACTATAAAAATATCTCACCAGGGCGCCTGGGTGGCTCAGTTGGTTAAGTGACTGCCTTCGGCTCAGGTCATGATCCCGGAGTCCCGGGATCGAGTCCCATATCGGACTCCCGGCTCTGCGGGAAGTCTGCTTTTCCCTCTGACCTTCTCTCCTCTCATTCTCAGTCTCTCTCTCTAATAAATAAATAAAAAATCTTTAAAAAAAATATCTCACCATTCATACATAAATTTACTAGGCAAGGATTTACACATGCACTGTATTGAGCTAAAAGCTCCCTTTCTTCTGTAACCTCTCACTTCACCATCTTTTTTTGTTATTTTAAGGAGTCTATTAATGGGTTTTAGAAATATACTGTCAACCATAAATTAATAGAGCACAATAGTGGCTTTATTGTGTGAAAATAATTCAGAAACTATCAACATATACATTAACCAACACTACAAAAATATTATATATGTTAGCCTTAAGATTATCAGGTATTTTAGGATATTAAAAAGACACACAACTTTATTATGGAATATCTCAGGTTCAGTTTTCTAAAGCTATATTTACTTATAAAGATTCCAATGACTCCTTTATTAACTATTGGGCAAAGAGAACACTCAGACTGAGATTAAAAGCCTCTTGCAATGTTTTCATTTGTTCTATCTTCATCTACTCTTGCTCCTCAATATGGATTGTATTTCTTATCTATATATTATAATTCTCACTTTCATGATTTTTTCCATACTTTGTCTTGTGTATGTAGCTCTAATCTCTCCTTTACATTTTCCTATTTTCTTTCCCTTAGGATCTTGTCAATCTTAAGTTTCAATTAAAGATTTCCTTCTACAGTTACTGAATTTGAGGAGGTACTTTACCTTTCTAATTTGCCCTAGTATCCATGTGTATCCATTATTTATCTGTTAAGTTTTCTTCATAAGTATGTCTTTAATTTTGTAATTAGAATATCCTCTTGCATGGAGGCTAGGCCTACAATATTATATCGTATACTATGCCATGTTACATCATATTTTACATAGACATGTATTTTCATTTGTCCATAATGCTTAAAAAATGCTAAGAATCCTGTAGAACTATATGAATATTTTGTTGACTAATTGCCCATTAGCTGAATTAAGCACTTTAACATTCTATACCTACAAAATTCATTACTCAACTTCCCTGCTATTTTCAGAATGGAAAACATTGGTACAAAAGAAAATAGTCAGTGGTGTCAAGAAATATCAAGGGTCTGAAATTTTACCATACTTGTAAGTTAGCAAGTTACATGGCTAGTTTCCTGAATACTGGTAGAAAACAAAAGACTTTAATACGGCAAAACCAGAAGGGTAATTATCATGATTGAATTTATTCTCCTTATCCCAAATCACACAGGAACATACAAAGAAGGGCAAGAGATGCCTGTGGATGCAACGGTTTGTGTTACAGAAGAGTCTTGAGTTTAGAGAAACTATATCTTTTATAACGGGCAGTAAGCTTGTCTTTCTCAACCCTAGTGGCAGACAGCATTTCTGTCTTCCAAGAGTATAAGCCATCCTTCCCTTGTTTTAGAAAGAAACATTTTTTTAAAGATGTATTTATTTATTATAGAGAGAGAATGTGCACACAAGAAAGGGAGGAGGGGCAGAAAGAGAGGGAAAGAACCCTCAAGCAGACTCCCTTCTGAGCACAGAGCTGGATGTGGGTTAGGGTTAGGGTTAGAAACCGATATCGATTTGGGTAGAAAACTCGTGAGAACTGTGTGAGATCATGACCTGAGCCAAAATCAAAAGTTGACTGCTTAACTGACTGAGCCACCCAGACACCCCAGAAGGAAACATTTTTTTTCCTATCTTCTAAGGCAGTTTGTTCTATAAGCATTCTTAAAAATAGAGTCCTAAAAAAAAAAAAAAAAGTCATCATTGTCCCTCATTGCAAGATGTCCAGAAATATGAGTGTCCTAAAATAGTACTAGCCCAAAAAAGAAAAGGAGCTATAAATCAATATAGGTTGCTGAAGGAAATAACAGTTAAAAACAAAATCACTCAGAGGTATGGCTTTCTTTTACTTCATTGCAAAAGTGAAATAGCCAGGTTCTACCTTCCCATGAGTAGACAACTAACCATCTCTCCCCACTACCAACATCACCACCGTCACCCTCTTCCCTTTCTCAAACTCACTGGAATTAGTGATAAAGCAGTCAATTATTTTTTCTTGTAATTCTTTTCCATTATCACCCTTCCATTTATGGAAGTGATAGGGGCTATGCCCCTGTATAGGATGAAAAACACCTCTTTACGTACCCATTACTCTTTCATCTCAGGCAGCAGCAGCTGGGCCTAGATTACTGTCAGGCCTCAGGCTAGTTTTAGACTTGAGTCATCTAGCACTGTAGTCAATAGTCACATGTGGCTATGAACACCTGAAATGAATCTATTGAAATGTGCTCTTTGAAATACACACTGGAGATGCCTGAGTGGCTCAGTGGGTGAAAGCCTCTGCCTTTGGCTCAGGTCATGATCTCAGGGTTTTGAGATCAAGTGCCACATCAGGCTCTCTGCTTGGCGGGGAGCCTGCTTCCTCCTCTCTCTCTGCCTGCCTCTGTGCCTACTTGTGAACTCTCTGTCAAATAAATAATAAAATCTTTAAAAAAAATGAAATACACACTGAATTTCAAAAACTTAACATGGGAAAAATGTAACACATTCCACACATTATAAACTTTATATTAATTTTGTTCTCAAATTCTATCATTTGGGATATATTGAGCTAAACAAAATATATTATAAAAATTAACCACTTTTTTTAAGACTTATTTCTTTATTTGAGAGAGAGAAAGAGCATGAGTGGGAGAGGCAGAGGGAGATGTGGGAGAATCTCCATCAGACTCCATGCTGAGCATGTAACCCGAGTCAGGGCCTGATCTCATAACCTGGAAATCAAGACCCAAGAGGAAACCAAGGGTCAGACACTTAACCGACTGTTCCACCCAGGTGCCCCTCTTTTTACTTTTTAATGTGTCTACTACAAAATTTAAAAATAAATATGTGGTTCACATGTGTAACTCACTTTATATTTCATTTATAAAGCACTGATCTAAAGCTATTGTATTGAAGATGTCTGGTCTAATACACTGCCTCTCTGGGTACATGTCTGTGGGCATTCATGCTTAGCTGCACCACAACTATCCATACTCAACCAGCTTAGAAGAAAATGGGTGGTCCATATGTCCATCTCAAATTTATCTCCTGTACCCTCCAATATTTGGAACCAAGACCACCTAAAATTTAGCAGTGCTTAGCTTAAATTTTTGTACATCTTCTGCATAACTCTGTCATGTATCTTCAGTAAAAGGAGGTTCTTATTTGAGATGAGTGTTCACTGGCTCTTTAATGATTATAACACCATAATGTTGATGTTAGAGGCAGTAGCATAGAGAGCACTGCAGAGCATTAGCATTTATCTACTTTAAAAAGAGTAGATGGCTAGGTGGCTCAGTCAGGTAAGGATCTGAGTCTTGATTTCAGAGGCATGAGTTCAAGCCCCATGTTGGAGCCTACTAAAAACAAAGAATAGAGGCACCTAGGTGGTTCAGTGGGTTAAAGTCTCTGTCTTCAGCTCTGGTCATGATCTCAGGGTCCTGGGATCAAGCCCAGCATTGGACTCTCTGCTCAGCAGGGAGCCTGCTTCCCCCTCTCTCTGCCTGCCTCTCTGCCTACTTGTGATCTCTCTCTCTCTGTCAAATAAATGAATAAAATCTTAAAAAAAATCAAAGAATAATAAATAAAAACAACAAAGAACACTTGATTATTGCCAAATGGCTTAGTTGATTCTGAATTCCAAATGAAATAGCAGTAGAAATTGTATTCTAAGACAAACACCTAGTCCGTGAGGGAAGTAATTAGTTATATACACTTAAGAGTTTATTTTTTCCTTCTGATTCCTCTAAGCTGTGCCTTTTTATTTTTGGCAGGTATAATGAGAGCTTAATCAAAGTTTTTGCTTTGTGTATGTGTTTTATTTTTATTTTTTAGGTTTTTGGATTATTTGAAGTGGAAGAGTATACAGAAGAATTGAAGGATATGTCTTATTTAATAATAGGTCAAATAATCCTAATATCTTCTATATTCTACTCCTTTTGGTTAAATAAAAATGATTTAAATCACTTTCTTAAATAATAAAGTGGAGCTTATTTAATATTTCAATATTCAGAATTAAGCAGTATCATTAAGTTTGTAGTCATTAGAACTCAGTCTATTTCTGTCAACCATTCCTGAAAATACATTTACCTCCCTGGGGTGCCTGGCTGGCTCAGCTAGAAGAACATGCAACTTTTGATCTCTGGGTTGTGAGTTTGAGCCCCACGTTGGGCGTAGAGATTATTAAAAACAAAACAAAACAAAACAAAAAAACAAACTTTAAACAATTACTTAATTAAAATAAAAATATATTTACTTCCTAACTTTGCTGTTGCTGTATCTTATGCTTAAGTTGTGAAGAAGATATGAAAATACTACCCCTAAAGATGGGAAGATTAAGCTTTTTGAAAGAAGCCTCGTTTCCGTCAGGTCTTATCATTCAGAACCAAGGACTCTCCTGGGGTCTGAGAGGAGGGAACTTGGCTTTTTTCATCCAGGTAACGCTACTGATACTGCACATCATATAACCACTGTGAATGCCTACATTATATACAATTCACCTATATTAAAGGAACTTATATACTATCATCTATTGTTTATAGTAGCATTGACTCCATACCATTTGGAATGAAAAATGGATATTAATGAAAAAGGGTGTTAAATAGATATGATCATCAAAAAAGAGACCTCATGTTCCCTGTCTTACCTATCATGTAATTTTATTGGTTCTATTACCTCTGGGAAAATAGAAATGCAATTATACTTGTCCTAAAATACTATGTTTCTCAGTTTTTTTCAATATAGAATACTTACATAATCTATTACGAAAACAAAAAAAAATGGGGAAGAGAAACATCTTACAGTAGTAAACCTGAGAAGAAATCTTGGTAAACCAAAGCTTATACTAAACACATATATTATCAAATGCCAATCAATGTGAAAAAAAAGAATGCCTTGAAATCAGACTAAGGATTGAGTATAAGTTCTATTTAGCTTTAAATGTTCCTCTAACCACAATTTATCTGACTTGATTTAAAAAAATTACAGGCAGAATTAGACTGTTTTAGAAAGTGTATTTTCTCATAGGTAAAACACAAAAGTAAATATTAGTAAGGGTCAAATATTGCTTCCCAGAAGTCAGTAGGTTCCTATTAGGAGTAAGCATATTTTACTCTCATTTCAAGAATGAGTATTATTTTCTAATAATATTATTTTCTTGATAACACATACGTGTCTTTATAGCAGAAAATCTAGAAAAAACCTTCTATTTGTTTAAATCATCAAGTGAGGATTGGGCTTTTGGAGTGTAACCACACCAACCAATTTATGAGGGACAACTCCAGTTCATGCCTTTTGCTCTGGAGTAATCATCCATACTACTGTCTTTCATTCTCAAGTGTTTTGAAATGATCAAAATAAAGTGGAATGAAATTACATTGTTCTGCTGGCTGTGGGGGAGAAAATCTGTTATCTAAGTAAACTAGTCTACTGAGAAGACTGAAAATCAAGCATATATGGATTAGTCACGGGATTATTCTGACTCTTTAAAATTTTAAGATAAGTTGGGGGCGGGTGTTTTACTTAAGTCAGTGGAAAAAAAAAAAGAAATGGGACAGAGCAGGTAAGCAGGAGGTGACAGAGATAAATTCCAGAGGCACTGGAAAGACATCTGCTATGGTTTTAATTGAATTCTCAATGTAAATTTACATGGGCAAGTCAGGATCATTTAAAAAATAAATAGAAATAAGTAGCTCTTTTAGTCTTCTCTGTTCTTCTCAATAAATTACTTGACTTAGAAAAACTAAACTAAACTAATTTGGCAGCAGTTGAACAACATCTGGGGAATTTCACTTTGGCCACAAGTTAAAGTAAACCAAAAAGAAATATGTAAACATCATAAAAGCGATGCAATATGATGCTCAGATTTTCAGAAGCTATAATTTAATTGATGTAAAAAAAAGTTTTAAGCACTGAAAACCTATTTAAATTGTAAGCATGGCATTTTTAGAGTCATGCTGACAAACCATGTGGTTTTCTGAGTTCATAAACACAATGACAATGGTGTTTAAAAACATAACAAACAAAAAAAAGTATAAATTAAACTCATTTGATTGCTGTAGACTGAATGTTCATTTCTCCTTCACATTCACATGTTTAAGTCCTAACCTCTAACTTGATGGCATTTGGAGATGGGAACTTTGGAGGTGATTAGGGTTAGATAAGGTTGAAATGTGGGGCTCTCATAATGGGATTAGCTCCCTTTTAAAAAGAGTAAGAGCCATGCTAATACACAGCTAGAAGGGGGCAGTCTACCAGCCAGAGAGAGTCTACCGGAAACCACAGATAGTACCCTGATCTTGGACTTCCAGTCTCTGGAATAAGTGTTTGTTGTTTAAACCATGCAGTCCATGGTACATGGACTTGGGGTAGCAGCTTGAGCTAACTAAAATATGAGAATTTAGATAGTACCTTTTTATATATATAGTGGTCTGCTGTCATGTACATTTGTACTATGTGGCTACAGACAGCCAAATTTTAGGATCATTATGCAGGCATTTCATAGTACCAAGTTTCATTTCCTTAAGAGGAAGATTTTTATCAATGAAATCTGCTGATAGTGGATTTCCACAGTTTATGAAACAACTATTATTTATAAATTAAATATTTTAAATGAAAAAGAAAAATAATTCACCAAAGATATAGAAGGCAATTCTATGTTGAATGGAAGACTGATTAGACCACAAGAAACCTGGGATAGCACTCAATTAAATTGATTGCATGAGACTTCTGGTTTTGTCTTGGCTTAAATAAAATGCTGCATTACCATTTTAAGTGTGTGTTTATATTAATATTAATATCAAACTTACTCATCATATCTAAGTCATGTATATGATTGAAGTCAAACATATATTCTATAATACTATAACCACAGTCACTGATATCAATATATGGTAATGGGGTACAACTATCCTTTAACTGACACATCTTCATATAGCACTTACTTGTAATAAATAACATTTTAGCTAACACAATAGGTTTATCATTATTTTATACTCCCTGCCAACAGATTGATACTTTCCACAATGTGAGTGGAGCTTCCCAGTCTGTGTTTTGTGTATTCTATCATATTCTACCAACTATTTGTTGGATAATAACAATCATCTTAAAAAAAATCTCTGCTCTGAAATTTTAGTCTTTTTGGTCACTTTTTTTCACAGTACTCTGTTTGGTCTATGTATCTAGAGTCTGGGCTGTCTAAATCATATACCTCCATGGCTCTGTGCATTTGTGCTCTAAACTGCACCACGAAGACCTAATTCTGTATCTCTCGGGAAACTTCAAATCCTGGTGAATTGTCATAGTCCCCCTCACTTCTCTTCCCAATCATTCAAACTCTTTGCAAATATTGTTCCCCATTCTTTGTAGAACAGAAGGATAGATTATGAGACTGTTGATGTAGACTATACGTAGTATCCTCTTAACAAAGATAGGGAGTGAACAGAAAATACTCAGCTTAATAAAGATTTTTTTCTCCACTTGATTTTTATTTGCTTGAAATTCCTGAAAAAAATTCCTGCCTTGAATGGATGGTGTATTGATATATATACTTAGGAACTTTATGGTCAATATGGCTTCTGAATGGCTAACTTTGGTGTTGAATTACATTCAAGGAAATAAATGCATTAATTTCCATTAAAAATTTCTTTACTTGTGAACCATATTATCCATTTCCAATTAAATAGGAGATTTCCAAATGAGAATACTATGGATATTTGACTTTGGATTTTAATATTAATTACCGAAAATTTTCCTTTATTGTTCATTCCTTCATAACAGTTTACCAGATTGAGCCTCAGGAGCCTCACTTAACTCTTGCTATTCTAATTAGCTGTACCTGTACAGTTATTTCTCACCAATTTGCCAAGACCTAAATAGGTCAACCATACCTTTCTTCCCCATACTTTATCTGTTACTTTGTTTCCTTAAAGCATGTTCTTAATTCTTCCTAGGTACCTGGTGTCTTCATTTACCTTCTGAATACCTAGAATTACTGACTGATTCTGTCACCATGGGCTCACTCACATAATAAGTCTTTAATACTTTCAAAATACTTTTTCTAAGGGAGAATAAAATTTTCACTACAGGATTAGTACAAAAATGATCAACTAGATTTAAATGGGAAAAGTTTAAAAATTGGAGTATATTACTTTGTATAACTATCTCTTTATTTATAAGCTTTTAATAATAACATCAGAACCTATTCTTATTGATAAAAAGAACCCAGTGTCAGTAATTTGGGGTTCATATTTTATTGAGATTCTTGCCTGTTTTTTTGTGACATCCTTATCCCTCATGAATATTAGGTCATTTTAATGACCTGTTAAATGAAGCTAGATTAATAGAAAAATTCACTGAGTCTAAACCAACATTTTGATATTAAGAAAATGCCTTCGAGTCATTAAGTTTTGGGTACCAAATGCATTTGGGTATCAAATGCAAATGCAAGGATAACAGGAGATTTTTTTCTTCAAAATCTATACCATTTTTTTTCATTTTATTTACTCTCTCTAATGGGAGTAAAAATGGGATTCTAATGGGAATCCATATGGTCTTTTAGATAGCTACAGATGTGACATTTGCACATAAGGGGAAAAAAATTAAGTAGTTAAGGTCTTCAGTAAAGAATAGGTTATCTGCTTCAATGTAGACAGTACTTCCCAGATTAGGAAAAATAAATTTAGCAATCTCCATTGGATCCTCCAGATATGAGGGACCTGTCCTTTCCTCTCTCTTTGATAATCAAGCTAGGAAACCTGAATATTTGATGAGAAAAGGAAAACATCTGGTCAGAGTACTACAAGGGTTGGAGTTAATGTATTTTATCCTTTAATGGTTGAACAGGGTCTAAAGGCTAACATTTTATATTTTCACAAGAGACCACACTAGAATTATGCTCAATAACTCCTCAACTAATTTTCCTACTTTCATGAATGCCTGGAGTTGTCAACTAAGTGACTTGGTTGTCATAGTCTCCTACTCTTGTCTTCTGCTGCTGTCCATAGATTTCCCACATCTTTGGACTTTTTCTTGTCAATTTAACTTCCTATTCCCTCTGGGATCTATTAACTACTCTAAAGCCAAAAATTGTCCCTGTTGGAGTATAAATGCATGTTAATTTATTCACAATGATTTATGTCTCCCTGAGGTACTTAAATTTTCATAAAGAATTCCTTGGAGGGGGACAGATATTTGAAAATCATTTAAAACAACATCTGTTTTCAAAAGGATTATATTCAAATTTGAGTAACATCTAGAATAAGGTATAATATAATTAGGCTAAATTAACTTATTTATGCTAGAAAATATTTACACTTTTGATGAAAAATGGCAAGAGAAGAAACCATAGGGGTAGGAAAAGAACAATTATTTTGTGAAAGATTTAGCTGTGAAATTAAAGAAATAGAAAGAGCCACAATAGCAGAAATGCAAACAACGAGTTTATTTGATAATAAAGTGCTAACTTTCAGAGCAAGACATTTATGTTATGGAAATAAACAATATTGATAGCATGAGCTAGAATATGAAAGACCTTGAATACCACATTCCAAAATTCTTCCTCGTTTTGCCAGGAAACAGGGAATTGAAGGCTGTTTATGGAAAGAATGTGATTACAAAGTTTGAGACTATGCTAAAGGTCGAGATTCCTGGGTTGATTGATAGCATTAAAGAAAGTGTCAGTATAACACACATAAAATGTTGTGAATGCCCATGAGAATGAAAATTATAGAAATATTTTTATGGGCAAGTCAATAAGATTTGTTATTTTTCTAGCCTACAGGATTTGAATAATAATACATATTTAATTTAAACTCTGAAGTTGAGAAATTGATGACATTTTGAGAGGTACAGAATTTGGGGGGGAGTGAAAGAGGAACAACAAATTCATTTTAGATAAGATAGTGGGGCATAGTGACTTATACAATTCCTAATACATTATTGCTGTGCAAATATCTGATAAATAAAGCTATAAAGTATGCAGGAGAAGGAAATGTGATTTGGGATATTACATGGGAAGGCAGGGCTGGAGAGACATAATTAGGAAATCATCCACATGACAATAATTAGAAGTATTACTTAAGCCAAAGAATGATAAAACCCAGAGGAAGTCTTTGGCATAGCAGACCTGGGGGATATTTTTAATTAGTAAAAGTTTCTAGTGCCATCACTATATCCAGTGATATATGGAGAAGAAACAATTTCATAATTTCATAATAATCTTACAAGTAAAACTGCTCTTTATACTGCCTTCATAATGTGGGAAAAAAGACTTTTTACCATTTATAAGGACCACAGACATGCCACCTCACAAATGGGCCACTTTGTTATGAACCTTATTTTGAGTTAAAAGCAATCAAAACCCAGCAGATTCCTGCTTATAGTGGGAAGAAAGCTATTAATAAAGATTCCTTTTTAGGGGCACCTGGGTGGCTCAGTGGGTTAAAGCCTCTGCCTTTGGCTCAGGTCATGATCTCAGGGTCCTGAGATCAAGCCCTACATCGGGCTCTCTGCTCAGCAGGGAGCCTGCTTCACTCCATCTCTCTGACTGCCTCTCTGCCTACTTGTGATCTCTCTCTCTCTTTCTGTCGGATAAATAAATAAAATCTTTAAAAAAAAATTCCTCTTTACTTAAGAAACTTACTTATATAATAGGATAAATTTTGTTTTCTAAATATCTCCTTTCACCTTCCTGCTGAGGGTATTTCTCCCCTTTGTATCCTCAAACTCCTATCCTCCTTAGTTCATATAAGCATCATGTTGCCTGACTGTTGTTGGACTTTCCATGTCTCTGTAGATTCCCCCATTCACATGCTATTAAATTTGATTTTCTCCTATTAATCAGTCTCATGTCAATTTGATTCTTAGTCCAGCTAGAAGGATCTTGAAGGGTGGAGGAAATAATTCTTCCCTAACACATTCTGTAGCTCCTTTCTTTAAATAAACTCTTTATTTTATAAGGGTTTAAGATTTACTGAAAAATTGAAAGAATAATAAAGAGAATTCCCACAGTAGCATCATCTATTAGCATAGCATATTTGTCACAATTAATGAACCAGTAATGAAGCAGTGTTAACTAATGCCCATATTTTATTTAGATTTCTTAATTTTTTAAAAAAATATTTTTACTTATTTATTTGACAGAGAGAGATCACAAGTAGGCAGAGAGGCAGGCAATGCGGCTGGGGCACGGGCAGGAGGGTGGGAAGGGGTGGGAAGCAGGCTCCCTGCTGAGCAGAAAGCTGGATGTGGGGCTCAATCTCAGGACCCTGAGATCATGACCTGAGCCAAAGGCAGAGACTTTAACCCACTGAGCCACCCAGTAGATTTCTTAATTTTTACCTAATATTCATTTTCTTGCCTAGGATCCCTTTTAGGATATCACATTACATTTAGTCATCTTGTCTCTTTAGACTCCTCTTGACTGTGACAGTTTCTCATACTTTCCTAGTTTTGATGACCTTGACAGTTTTGAGGAGTTCTGGTCAAATATCTAGTAAAATGTCCATGTACTGAGATTTTTCTCATGTTTTTATCATGGTTAGATTTGGGTTATATGTTTTGAGGAGAAAGACCACAAAGGTAAATTTCATTTTCATCTCATCATATCAGTATTATTTCACTGTTGATATTAACCTTGGTCATTTGGTTGTGGTAATGTCTGTCAGGTTTCTCTACTGTAAAGTTATTCTCATTTCCCCCTTCTCTACCTCTTTATAATTTTCTAAAGCACACAAATGTAACTTATCCATTGTGCTTTAAAAAATAATGCACTCACAATATCCACAATTTCTTATCCATCTGCCCTCTCCCCAACTCTAATACACAATGTATATGGACACTTAAATAAACAAAATTTTAAAATTTACACTATGTAAGTTGCAATGTTTGGGATGTTATGTGCAATCAAATAATTCAGCACACACACACACACACACACACACACACACACATGCATGCACACACACTTACTTTTCTAAACATATTTATCCCTGGATGAGATTTAAGATTTAGGATGTTAAGATTTAGGATTAAGATGTTCAAATTTGCCAGCACCTTAAATCACATAAAGATTATTAAAAACTATTGATGGCTGGGTCCTATCCCCAAAGATTCTCATTTCACTCGCCCAAAGTTTTTCCTAGTTATCATGGTATTTAAAAAACTCTGGTAATTCTAGTATACACAATCAAGTATGAGATCCACTAGCCTGCAGCAATTAATTATGATCAATTTGCTTTACCAGCTGTAACAGCAGTTATTTACAGCAAAGAGTGAGTAATTGGGGAGGGGTATTATTTTGTAACTCTGTTAAAAACACTTTGGCTCAATCAAGTGTGGCTGTAGAATACACCTTAAAAACACACTTTAATTACATGTCAATTATATGTGATTATATCTCAATAAACATCAATCACTTTAAAACCTAGTCTCCTTTACTACAGATATTAAGAAACCATAAGACTACTTCTCTGAAAAAGAATTTAATATGGAAAAATTGATAAAAAGTAATATACCTGTCATTATGAACATTTTAAGAAGTAGTTTTTTGTGTACCCACCAGAGAAAGTGAAAATAGTAATCAGAGAAGTAGGAGGTTGCTCAATGACACCTAGAAATTGTGTGACTTATTATGTATACCCAAAGAAACATGTACAAAAACAAAAATAATGTCATCTTTTTGATACTCTTGATAAAAGATAATGCTATATGAATAATCTATAGAACTTTATAAAAATTTATTTTGTGTACAGTTAAATTATAGTTAGAGTAATATAAACAAACTTACACACTTAGAAAAAACTGTTAGCAGAATATAGAAGATTTTGTATTTTTACCAGAAAACTCTCTTCCTGTTCTTAACTGGATGTCAGGATCAGTGTCAGAGAGCAGCACCCTATTGGCTGACAACAGTACTCAGACTGAGCTAATTCAGCTCCATGGAGTAGCAAACCTATACTTAGAAAACATGCCAATACATGTCTTAATTGAAGTAACAAGTGTTTAACCACACATCACTTCTGAGGGACAACTATCTTGGTAACTTTTGGTTCTCTATTATTTTCAGACTAGAGAGTTAAGAATTATTCTTTTCTAAGACCATTCCACTATTTAGAATAGTTATTAATGTAAGACCACAAAAAAGACAAAATGAAAAATTATAATATATTTCTTTTTGATTATTATTTTCTAATTAAAATTCTGAAATTTTAGAACTAGGTTTTCGAAAGCTATAATACATAATGTTGCTTTTGGTCTAAGATCAGTGACACCACACATGTACTTACACAAACTTCTTTTTAAATGCATTTCTTTTTTTTTTTTCTTTTTTAGATTTTATTTATTTATTTATTAGGAAAGAGAGAGAGTGAGAGAGAGCAGGTCAGAGTGAGAAGCGGACTCCCCATGGAGCTGGGAGCCCGATGTGGGACTCGATCCCGGGACTGCGGGATCATGACCTGAGCTGAAGGCAGTCGCTCAACCAACTGCGCCACCCAGGGGCCCTTTAAATGCATTTCTTAGGTTAATGATAAAAGAAATGATTTATGGACTATCTGAAAATGAATTACAGTGAGAGCACTACATAATAAAAACAGAGAATTGGGCTAAGAAACAAATTTGAAGATGAGGTATATCTTTAAAAAGTTACTAGAATAGAGGAGAGACTGAAAATAAATTAACAAGCTTAAACAGCAAGAAAAGAACATCACAACAAATATTAGGAAAAAATGAATTAATAAAGATAAAGAAAATGATGAACCAGACAGTTAATAATAAAGTTTATGCTGGGTTGGAGAAATATATATATATATGTCTTCAGAAAGAGCAATATAAATCACTAAAATTAACAACAATATTTACAAGATAAAGAATGAGAGAATAGCATAACCACAGACACATAGAAAACTTACAAAACTATAAATTTGGAAATCTTGACTAATTTTTGGGGGGAGAGAACATATAGCATAAAATTACTCAAGAATAGTTACAGAAACTGAAGGGATGATTTCATAGACTTAAAAATACTTTAAAGACTATCGACAATCTATCTTCAAATAAGGTAAATGTATTATGATGAATTCTACCAAACTTTCAAGAAAATATTTCCTACCATATGTAAAATTTCCAAGATCACAGTTCTTGATGGTAAAGGAAACCTTAATACCCACAGATGGACAAGGTGAACATAAAATTAATCTGAATGTCATGATACTATGAAGTATTATTCCTCAAAGTAAATTATAAATTTAATTAAAGCCTTAGCATATGAAGCCTAATTATAATTAAGCACAAAGTATCATGACCAAGTAGAGTTTGTCCTAGGAATATAGTAATTGATAGATCAACTGATATATTATCATAATTAATTGAATCAGATGATAACCCGATGATTTCATTATTTGATGGTGGAAAATAATTTTCAGTTCTACATTAAGTTGCGATAAAAATAAAAAGCAAAAGTTAAGTATAAAAACCCATAAAAAATGGGTGCCTGGGTGGCTCAGTTGGTTAAGTGTCTGCCTTCCACTCAGGTCATAATCTCAACCTGGGATTGATTCCTGCATTGGGCTCCCTGCTCAGTGGGGAGCCTACTTCTCTCTCTCCCTCTGCCTGTTGCTTCCCCTGCTTGTGCTTTCTCTCTCTGTCAAATAAATAAAATCTTAAAAAAAAATACTATAAAACCTTAAAAAATAATTAATGTAGTGAAACTACTAAAGTATTTCTTTTACAGTTAAAAATAAAACCAGAATGATGGACCAAGAGCAGATTATGCTAAGTGAAATAAGTCATATTGAGAAAGACAAATATCATATGATTGCACTCATATGTAGAATCTAAAAAAACAAAGCGAATTAATCAATAAACAAACATAAAGTATAATCAGACCTATAAATGCAGAGAATAAACTGATAATTGCCAGAAAGGAGAGGGTTTGGGGGGGAAGGGCAAAATAGGTGAAGGGAACTGGGAGATACAGGTTTGCAGTTATGGAATGAATAAGTCATGGGAATTAAAGGCACAGCACAAGGAATATAGTCAATGACATTGTAATAGTGCTGCATGGTGACAGATGGTAGCTACACTTGTGGTGAGTAGAGATTGCATACTGTTTAGAGATGCTGAATTACTATGTTGTATACTTGAAACTAATGCCACATTGTAAGTCAACTATATTCAAATAAAAGAAATAAAAATGATAATAAAGATAAAATATATTGAATTAGAGCCCCCCCCCACACACAGATAAGACCAGAATATTCATTATCATCTGCACGAAGCAAAAGTACTATAGGGTTCTAACCGATTTAAAAAGAAAAATAATAAGAATAATAGAATAAATAGTTGCAAACAACATGATTTGCTACCAAAAACATTCATAGAAGACATTCAAACACAAAAAATACAGACAGTAAAATATAAGGTTTCCACATAAGAGTAACATATAAAAAATACATACATCTCCTAAATGCCAGAATGACTACAAGTGTATAATAGACAAAAAGGATCACTAATAATACAAATAACAATTCTAAAGAAACTTTGAATAATTCAATAAGAAATGGATGAAAATCATATACAGAAACTATCAAATTTTTCAAAGGTCTTAAACTGACACCTAAATATATATCTATATCATGGTCTGGGATATCATGACTCAAGTTGTCAAAGTCTTTTCTATAAATAAGCTATAGCCCACTCAAACACTCAGAATAGATTTTTAAAAAAATATTCTAAATGTAATCTAAAGAGTAATTGTCTAAAAATGATAACACTAATTTAGTAAAGATAAATGAGATGGGGTGAGCATAAATTTTCTCTATCAGAAATCAAAACATCAACATACCATATAGTTAGGATAATTTAAAGAGAATTGGCTAGCAAATAAGGAAAAAATCATGCTCTCTATTTTCCATTATCAACAAAGTTTATGACTTATGTTAAAAAAGTAAAATGTATTGGGGCATCTGGGTGGCATAGTTGTTAAGGGGCTGACTTCGGTTCAGGTCATGAGTCAAGGGTCCTGGGATCGAGCCCCACATCAGGCTCCCCACTCTGGGAAACCTGTTTCTCCCTCTCCCACACTCCCTCTGCTTGTGTTCTCTCTCGCTGTCTCTCTCTCTGTCAAATAATTAAATAAAATCCTTAAAAAATAAATAAATAAAATATAAAACAAATAGAGGTCATCTCACAAAGACCAAGAGACAGACAGAGGCAAAGAGACAAAACAAAGAGAAGACAGAGAAAGACACATCCTAAATTTTGTATGTCCTTGAAAAATCATCAGGACAATATTAAATAGGCATTCAAAATCACAGTCTCCTTTTACTCTAAATTAGTTCTGTGACTCCCCTTTTTTTTCGAATGTATATGAGAGCAAATCTCTCTTCCTAGGAACACAAAGCAAGTCCCAGAAAAGGTTGAGGTGGTGAATCTTGAATTATACTCAATTATAAGAAAAGAAAACATAATATTGGAAGAATTGAGGTGTGATGGTCTCCACATTTTTGCTGATTGCCAGTCTGTTTTATTTATAAGGATAGTATATCTTCCTTTATTTAAAAAAAAAAAATAGTGGCTCAGTCACTTAAGCCTTTGAGTTAGATTCAGGTCCCAATCTCAGGGTCCTGGGATCCAGCTGTGTAGGGTTCCACCCTCAGTGGGGAGTCTGCTTCTCCCTCTCTTTCTGCTCCTCCTCTTGCTCCTGCTCACTTGCTCTTTCTTTCTCAAATAAACAAACAAAATCTTTAAAAAAGAAAAAGTGGAGTCATCAAAATTCCATCAAGATTTTTTTTAACTTTCAAAACAATACAAGAAATAAATAGTATGTTGTTACAGAACAGGGTCCAGAAACAAGTTTACATAAATGGGGATATTGCCTTGGATGTGAATTCATACATGATCACTCCAAAAAAAAAAAAAAAGTAACTGCATTTAAAACTGCTGGGATGACTGGCTCTCCATATGAAAAAATTCCTTAACATTGCACATAACATGCATTACAAATAAAAATCTAATATATGTTAAAACTTAGATTTATTAAAGATATAAAAATTAGAAATTATGTGTTGATGTGGAAAACAAAGGAAAAGAAAAAAAAAATTTCCTCAGTACTTAACAACCCGTTCACAAGTCAGACATAGTGCCATCCCTCTAGAAACTCAGTTGCCTCCATGTTAATACTTTGCTAAGGGCAAAGGTAATCTTAGTTTAACCTTATGCCAACCCTTCAGGATCCCATGAGTCTACTTTAACATATAATAATTCCTTTGGAAAATTTATTTATCTCACCCCCTTCTCAGCCCACCAAGATGTATATTGGCAATCATCCCCCAAGCACATGACTCATTGATAGACATCTGAAGTGTCTCATGACTGGGTTTTATCAGACAGTAATAAATGACCTTTTCCCAACAATAGCTAGCTCCCTCGAGGTCTTGGAAACCTTGCTTCCAAAATTCCTCATAGACTTACACTTATCTCTAATCCCCTCCCAACTTGAAAGTATATAATCAACTACTCTTTATGACCACAGTACAGCTCTTTCTGCCCACAGGTCTGTCCCTGTGCTTTAATAAAGCGACCTTTTTGCACTGAAGTTTTCTCAAGAATTCTTCCTAGGCCATTGGATCCGAACATCAACTTCAAATCACATCATGTATAAAGGTATAGAGCATATAAAACAAAATGGAAAGATCAACAGATTTCAGCAATAAAAGGCAAAATAAACATTCTTTACATCTAACATCAACATAATTTTTAAACAAAAAATGATCTAGAAGAACTTACAATATTTATTTTGAAAATAAATATTCATAAGTTCCATAAATTACAAAAAGACAAGAAAACCATATATATACATATATACATATATATGGTATAGCTCAGCAATTCAGAGAAAAAGAGATGTAAAAGATCCATAGACTTGTTAAAACTACGCTTACTTTTTTTTATAATGTTAAGGAAATTTGTATTTTTTTTTAAATAAGTAGATCTAATTTTTCCACTGAATTTGAAAACATTTAAACTAGCAATAACATCTTATACTGATTGGTCATGTGGAAATAGTATTCAAATACAAGGCTGATGCAAATGTAGGCTCATAAAGAACTATGGAAAGCGATTTGACCATATCTATCAAAATATGATATTCTTGGGATGCCTGGTGGCTCACTGGGTTATAGCCTCTCCCTTCAGCTCAGGTCAAGATCTCAGGGTCCTGGGCTTGAGTCCTACATCGGGCTCCCTGCTGAGCAGGGAGCCTGCTTCCCCCTCTCTCTCTCTGCCTGCCTCTCTGCCTACTTGTGATCTCTCTCTTTGTGTCAAATAAATAAATAAAATCTTTTAAAAAATATGATATTCTTTGTCCCAATAATTCAAGTATAGTTATTCACTATAATTTAATATACTCAAATGTATGCACAACGATATTGTTTACATGTGTGTTGCATCACTGTTTTAATAGTGAAATACTAGTATTAAATAATAATAAGTTGAATATATTTGGGGATATCTACAGCAATATTGAAAATGGAACCATTACAATTAGTGAGACCTTTAATTATGCATGTTATATTTCAGAGATTTTGATATATAACAGAAAAGTACATTTACTATAACAAAGAAAAGGATAGGTTTTACGAACTCTATTATCATGATTTTGTTAAGTCTTTGATCAAGTATTCCAAAATAGAATTGATAACATAGCATCAGAAAATGCTTCTACCAAGAATTCATAAACATTTTTGACAGAAAAGTGTTAAAATTTCTGTGAATCCTCACCATGAGGAAGTTTTTGTGAACACTATCTGTTCACTGTTTAGAACATAAAGGAACCTAACAGAAATGGGGAAATATTTTTTTTTCTTTCTAGCTTTGATATGGACTTTAATACCACTTCCTTTGTGATTCTGAAAAATTAAAATCAAATATAAAAAACTACTTTTACAAATATAAAATCTGGGGCACCTGGGTGGCTTAGTGGGTTAAAGCCTCTGCCTTTGGCTCAGGTCATGATCTCAGGGTCCCAGGATCAAGCCCCTCATCGGGCTCTCTGCTCAGTAGGGAGCCTGCTTCCCCGCTCTCTATCTGCCTGCTTCTCTGCCTACTTGAGATCTGTCTCTGTCAGATTAAAAAATAAATAAATAAAAAATTAAAAAGTAGAACCTACATTTAATTGAGGGATGATAACTTTATGATTTAATATAATTTGTTTAGAACTTTTTCTTTAAGTTGATCACCTCTTAATTATCCTGGAATTATTTATTAAGTATACTTTGCAATATAAAAATGTAGAGATAGGTATTTTTTCCTAAGTTTTAAAAATTATAATAGTAAAGATACATTTATTTTAGGAGCAAAACATATATAATTGATTTGAATTATAAAATATTTAGTAGGGCTTTTCTGTAGTTATGAAATAAATTAATTCTCCTCCCCTTACAATTGTTTGCCTAATTATCCCAGGCAACTGAACAAAATAAACTAAACATAACTGAACATAACTGAACAAAATAAAAACTCTAACAGCTAGATAAAATTGCAGCAATTATGTTCAGTTTTTAACTTCCTTCTTCTCTTTGGCAAGTTTTATAAGGTGCCAGACTCTCTCAATACTGCATCTTTTCCAGCCTCAAATTTATAACTTGTAAATGGTATGAATGGGTGTGATTAGTCCCAGGAAGAACCTGATGGCTTGTTCTCTGGCTGCTTATTCTTCAGTGTATAATTGGTGTAGTTCTCTGTGTATTTTAGCATTAAATTTTTGACATGCAAGAAATGTTTTTCTTCTTTGACTATATTAGAAGAAAGCAGTAACATTAAATAAGGCTTTCCATTAGTCTTTTCCAATCAATAAAAATAGATGAAAACACTGACAAGAAGAGTGGTAAAGACCTTTGGTAGAAACATAAACAAAGAACAATGACAATTACACAATAAAGCCACTGAGTAAGTTCTGCTAGACTTGATGAAAATGGTGTAAGATTAAATGACCAAATCAAAGCTCAGGTCACAAATTCATTATATTTATGTTAATGAATTAAAAATGTGCAAAATACATATACCAAAATTATAACATTGACTTTCTGGGTGGTGATAATGCAGACAGAGACAGAAATAGAGATATAGATATAATATCTATAATTTCTTGCAACAAATGTCTTTTTATAGCTAAAATATAATTCTGAATCATTTGTCATTAGGAGGTTGCCAATTGAAATAATAATAATACCACTACACACCAATTACAATGGCTGAAATTATTATTTTTTTAAATGCCAAATGCTGGTGCAGATGTAGAGCAAAGGGACCTTTCAGTTAATGCTGATGGGCACATAAATGGCAATGTCACTTTGAGGCTGCTTGAGAATTTTTTATAAAGCTAAACATAGTTTTTGCCTTAGGATCCAGTAATTCCATTGTATTTATTCCCCTAATACAAAAATTTTGTTAACATAAACTTTTTTTTCCCCCAAATATGTTTATTTTATTTTTTCAGTGTTACAAGATTGATTGTTCATGCACCACACCCAGTGCTCCATGTAACATGTGCCCTTCTCAATATCCACCACCAGGCTCGCCCAACCCCCCACCCCCCCTCCCCTCCAAAACCCTCAGTTTGTTGCTCAGAGTCCACAGTCTCTCATGGTTCATCACCCCCTCTGATTTCTCCCTATTTACCCTTCCCTTCCTTCTCACAGTGCCCTCCATGTTTTTCCTTATGCTCCACATGTAAGTGAGACCATAAGATAATTGACTCTCTCTGCTTGACTTAATTCACTCTGCATAATCTCTTCTAGTCCCATCCATGTTGATACAAAAGTTGGATATTCATCCTTTCTGATGGAGGCATAGTATTCCATTGTATAGATGTACCACATCTTCCTT
>CM052811.1:36933854-36965205 GCA_028533885.1 Nasua narica
TGCAGGGTCATAGGGTAGCTCTATTTTTAATTTCTTGAGGAATCTCCCCACTGTTTTCCAAAGTGGCTTCACCAACTTGCATTCCCACCAACAGTGGAAGAGGGTTTCCCTTTCTCCACATCCTCTCCAGCATTTGTTGTTTACTGTCTTGTTGATTTTGGCCATTCTAACTGGTGTAATGTGGTATCTCAATGTGGTTTTGATTTGAATCTCCCTGATGGCTAAAGATGATGAACATTTTTTCATGTGTCTGTTAGCCATTTGTATGTCTTCTCTGGAGAAGTGTCTGTTCACGTCTTCTGCCCATTTTTGATGTGATTATCTGTTTTGTGAGTGTTGAGTTTGAGGAGTTCTTTATAGATCTTAGATATGAGACCTTTGTCTGTAGTATCATTTGTGAATATCTTCTCCCATTCTGTGGGTTGCCTGTATGTTTTGTTGACTGTTTCCTTTGCTGTGCAGAAGCTTTTTATCTTGATGAAGTCCCAAAAGTTCATTTTCGCTTTTATTTCCTTTGTTTTTGGAGACATTGTTAACATAAACTTTGCATGTGAATCTTTATAGCTGCTGTAAGCAACCAAGATGCCCTTCAATGGCAATTGGATAAACTGTGGTACATCTACACAAGGTAATGTATTGAACAATAAAAAAATAAGCTATCAGACTATGAAAATGCATCATTGAAACTTAATGCATATTGCTAAGTAAAAGACACTGTTATAGCTACATACTGTATAATTCCAATTGTAGGTCATTCTGGAAAGGAAAATCTCTAGACAGTGAAGAGTTAGTGGTTCCCATAGGTTCAGGTGGAAAGAGGGGGCTAAATAGGCAAAGCACAGAGGATGTGGACTGGTGAAAACATTCTGTATGATACTGCAAGTGTAGACACAAGAAATCGTGCATTTGTCAAATTCCTTAAAACTATAGTACAAAGAGTGAAACAATGTATATACATTAAAAACAAACTATTTTTGATGAGGGTTCCCAAGATGGAATGCAAACTGTCTCAAAAAAATCTAACTGAATTACAAAATATATGAAACCACCTAAGTGAAGAGGGTAGGGGGAAGATACTGACTTAAGTCAGTTTGTGCACAAATGGAGTTTATAAGATTGAAGAAGAAAAGAACTACACATAAGCAGTGTACTCTAGTTAATCGAGTTTCCTATTGGATATTGAAACAATTCTGCTACTAATATTGGAACTAAACAATTCATAACGAATCATAGATGGTAAGAATGGGAGTTTTCATAGATAAGCAAGAAGAGGAAGCTAGAACAATCTAGGTGGTAAAAATAAAATTAGAGTTGGAGATAATGTAAACTCAAGTTCATCTTAATATCGACATAGATGGTTACATATAGAAATATATGTTTATGTATACATATGTGAGTTAGTCTACACACATATATATTTTCTTGCTCTGTTTCACTGAAAACGCCGGCAAGAAACAATATACCTATAACAATGAACAAATCTAGTAATCAGATCATGGATTCTAATACCATTCTCCAATAAAAGGAACCAGACTTCTTGGAAAAATGACTGCATATAGGACCCAAACAGAAAATAAGAAAGGATGAGCCTGAAGTACTTTGAAGTGCCAGAAAGCAAGAAAGTGCTAATAATAATAATGATGGAATTACAACAAAAGTGTCAAAGGAGGATCAAAATAAGTAAAACTATTGGATTATAAACTTTAAGATAAACTGATATTCTGGAGTCATACGGACATAAATAATTGAATAAATAAAGGAAGGAAGGAAGGAAAAGAGAAAAATATCTTATGCAGAAGAATTCCAAATAATTTTTGTAGGTATTCCCCACCCCCGCCCCAAGGAGGTAATAGGATAAATTCTTACTCTGTAAGTGTGGGCTGCACATAGTAACTTATGTCCAAAGAGTACTTGGAAGAAGGGGGAAAGAGTAACTTTCAGCGGGGAAACCTGAAAAACTCTACCACAACCACATGATCAAAGTAAACCTCTACAGTGACAAAGCATGTGGATAGTATGTATCCTAAATATGATGTGATAAAATGCTACTTCATCTCTGTGGTCTTTCTCCCCAAAGCATATAATCTGAACCTAATCATAAGGAAATAACATCAGGCAAATTCCAATAGAGGGATATCTTATAAAATTCTCAAAAAATACTCCTCAAAAATGTCAAGTTCCTCCAAGGAAACTTGGGGAAACTACCACAGCCAAAAGGAAACTAAGGGGAGAGATAGGATCCAGGAACAAAGATATCTGGTAAAAATCTAAGGAAATCTGAGACAACCGAGTTTTATTTAATAAACACCTATCAATATTGGTTCATTAATTGTGGCAATATTAGTAAGATAATTCTTATCTTAGATATTTAGAATTATTAGATGATTAGAGATCTAGAATTAGATATTAGAATTATCTTACTAGTACAGATCATACTATCAGATGTTAGTGATAGGAGAAGCTAGTGAAGGAGTATTTGGGAATTCTCTACTATCTTCTTAATTCTTCTGTAAATACAAAACTCTTCTAAAAATATAGCACTTAAAAGAATGAATAGGATACATTTATCTATATCTACAAAAAGAAAAAAAATCTGAAAGAATATTAACCAAGTTTCATGATGAGTACATGATTTTTGAAGCAATTTTTCATAATTCTTATTTATCAATGGTAATATTTTTTCTAAACTGAATATAAATTCATTTTATTATGTAATCCGAGTGATTTTTAAAACCTTTTATTTATCTATCTATCTATATATTTACTTATTTATATTTTTAAAAAGATTTATTTATTTGACACAGAGAGAGAGAACGGACAAGCAAGGGGAGCAACAGAAGGAGGGGGAGAAGCAAGCTCTCCACCAAGCAGGGAGCCCAACACGGGGCTCCATTCCAGGTCCCTGGGATCATGACCTGAGCCGAAGTCAGTCACTTAACCTTCTGAGCCACCCAGGTGCCCCAAAACTTTTGCTTTTTAATAATCAACAAAAGAATGAACTCAGAGCACCCTCACTATATGGATGTCATTACTACCCACTTCATTTGATTCTCACAGCCCACTAAAATGTTATTCGGTGAACGTTATCATCAATACTTTATATAGAAGGGAAATAAAATTCAGAGAGGCTAAATACATTGCCACAGGTCTCACAACTTGCAGTGACAAGATATGGAGTTGACCTACATATTATGAATACATGACTGGGCATTTTTGTTTTTTCGCATGTTTTATTTTGTTTTCAGAAATTACAGTCTTCTCCCAAACCCTGAAAAAAGTACACAACAAAAGTACACTCTAAGCAGAACACACAGCCATATATTGAATTGATCCTGTCATATCTTATGCCATGTTTTAGGTGACTAGGAATGTATAATATTAGGTTGCTTCGAGGAATCTAGTAGAACTTGAATATACAAATTAATTTTATTTATCTCAAAAGACTACACACCTTAGAAATACTTTATATGCAACATCCAGATCATTGTTCTAATATGAACCTTGATTATAGGGCAAACCCAAAGCTTATGCACTACCTTCAAAGTCACATTATTAGCCTCATAAAAATGCTAAGTCAAATGTGTAAAAACCTTGCTACTTTATGTAGGTTGCCATATGTCAAAGGCAACAAACTACTGACTGAACATATATGAATAGAATTTATTACTGGAATAAAAGAAATCCTTTAGCAAGAATAAATGGACGCACATTCAGTGATGACAAACATCAAATTATAGGTTTGGTCAGAATTTTGAAGCATATGTGAATAAAGTACCTAGCTTATATACCTATATTTCATCTGATATCCCTGCCAAACCATGCTAACATTTTGTCCACCATTTTTTTTTCCTGTGTACTTTTTAAAAGCTCCAGTGACAATGTTTTCACTATACACTTATATTCCAAATATTCAAATATATTTCACTATATTTCAAAGCTATAATTACCTTATTGAGCAGCTTTATTAGAAGATGTCAATTCATAGTTATCTGCATTCTCTTATAGCTCGTTCATGTCAGAGTAAAATTTAATCCTGAGATCATCAGGAAAATCATCTTCCAAATATTTGCTGAGAATATGCAATGAGCCAACAACATCCCTAGTCAAACCTTGGGGTTATTATTATGAATGAAATACAGAATCTGCTATCAGGACATTTCATTTCAATAAAGAAATCCCTACACAGTTCAGAGGAAACAAGTTATAATACAAAAATTCTATACCTTGTCCAATTTATCTTCACTTACGAAGTAACAAGGAAAAAAATTGCAAATATATCAAAAATAAGTAAACCAAATGACAAATAAATAAAAGAGTAATAACCAAGGTGTATGGGCTCCCATAAGATTCTGAAAAGATATGTTGCCCAACTTTTTGTTATTTTAAATTTTTCTTAAAGTATTTTTAATAAAACACAATTTTATATAGACATTAATAGTTTTCTTCAGTCATAGTAAGAACATACTAATAACCATAAATAAGATTAATATTACTAAAAGAACAATATAACAATATTGGTAGAAAAGGTAATGAGATAGCTCACTGTTATTGGTTGATCCTAGATAAGTGTCCGAAAGTTAGTAACATTGTTATATGTTAGTAATAATTATTAATTACTAACCCCAAAACATAATTAAGAAAAGATCTTATTCACAATCACCAAAACCTTGTGTAACTGAAAGGGCTTCAGCCCCTTGCACCAACCTTGTAGTCTTTAAGATTTAGCGAACACTCTTAGCTCGGAGATTAACTAAACCTTTCTTAGTATATCTATAGATCATGCACTTTCCTAGAAAGAACAGAGCACTTCTGCAGGTCACCAGGCTCTCTTGCACAACCCCCACCCCAGATACCAAGGAACCAGAACTTCTCGCATAACCTCAGAGCACTGAGATAACAGTGTATCTGGCATCATGGATTCTGCACGTAATCAAGAAATGTCACAGATGACTGCACTCCCTTAACCAATCAAACTCCTCAAAAAATCTCTGGGCCAGGCAGAAACCTCGGAGCTGGCCTCTTGACAAGAGTCTGCCTTCTTCCCAGGCGGCAGGACTCTTGAATAAAGTTCAAATTCCTTTCCAATCCAAACTCCTCTCTTGAGTACTGGCTTTTCAAGCGACAGCCACCTGAACTTGGGTTTTGGTAACACAGTTCATAATAAATTGTTCATTACTGCCTGTGGGGGAACTACAAATATAACAAAATAATCTTCCAACCCAGAAATCCCCACAAAGGTACTAGAAGAAACACCCTTACTATTGAAGAAGCATTAAACCAAAACGTGATATGGTCAAGCAGATTTGCGTAGAAATAGCTGATACAACGCATTACATACCTGTTCTCAAGATAAAAAACTAGTCATCTTGTAAGAGGACTTGACAGCACCATTTGTGATGTATAGTTTATCTTAACTTTACCAGGTGACCATCTCATCTGTGTTAGCTAGTTGGCTTTATCCGGAGGAAAAGCACACTTCTCATATCTTTATGACAGGAGGTAGTTTTACAAATTGAAGCAAGGAACCCATTGAAGTTAAGATTCTTAATAGGGGTGCCACACTCTCAACGTTTACATTTCAAAGACATGGCTCCCAGACATTCCTGGGTCAAAAAGCTGACAAAAGGCTTATCTACTCTTCAAAAGGATTTATATACATTTCAAAGCAAGGAGAAAGCACGTATAGTTGTAAGTTTTATAAGATAAATGCTCTAAGAAAAAGAAAGGGAGGGAAATCTCTCTACTTTCAAAAGGGAGAATTAAGCCTCTTATTTTTAATTTGTATTTGCCCTTATATGAATCAGATTTTAACTATTGAAACAATGGAGGGAAATTTAAAGAAAAACATACACAGAAGAAAAAAAGTATTTAGCTCTAAGAACAACTCAATTAAGAGGGACTAGGAAATGATGTAATAGGGAAATAGTGTAAACTGTAAACACCTTTCAGAAATTTACTGTTTAACATATTTAAAGGAATGGTACAAAGCTATTAAAAATCTAATTTTAAAATGTATATCATTCAACACAATAGGAAATTCAAAAATCTTCAAAAACTAAAAGGCTAGTCAATTTGTCCTTTAATAAATGAACTTAGTTAATATTAAAAAAAAAAATCATACCTGTTAGCCAAGAAGACCACTTGACTGATGAGGGGCAGGCAATCCTTTCCAATCCAAAGCATTACACCTTTCCTGTTGTCCATGCCTATGCCCACCTGGCAATTTTCTCACTGAAGACGAGCATTAAAAAATATTTTAAAGTAAGTAAATAAAATTAATAATTTAGGTTCTAAGTTATGCATTATCTAACACTTTTTTTTTTAATTTTCAGAATTTTATTTCAGGCCAATCCCAGGCCTAGAAATCAAGGGGCCAGATATGGTAGCAGTTGACATACTCAGGTTTTATTATTGGAATTATCCCTTTTTTAATTCATTAAACAAGCTCAGATAGTGAATTCATACCTCAAAAACTTTAGAGAATCAAACAAGAATGTTATATGACTCAAAGGAGAAGCCAAGAAACAGTCACTTTCATGAAGCAGAAATATTGTAATGGAGACCAAAATGGGCTCTTTTTGTGGTTGGTTTTTTTTTTTCCAAGTGGAAATGAAGGGACAAAGTGTCCTTCCACCACACAAACTCTATGTACATGTCCACAACTTACAATATTTGTCATGGTTCCCATAGAGTCAGAATTAGCCAGTATAGATGGTGTGGTCTAGACAATGAGCACTGTGTCTCACTGAAGAACAAGTCTGTTCCTATAGTTTCCAAGATGCCATTGTAATTGAATGTAAAATCTATCTTTATAAAGAATATAAAAAAACATTTTTCTCTTATTTTAAACATGTTCAATAACCACTGATAGCTTTATACTTTTTTTCAAGTCCAGAAGTTGCAAACTATGTCCAGTTCACAAGCTAAATCCAGTCTGTGACCTATTTTTGTAGTCTTCGACTTCAGAATTTTTTTTACATTTTGAAGGGATTGTAAAAAATACAAACATGGACACACAGACACACACACACACATACACGCACAATGCAACAGAGACCATGTGTGGCCCACAAAATCTAAAGTATTTACTATCTGGCTTTTTACAGAAAAAGTTTGCTAATCCCTGCTTTTAGTGAATTGTCTTTTTTGGGGAGGAGGGAATTGTAGAGGAAGTTTATACCTTCCAAGCAGAGCTAACATATTGCTCACTCCAAAATTTCTTTTTTTTTTTTAAAAATGAAAACCAGTTCCTTTTCCTCTAAACATCTTCCTTCTTAACTTTGTGATTATTTTTATTACTAATTACATACCGGCATACTGTTTTTTTTTCTTTTATACACATGAATGCACATATATGTGTGCACTAATATGCCTTCTCTGTGACAGGACTCATTAAATATGTGATATTGATGATTTTGTGGATAAAAATAAAACACGTTAACTAAAAGAGTCCTTCCACATAGGGATAAAACAATTTGTTTTAAAATATTAAATAAGAGTTGTCCTGAGGGAATTACTTATAGAACCTGGTGTCAGCAGCTAGACCCCAAGACCTGACCTTTACTGCCCCACTGCTTATACTCACTTACCTTTGTCTTACATTTTCCTTAAGCTCTTCTTTCTAGTTTACCTCTTAACTAAAGCAAATGAAATCTGAAATCACCCGTCCCGTCATGGTGATTGCCCAAATAAGACCCCCCCACTAGCTCAGACCACCCAGACTATTTGAGCTAAACCCCTGACTCCAGCCTGCCCAGATGAACTGTGGAGTAACCACTGGAATTACTGACAACTACCCGTACCTCATTATAATACTAATATCTCCACCCAAAGAGGAGTCTTATTTACACAACATACAACGTAGGTATAGGCATGTTCCCTAAGGCACATGCATGATCTTATGCTTGTCTTTACATACCATGAGAAGGCTTCCCTTATTTAAATATTCATCCTAATTCTAAACAAAAGGGACCCATCCACCCTCTCTCATGGAGTCATGGCTTTGGAAGCTATTCCCCATGACCTCATTTACTGCAGAGAAAACTTTGTTCAACAACACACCTCGTACAGTTTCTGACTCACCAAGGAGTGAACTCACATCAGTTTGGTTATACTGGGAGTATAACCATTATGTAAACAAGATTGGTATCTCACTTTCCTATCAGACATATCCAATTAAGCAAGCAGTCTTATCAGTCTTGCTCCTACAGGTCCTGGATGGATAGTCAAGCAGCCTGTCTTCTTGCCAGTTGCCAGAGCTATGCCAAATGCTTTCTAGAGGGTCAACTGAAACTCATGGAAAATAGCCGTCCTAAACTTCTTACTAATATTATATTTGAGAGGTCTTGCTGGAGTGAATTTTTCTACTTCAGTAAACCGTGTACTTGGAAGAGCCCCAAAATCCAAATATCTTGTGCATGCACACCATAAAAGAGCCTGCATTTAGAAACCACTCACATAATGGGCATCAGTGGTCCATTGATATTTGCTAGAAAAGCAACATTAGGCAACACAAAGAGGACTCATCTTTTCCTGTCTCCCACCCCCAAACATAAGAAAGACATAGAACTATTGCATGCAAAAAGGAAGTGGGAGGAAATAGCTATGCTCTCATTTAATCTAAAGGAGAAACATAAAAGCTACCCCAGTTGACATATTCCATTCTGGCCAGTGGTTACAAGAGGGAGATGGGTGAACTGTTTTTTTATGTGAACACAGCCTTTTAACTGTGCAGATTTAAATAACTGAAGTTACTCGGAAATTATAATAGCTGACTAGAATGTCATTCAATAACCTGATACTTGGCAGAGAGAAGAAATTGCCATAGTATATTTGGGTGCAAAGACTGGACAGAGAGCTGGATACAGCTGGTACACAAATTATATGATTAAAATCTTATTGAAATGCCCCTTTTTAAAAACTTTAACTACTTAAAAACATATTCTTTATACATATACAATTATTAATTGAAAATGAAACCTATCATATCAATTTTCCCTAAATTTGAATTATTCTCCTATTTATTTTGAAATATACTCATGCTAGGGTGCTAGGTGGCTCAGTCAGTTGAGCGTTTGACTCTTGATTTCAGCTCAGGTCACAATTTCAGGGTCATGAGATCAAGCCCTGTATAAGGCTGCACAATGGGTGTGGAATCTGCTTGAGATTCTCTCTCCCTCTCTCTCTCTGTTCCCCCTACTTCCCAACCACTGCCCCTCTGCTCACACTCTCTTTCTCTCTGGGGAAAAAAAAAAAAGAAGAGAAGAAAGAAATACACTTATGCTGACTGTTTTTGTGTTTTTGTGGGTTTTTTTCTTTTTTTCTATTCAGATGTGATTTTGCCTAGATCCATTTTTTTTTAAGATCTTTAAGAAATTAGGTTTAATTTGGGGTGCATCTTCTTTGGGGAGGATTAAGTTTATGGAACATGATTTTTCTATCTCATATTTGGAGAATAAAGGACAACAATGCCTCCAAATTGAAAAAAAAAAATAAAACATTTACTTCCTCATCTGACACAAATACAGGCTGACATTTAAACATAATAATTATCAGATACTAATTTTCCATGATATAAAATATAAAATGTGATTTTCTCCCAATTGTACTGACTTCTGTATTCATTTGATTAACAATGAATGGGTTGTACATTTCTTGGTTAAAACAGAATTCTCCTGACATTTGCCTTAATTCAATTCTGTAGAGAAGAAAGGAGGAATAATGCCACCAGATAACTTTAGGCCTATTTAACAACCAACTGGGCTGAAAGAAGTACCTTCTTTTGTTTGGAGTTAGTGCAAACTTAGGAGCTTTACCCCTATTACAGAGTCTACCCTATTAAACATTACTCAAGGTGATTAAGATGTTCTTCCCCTACGTCTTTGAATGTCCTCTTTCTTCCTTAAGTGAGTAATTTGACAAAGATCAGGGCCATTTTATGGACAGAGCTGGATATACTATGATATATATGGACCTTAACATATTGAGAAGCATTGAATTGCAATCCAGACAGATCCATATTAAAAGTGAACTCATACTACTTTCAAAGATTAGATAGAATTAGGGAAATAATGTATACTCTGTCACTCAGTAATCTCATCTGTTAACTAGGATAACTTTTATCCATAAGATTATTATAATTGTTGAATTAGGTATTTATTGAAGACCTTTTTTTAATATTTTAATATTAAAATTTTTTATTAAAAATATTTTAATACTTTTAAATATTTTTAAAGTTTATTTATTTATTTGTTTGTTTGTTTGTTTATTTCTATACCCAACATGGGGCTCAAACTCACAACCCTGGGATCGAGAGTTGCATGCTCTTTCAACTGAGCTAGCCAGGCACCTCGAGGAGCTAGACATGCCAGCTATGACAGCATGCTCTGGTCCTCAGGTAGTTTACAGGCAAATAGGGAAAGAAACTATGTACAAGTAGGGAAACAGATACATATTTAAATTAAAAACTGAATAATACTGAGGATAAAATGTAAAGAGATTCTGTAATAGATAAAAATGTAATAAGGAATAGCATATTTTAATTATGAGTATCTAGGAAGTGGGGTGGAATTTAGAGACCTAAAAATATAACAAGTGGTCAACCATAGGATCAAGATCAATTGCAAAGGCATTGCGGCAGGAAAGAACTTGGCAACTGAGACACTTACCACTATTGGGATATAAAACATTCAGTCCAGTGCTAAGCATGTAGTAATAATTGAATAAGAGTAACTTTATCTCTTTTGGTTTTCCCATAAATTTCTCATTGAACAATTAATTTGCTATTAGGTCTTTGTTATTCTTGAAATTTGATTTTGAATCTTGGTCTCCTTATAGCAGTTGTATGATTTTGTCCAAAAATCTGAAGTGGTTGAAATAAATGTTCTCTGAACTTCATAGACAGAATGAATTTTGTCCAGGAAGAGGTAGACATTAAAGTCAGAATAAACCATGCCTATGCCTATGGGACTATAGAAATCCATGTTATCCAATCCTGAGCCTCAGAATAGTCAGTTATGAGTTGTGGAATGTGATGGGAATTGCTTTGTATGTTTTATATTAATTCTTTCAAGGCTAATACATAATAAAGACACATTTTCATTTCATGATGTGAAACTCAGAATCACGAACTCTGTGTAAAGTTGGAATGTGTGCATGCGTGTATTTAAGGGCTATAGTGGCCACTAACATACAAAAGCTCAGGCTGATCAACAGTTGATAGTCCTCTTTGTTTCCAAAGGTATATAATTTTTGCTTTAAAACTATCAATTTAGTAGACTTCCTCTTTGTGTGTTGTGGGGATACACTCATTCCTTTCCATATTTGCCTGTTAACTGAATTGATATAATCGTTGTGAGGGTTAAGTGGAGTCATTCTCATAGTGGGTACTCAAAGAGACTCTCACAAGTTACTGATAACCAACAGAAAATGTAGCTGTGATATTTCAACCTTGGATATGTCTAAAACTCTGTGTATCTATGAGATTAAAGATCAGGAGATGTTAGAAATCATACTCATATATTTTTTGGACCAACTCATCTGGTCCTGAGTTTCTTCAGTTTAGAAACCTTAGCGACAAGGGCATCCTTAAGAAAGCAGGATTGGAGAAAACTTGGCTGATGTTCCCTTAACTTAGACACTGACTGATTTATAACAGAAAGCAAACTGGAAAACCATGGACTACCACGTGGACTGAGAAGTGGCCATGAATTGTTTTCTGTGTAGAGAAGACAAGTTGAGGCCCAAACTCAGTCCAAGTTTCTTTTACTGAGACTGTAGGAACAGCATAAGAAAGAACATATCCTCTGGGCTTTTTCAATTCAGTTCTGGGCTTTTTTCAATTTCAAAAGTGGGGGAACATTTTTTATTTCTAACCAATGCTGGGAGACCCATTATTCATAGCTCTTCTTGTTCTCTGCTCCTTTTTTAAAATATATAATTCAAATAGCTCCTTTTCAGTAGGTTTTATTTTAGTAGGATAGGTATAATTTTTCATTGTTTCTTCTACTAATTATAGCACTTAACATTATTAATATACTTGTTAACCAATAACCTATCCAGGTTATTTCTATACTCAGGTCAAATTTGATTTTCTCTAGGAAGGCTTCTCCATTCTTCATCAACAGGGTTGGTGACTTTCTGGTCTTTGATCACATAGCACCATAATTTTTATTTTTATCAAATTATGTTGTTCTGTGATTATTGGCTTACTTGCTTTCCACTCTGCTTAACAATAAAATTTTACAGGGCAATAACTGTGTATCACATACAAATTTGCATACCCAGGTACTCTCTTAGAACCTAGCATGTGATAAATGCTAGATGTAACTGTGTTAAATACATACATTTCAGTTTCTTATTATCTTCAGTCACATACTATACACCTCTATCTCCAGCAGGTAGAATTATAAATCCATGCGAAATTCACAAACTGGCTGCTGAAGTTTAGAAGTGTAGCATTGGAAAGTGATAGATTTAGGAAGACCCTGGTAGCAACAGTATTAACAAATCCTCTGAAATTCTGAGATATAAACATGGCAAAACAACAACAACAACAACAACACACAAAAAACAACTATTTCTGGCCAATAATTATATCTACACAAACAAAGGAACTTATTTTCAAATTATATTGTCTCTGAGGTTAATTTATCCTTCCGTTTCTTTTTACTCTTCAAAATTATTTTGAAACATCCACTAACAAAGATAGAAATATTTTAGATTCTAGCAACTCCCAGATTCACTCTTAAGACCAATCACTATAAAATAAAACAGAGAAGGGAAGTGTGTGTGTGTGTATCTAAGCATGAGCTCTGTATGTGTATCACTTATTTTATATATATATATATATATATATATATATATATATATATATATATATATATACCTGAACGTATACATTTCCATCAAAGGAAATGCCTCTTCTGGTTGCTATTAATATTTATTTGGTGATTGAAGAAGAAAATTTTGGCATTAAACCTTCTCCCTATTCCTCTACTGTCTTCACTTCATTCTCTTGGTCTCTTGTTTCACATTTCCTCACGTTTATTCTGCTTTATCTCTTACATTTAGTCCACTTCTCTCCAGATGCAGAATAAGGAGAATGGGCTTTGGGACAGCGAGGTTTGAGTTTGAAATTCCAGCTCTTCTATTTATTGTCTGAGAGGAGTTGGCAAATCACGTATACCTTCTGAAAGTCAAAGGAAAAGCAGAAACAACGAGGGTGTCCTAGAGCTAATGCATGGCAGGAACATTAATAAATGATGTAAATAAAATTAGAACCATTTTCAAAGTCATGTCTTTCTGCCTACGTAGAGTATTGATCATTTGCTCCATTCTTTTGCCAATTATTTGGTTAGACCTTTTATTGCTAGTTCTTTTGTTGCAATCTGCACTAGAAATTAACATTGTTTTATTTCTTTTCATTTGCATCCTCTGCATTTCCACAATTTCTATTCTAGTTCAGTCTCTTAAGATGTCAAGCAGACCAGTTAAAAAACTATTTCTAGGGGCGCCTGGGTGGCTCAATGGATATTTATCAAATAAATAAATAAAATCTTAAAAAAAAACCCAACTATTTCTAGCACATTAATGAAAGCCTACCATCAGTTTCTCCGTGCAGAAATATAATACATAGTTGCCAATTTCATCCTCCCCGAAACACTCCATCATCATATGGTATTCCTAACAACTTTTATCTGGCCCCTTCATTCCTTTATACCAAATAAGAACTCACTACCTGGCTTCCAAAGCATTTGAGTTTGTACTTTCCATGCATGTTATTGCCTCTGAGGAGCAGAGCCACATGTCCAACAGAAACTTCAAAATTAGTATTTTGTAAGCTCAGCTTGTTTATCCTTGCCTGAAACTACCCTAGCTCTTATTTTCCCAAACTTAGTTAAGAGCAGTAGCAACCACCTAGGCATCCAAAAACAAGCCTGAATGTTTTTCTCAAATCCTACTTCTTCATTCCCAGAGCTAGTTAATCCACTAAGTAATGGATATTTGAGTTTCTAAATATCTCCCAAGACCATCTTATCTCCATTCTCTTGGATTATTTCAGGATCTTACTATCTAGGTCATTTGAAGACATCTCCTAAAAGTTAAAAATTCATTTGGAGTATTTTAGTCCATCCCATCTTATAAAAATGGAACTCGCATCTCTTAGTACAAACCCATCATATGTGCCCCAAATGTGGGAGGTAATGCCTGTCAAAATCAGGGGTCTTTTCTGTATCACCCTCTGCCACACTACCAGAAACCTTCTACTCCTGAGGAACTAAACTTTATTCAGTCCCTCAAATAGCCAAGGGATCTCACAGTTCTTCTTTTCATTGGCCTGAAATATATTTTCTCACTGTGATCATAGAGAAAATATCTACACATTTATTAACACAAGGTACAGTTACTTCCCCCTTTGGGACTACCTAGCCTGACTTTTGCACTCATGTAGTTTTAATCCTCACCATATCACAGTTACAGCTTTCATCGTCTTGAATTGCATTGTTTGTGCATGATTTGAACTACTGAGACAGATCCATTCCTCTAAATGGCTGGTGCAGTAAATGCTCTGTGTCTAAATTAGAAGAACAGATGAGCATACGTTTTGTTCTAAATTATAGCTGTGGTCTCCATACCGCCCCCATCATGTGATGCTCGCTTTTACTCTCAGCTCTTCTGAGCCTTACTAACTTTCCCTTTCTCAATATGCCTTCCTTTGCACTTTACAATACTAAAAACAAAAATAAAAAACAAAGGGCTCTTTTAATTTTCATGACATCATTGTGAGGTGAGTGTTTCATCTGCTATCATTGTAAAACTAAATGAGACTCAGAACTGATGACTGCCCAAAAGTCTAACACTCAAAGTTAGCAGAACCAGGGAAGGAAACTTGAACAGATGTCACAACCTAATATTACTTTTACTACATTATGCTATAGCCCCATCTAAGTCCGTTCTTTCTTTTTCTTTCTTTCTTTCTTTCTTTCTTTCTTTCTTTCTTTCTTTCTTTCTTTCTTTCTTTCTTTCTTTCTTGATATTTTACTTATTTATTTGACAGAGACTGAGAGAGACAGGGAGAGAGTGCACAAGCACAAGCAAGGGGAGCAGTAGAGGGAGAAGCAGACTCCCCGCTGAGCAGGGAGCCAGATTTGGGACTCCATCCCAGAACTCTGGGATCATGATCTGACCTAAAAGCAGATGCTTAACTGATTGAGCCACCCAGGCACCCCCATCTATATTTCTTCTGAGCAATTACCACAACTGCTCACTTTGTGACTGCCTAAGTAATCCAGGTTCAAACGATCACCTCTTTGTGGTTACCTATGTCAATTATATTCTAAATCACAGAGAACTGGGTCATATGCCATTTTACATAATCCTCTATTAATTTATGTTATCATACTCAGACTCCTAATCTAACATCCAAATTCTTCATTTGTGAAATGGAGGTAATAATAGAAATCTCATGTGAATGAAATGAATGCTAAATGGATAAAATGTTCATGATATGTAGCACAATATCAATACATATTAGAAATTCATCATATACTAATTTCTTTTATTTTCTTTAAGATAACTTTAACTAGTTTAAAGTTTTAATATCAAAATTTTCTCTTTCTCGGGGCACCTGGGTGGCTCAGTGGTTAAGCCTCTGCCTTCGGCTCGGGTCATGATCTCAGGGTCCTGGGATCGAGCCCCGCATTGGGCTCTCCGCTCGGCGGGGAGCCTGCTTCCCCCTCTCTCTCTGCCTGCCTCTCTGCCTACTTGTGATTTCTCTCTCTGTGAAATAAATAAATAAAATCTTTAAAAAAAAAATTTTCTCTTTCTCTTTGTGCATTACATAGCCCATTGCTTGGTATAAACAAATAGTAAGTTAATTGATAATGTAGGTTTTATCCTTTTGCTGCTTATAATGATTTTTTTTAAATGTAGCATGAGGATTTAATTGTCATTTTATATTATTGCCCTGATAGAATTGTTCCTATATTGATTTATTAGGATGAAAAATCTTTATCCCCATTTTAGAAGTACGAATAAATTCACTGAGACAAGGAAAAAAATAAATGAGGCATAAAAACTGGATAAAGACTGAAGGAAAATATCATTTTAAAAAACATGATTATCTTCCATGAACATATCCCCAAATTATTTGCAGTTCTATTAGAGCTAATTAGTATTCAGATATTTGCTTGCAAGAATGATAAACATTGAAATAAATATTTTGTATAAAAACATATACAGATCAGTACATATTGTGTGCATTAACAAGAATAAACTACCTGTATATAGACTTCAAATAAAGATATAGTGATATATCCCGATTTATGTACACTTATATAAGAATATAACATTGATAGATTTGAATTAGACTGGTTAACTAAAATAATCTGTGAAGTACATTTTCCCCCCTTTGGTTGCTCATCCCAAGTCTCTAGAATCATCCTCTACTTCTTCCCTTTATACCCATGTTCAATACTTTGGCAAATCCCGATAGCTGAAAATATCTCCAGAATTTGACCACGTTTTGCCCCCTGCACTTTAACTCCTGTTTCACAAATATCTGTCACTTGGATGTTTCTAGTAGTCTCTTCTCTCGCCTCTTTGCTTCCTCTTTGGTCCTCTACATTTCACATAGCTGCTATTTATAGTGCTTCTCTGATGCGTAAGTCGATAACCACCCCTCCCACATTCTTTAGAATCATCAGATGGCATCCACTTCTCACACAGTAAAAGCCAAATTCCTTAAAAAGTCCTATATAATTTGGCTCCACACTCTTGTTATGGTTTCTCCCTCCTATACTTGACTCTAGTCAAACTAACCGTATTGGTGTTCCTGGAACTAGCCAAGCATATTCCACAGAGGGCTTTTGAACTTGCTCTTCCCTCTTCATGGATCAATCTTTCCCTTATGACCAAACAACTTATTCCCTCACTACTTTCATGCATCACCTCAGATGTCACCTAATTATGGTAGAGTACCTTCCTTGATTTTTCTAGATAATATAGAACTTCGTCCCTTCCCAGAACTCCTGTTCTTCCACTGTTTTTTTTTTCTTTCTTTTTATAAAGTTGTATAAAATCTATCTTAGCTATTTAGAAGTGTTGGCTCCATGAGAGCAATGCATTGTACTATTTTCATTCACTATGTTGATGCGGAATGTGATTTGCCATCTATAAGACCCTCAGTCAATATTAAATAAATGAACAAAAAATAATTGGGAAAGTTTGAATGACAAATGCCAACCTAAGAGTATCAGCAACAAATATAATGGATTAATTTTGGATATTATTATTACAAAAAGTGCTCTTACAAATAAGAATAAGTCAAGGAGGAAAATTTCAATAGAAGAAATATGAGTTACATATAAATATTTGGAAAAAAAGGTCACCACACTAGAAATCAAAGATAGAAAATTTCATTGCCTAACCAAGAAAAAATTAAGAATGTGATCAATTTCCAGTTAGAAGAACATGTTAAGAAATATATTTTCACATACAACTTAGTACTATATGGAAGATTGGCAAAATAGCTTTGAAGATAATTATAACAATGTTGATAAAAGTTAAAATTTGTATATTCTTTGAACTATCAATTCTTCTCTCTAGCAATTTATTCTTAGAAAATAATTGACAGGGGAGCCTGGGTGGCTCAGTGGGTTAAGACTCTGCCTTCAGCTCAGGTCATGATCTCAGGGTCCTGGGATTGAGCCCCACATCGGGCTCTCTTCTCAGTGGGGAGCCTGCTTCCCCCTCTCTCTCTGCCTGCCTCTCTGCCTACTTGTGATCTTTCTCTGTCAAGTAAATAAATAAAATCTTAAAATAAAAAAGAAAAGAAAAGAATTGACAAAAGTCCATGAAGATGGATAGAAAAGACTGCTTATCAGGTTCAGGAAGACTCTTCATCATAGCATGGCACTATAATAAAATATCAAAACAATTAAATGCCATCAATACCACACTGGTTAATTAAAATAGTGTACAGATATGCAATATTGTGTTACACAGTAAATTAACATGTCTGTTCTTCTATTTCTATTAATATGAAATATTTCTTTGATACACGTCGAGGTAAATAAGCCACTACAAATCAATTTAATAGTGTGATATCACTTCTGTTTATAAAACCATCATTTGATTTCTATCAAAAGAAAGAGAGGTACTTAAAGAAAAAATGACATAGCTATCTCATGACGGTGCAATTACAATCATGTGATGTTTTCTGAATTTTAGTTAGTAGATATGTTTTAATGTATCCCAGAAAAACAATAAATAAATAAAATCAATTGTCCAGGTTCTAACTATCTTAGAGAAGGACAGAAATGGGCATTTATAAAGTTCACAGATTACACTATTGTACTAAGAGTCTTCCTATACTTACTACATGGTATTTTTCCAATTTCACTAATAAGGGTTTAATAACAGACTATCCCCATATGTGGAGCTTGACTCAAATTCCAGGTTCAAGTCACTTATAACCTGAGGTTGATTATCTGTTTATTAATACAAAGACTTTGTTATACCATTGATTAACATACCTAAGTATTTTGTTTCGATGTTGTCATATGTAATGTAATGTGTGGTAGATTATATTAATCATTAACAAACAGTCACTTTCCTTTCCCCACCATGCCTGAGAAGAATGTATTTTCTGTTTATGTAGGGCCATGTGACAGGCTTTGACAATGGAATGGTGCCAGTTTCCAGCAAAGGACTGCCCTGGGTATTTTGAATTCTGTCCATTATCACAATCAGAACATGCCTCAGATAGAAACTATTAGCCTAAATATTAGCTAAATAATAAACAATTTAGGACATTAGGCTAATACACCTAAGCAGCTGGTTATCAAAAGATCAACAAGAAGTTTTCATGATTTTCAAGGATATCTGGAAAACCTCTCACCATTTGTCTCAAACCATAGAGGTTTAGCAAAAATTTCAAAGTCCTCACCAAGCCTTTGTGAATCTTGTATATCTCTCTTATGGCCACCAATGTGTCTGACTGCAACCATTCCTGGAGAACAAAAACCTTCTTTCTCTACAACTTTCAAAGCTCTCCTGCTTTGCAAATTCAAACCCAATACCCTACAGAGAAGGAGATTCTGGGAAACATAGCTCTGGGTTTCCAGTATACAGTGAAGAGAACAATGTATAAAAGTGTGATAATGGTGTCTGGGTGACAACACACTATCTGGGAGGGCACCATTTTCTTATATTATAAGCTCAAAATACTCTATAAATATTTAAATAACTACTGAAGCATTTTTTTTAGAAGCTATGGCTTTTCCTTGACTTTGTCAGTAAATCAACATGTGACTTTAGCTGACCAGCTACAACTCTATGAGAATTACTCACATGTAAAATCTAGTTGAATTAGATCATCACAAATACTCTTTATAATAGAGTTTAGCTTCCATCTCTGATGGATTAAAAAGTAGGCAACTAAATCTGTGCATCTTATAAATATAAATTTAATATATATCAGATATAAATCAGATAAAATCTATCTGATAAATATCCGATAAATCTGCTAACCGTATATAGTTTGGTAAGAGACTGGTGTTTAACTTGGATTATGTTTCTATGAGACTGAATTCTTTTTTCAATTGCTTTGTGTACTAATTGGCTTGGTGAGAAAAAGCTCGTTATTTGAGTCCAATAAATGGACATTGTTAGATTTCACTGCATCTGGCCATAATCCCATCCCTAATGCTTTTAGCACTTTAGAGGTACACTTTCATTTGTGCTAATTATTAGTGTTTGTCAATCTCATCAGATACTCCTTTGTATCTCTGCCACACTGTTAAACTACATATAGTCCATCTCATGCCACAATTCAGTGCACATTGTGTTTTCTGTATTTTCTGTTTTCAATGTTATCTCTATGTTACACTGATGGATGACACTCATAGAGAAACTGAATGCAAATCTTTTTGGGATTTGCATAGAAATAGCAAAAAGAAAAGGCCACAAGATTAAAAACTATAACCCAATCTATGAGAAAATAAATAATCTGGAACTGAAACTAGATATGATCCCATGGTTACAGAAGCATTTTGGGTTCATGGCCTCTACCAGATGTTTTGAAATGAAAGTTGATGGCTGGACAACAATGCAAAGAAATATGCCAAAGATGAAAATGAAGAAGAAAATGTCCATGGCATTCAGTCAATATAGAAAACTCTTGGATGTACATGATATTAAATCAGGTTTTATAGTCAGTTCAATTGGGGGATTTTAGTGCACTATGAAGATTATAATTTTTTTGAGGAGAGATTTCCTTTTGTGTCTCTGGTTGATATGGTAAAACCTGTACTTCTCAAAATGGTTATGTAGTTGCATATATCAAAATCCCAGCGATGAGTTGTTTAGATGAGTCTGGTTATAATGATTAATCAAGAAATTAAAAAAAAAAGAAATTACATACATGAAATTACTTTGACCAATAAGTAATGAGTGATTTATTCCTGAAATTTTAAAAGAAAAGACAGTAGAGAAAAACTAAAAGGAGTTATCAGAGAAATACACAACTTGTAGTTAGGGCAAACTTGCATCTCTGTTGGCCCAAATATAGCCACTGTTTGTTGTCCTGGCATAGTTATTAAGAGCATCCCTTTCAATCTCAGAATTATCACAATTTGGATAATATATTGTGAATTTGGAAAATAGGGTGCAGATGTTCACCCTCTTAAAGGTTCATCAAATTATACAACTCCTGAGAAGTCTTGCCCTTGGGCTATCTACAAGCTTCAGAGTTGGGCAAAGACATGAGGAGGGGTTAGGCATTATAGTACCTTCTAGAACCAGGTATTTTGTCCTTAAGATAAAATCAGGCCATGAGAAGTTGCTCATTGCTGTAGACTAAATGTTTGTATGACCTAAAAATTCCCATGTTGAAACCTAATCAGTAATGTGATGGTTTTTGGAGACAGGAACTTTGCAGGGTGATTAAATCATGAGAGTAGAGCTCTCATGAAAGGTATTAATGCCCTTCTTATCAAATAGGCCTGAGAAAGCTTCCCTACCCCTTCCACCATGTGAGGACGGCCCATGAACCAGGAAGCAGGTCCTCATTAGATTCCAAATCTGCCAGTGTCTTGATCTTGGACTTCCCAGGCTCTGGAAATGTGAGGAATAAATTTCTTTAATTTATAAACCACCTAGTCTATGACATTTCTCATAGTAACTTGGATGGATTAATATACTCATATTAATACACTCATATTATGAGTGTTATATAACAGTCATATTTTTATGTATGTTTTATAAAATGTTTTATATAAATTTTATATAAATGTTTATATAAAACATATATAAATAAATAAAACTTTATTAGTTTTATAGGCATTTGAGTGTTTGTGTGTGTCTCGGAAACATTGAAAGGTACTACGGACAGAAAAGACAAAACAATTTTACCAGCATACCAAGAAACACTAAAAAATTAGGAAAAAATATATGGTCAATGTTGTGATAGGAATGTACATGAATATACATAAACTGTCGGGAAGTAATAAGAAGGGTACCTCATCTACTGAAGGTGGAATAAAAAATTATTGGTCAATAAAGTCCTTTCACATGAGTCCATTTAAGCAAGTTTATTGACAAACAGTGCCAGTCCCTACGGTGTCAATAAGAGAATATTTCCAGGTAGAGAGGGGCAATTTGGTCAAATAAAAATGGTGTTATGGATATGACAATATCACTAATTCCAACCAAGACTGCTACATAATTTGCAGGGACCATTGAAAAATGTAGAAGTGAGATCCCTTGTTCAAAAGTTATGAAGAATTTCAAGACTACGAGAGTAAAGAATTAAATCAAACATTGGGCCTGTATTAGTACAGAGAACACATGCCCCAAACTGGCTCTATCACAGACAGGAAGAGTGTATCCTAGTAGAACCTAAACATAAAGAATCATTTGAAAAATAAACATGAAGAATCACGATATTGATACTGGTTAGCTACTTTTGATGACTACAGGTTGGTAGATGAACTTTCCTATTGCATCTGAGTTTATAAATGTCATCTCGATTTTATAGAGCCTCCACAGATCCCAGTCCAGTAGGGAAAGATGAGATTTCGCTACTTATAAAATAGGGAATTTTCCCTATAACATTTATCAGATCTCTTCCTTACATGATATTTTGTAGGTGAATTGGAATTACAACGGGGTCTTATAGTGTTGGCATTTTTCATCCCAAGTAAAGATATTTATATTTCCCCAGTTGCTCTATGGCTCTAGGTTTGAGACAGAGGCTTCACAGTTATGGAAATGGGAGGCTTTTGGCTATGGAAAGGGGACTCTCCCACTGAATCTGATACTCAGCCTCAGGTATCGTGAGTTAAATTCTGATAATTACATCCATTTATTTTAGTTGATGCTAGTTAGAATTTATCTAAAGATATAGCTTTAATAAATACTCAGGTAAAGGAGAAGAACATGGTATCATTCTGGTAGATGAGTCTGCCTCATGATACATAGTAGCACCTGCACTTTCCTATAATTTAAGATTACAGAAAGTTTACTGGCATTTTTGGAGAAACCAAATGAATACAGCAAGGCATTGTATATGTAAAACTCCCACTAATGTGTACTTTGAAAGGCTGTGTACAAAAAAAAAAAAGACAGCGAAAAGAGTAATTATATATTTACTATGTCCCACATACCCTCCTATGAGATTTAATCCTGCTGTATCTCCTAATTCCCAAGATAAATGTAAGCCATTGTTATTTTTCTCATTTGAAGACTATCAAAACTGAGATTCCGATGGGATAAATAATTTCCCCAAAGATTATTTATTAATGGAGCCATGATTTGAATTCAGGCATGCATGAGTTCAAAAGCCATGCCAAAGCTACAACATAGAGGCAACATCTGAGAGGTAGAATTCTTGACCTCCATATAAGTGCATTATAACACTAGAAATCCATGTCATCCGAAAGGGGCAGGACATGCATGGGCAGGGAAGATGGGGTTCAAGTTAATAACATGAGTTGGAAAAGATGCAAGTCTGGGAGTAACTGAAACAAGAAGTTTATAGGATTCTTGTCAGAAAAGTAGGGCTTCTTCATCTAAGGATAAAATAGGGTTCATCTAAGGATAAAATAATTTTAAATGATAATGTGAGTCAATAAAAGTAAGGAATCCAAATTGAGTTTTATTGATAGTGTGTTCTCACTTGGGGATGACATTAGCCAACTAGAGATAGAAAATTGCCTTCATCATTAATTACTCTCTTGAATCTTAAAAACGTTCTGATATAATTGAATCATCACTTAAGTTACAACCCTACCCGGGACAACCACCCTGCTGCTTTCTGGATTCCTAGTTTCTATTCCACACAACCAGCTGCTCACTTCACTTTACCGTGGTCTGAAGTTGGGTCTAAATAACTTCTAATTTTCCTTTCTGCCTTGAGACCCCACAAGTCTGCACTACATTGAGCTGTTCCCTGGTTTCTGACCATTTGTTATCTTGTTCTAACTCTATTCCCTAAAGGCTAAAGAAAATCCAGAATTCACCTTACCATCCTTGGCAAATTTGCATATTAGAGTCACCTGATGCTGCCCAAATAGAGGGTTGTCCAACTGTAGTCTGGACATTGTCTAGCACATATGGAGCCCCTGCCTGATTAGGTGGCTCATAGGTCTACTCTTATTTATGTATCAACTATTTGATAATGCTGAAGCTGAATCCACTTTATTTTTTTTTTTTAGATTTTATTTATTTATTTGACAGAGAGAGAGAGATAGATCACAAGTAGGCAGATAGGCAGGCAGAGAGAGAGGGGCAAGCAGGCTCCCTGCTGAGCGGAGAGCCCAATGAGGGGCTCGATCCCAGGACCCTGAGATCATGACCTGAGCCGAAGGCAGAGGCTTTAACCCACTCAGCCACCCAGGCGCCCTGAAGCTGAATCCACTTTAAAATAAGTTTTTAAAAGTAACCCACAGTAATAATATAAAAAAAAAAACTTAAAAATAGGAGACAACTATAAAAACAAAAGAAAAAAATATTACTCACAATGAAACCTACCATCCATAGGAAAACTATATTAAAATTTAGGGGTTTTTAAGTGTCCTTTTTTCTTCTAAGCATAAACTTGTATCTTTGTTGTTATTATTTTCCAAATCTCTCAAATACAGTTTAATGATAAGACAGGAAATACATAAATATTTTTGAATCACTGAATACTAGACAACTGCATAAATACTAACTTTTTTTTAAACATTTCACTGCTGGTAAAATTTTAGAGTATTTCACCATTATAAATAGTATTTTTGCTTAGTAAAGAATGTCTGTGGTATAACAGTGAAAATTCTTTCCTGAACATATCTGCTTGATATCCAGATTTTATCCTGACTCTATATTCTTCCCTTGGATACTCTTCCAGTCTTCCACTTGGTGCAATGCTCTCCCATATTTTGGTTACTTAAGTATGTCACACTAAGTTTCAGTATCATGAGCATGCCATCATCCAGAAATAATATTTTTCCAAGTTTAATACTCCTATACCTGAATATGTGTTAGAAAATTGCCACGATAGTTGTTGAGGACTTGAAAAATGCAGGAGCATATTATGTTTACAAATCCTATCTTCCATGTCTAATAAAAGTAATAGCAGGACTGACTGAGCAGTTGGTAGGAACTATCCCTACATTGTTTCACAGAGTATTCTTCAACATCACTAGTTAGTTTTTATGTACCTTTCCTCTGGTTCTACCTAGTTCATTTTTTCCCCATGACACAGTCTAATCCATAATTTTTCTTCTTTTTAAAGGGTATTGCACTTAAAGATACTTTCTTTTCAGATGTGGGGATCTTCATAATATCAACAGAAAATAGGATCAGACATTGCTTTTCTCCTTTGTTAGTGTTCACTTTAATCAAAATTGGCTCCCTCTGACAGGCTAGTTATGACACAAATAAAATATCTCTTAAAAATAACCACAGAAAAAGAACTTTCTGTAAAATATCCTCAGGCTGTACATTTAACCTACTTACTAGTAAGAGTTTATATTGGTGATGTCTTTAAAGACTTGCCTGTATCTCAAGCAACCTCACTTTTGAGATATCCATGTGATCAAATATGCCTTGATTTAAGGCAGTCATCATTTTTCGTCTCTTGCTTCGAAACAACATGTATCTTTTTTTTTTCTTTTTAATGAGATCAAGTTTCAAAGTAGTTCTTTTCAGTACCATATGTCTAAGAAAAAGTCAACATGAAAATAGATCACATAAACATAGTCATAAAATATTAAAACAGATGCATATTTGTAAGACATCATGCTGTTCTCTACAAGAAATATAATCCCTGACCTCAAAGATTTTATAGAATGTGAAAAATAAGTAATAACATAGTGTGTTTAGAATTTGGAGTGATTTGCTTCTAATGGTGAGGACTTTTGCATTACCTTATAGAGGATGTTGCATTTGATACAGGACTTAAAGCTAGTGTGAGATTAAAAATGGAAATGCGTTTGGTGGTTTTGTTACTATCAAGGAAAATGGCATGATTCCATCAAAAATAAATTAGTTAAGCAAATCCACAGAGATGGAAAAAATATTAAGCTCTTAAAGAATATAATTAACACAACTTTCCTAGAACAACAACAAGAAAAAAAGTAAAACAAGTCTTGAATATAAGACTGAGTTAAAACCACTATCATATGATTTTGTCCAAGTTATTTAGCATATTGATGCATTGATTTGTTTGCTTAATAAAAATATTTAAAGAACATCCACTTATATGGTAAAGTGCTTAAACAAAATGAGAATATATACACATTCCTAATTAGTTATCTAATTTACATATGATAAAATTCATTAATTTACAGTTTGATAAATTTGTGGAAATCCATAGTGTGTAACCACCACCACAATTGTGATAAAGGGCATTCCATCAAATTTTTCTCCCTTTGCAATACAGCCTATCCCTCAACCTAAGCCCCTTTCAACCTCTGATTTGTTTTCTGTCACTATAGTTATGCCCTTTCAAAAAATTGTACATAAATGAGCTTACACAGCATATATTGTTTTGCTTCAGTCTTCTTTCATTTGTCATAATTCTTTTGAAAAATTTTTTCATGTTACTAGTATATACGTTTGTTCCCTTTTTTTATTGCTGAGTAGCATTCCATTGTACAGATGTACATTGGAATTGTACATTGGAATTGATAATTGCATTATCCTTTCATAAGATGATGGGTATTTTGGTTGTTTCAAGTTTTCTGGATATTACGAATAAAACAGCTATCACCAGGTAGTGTAACCTTTTGTGTGACCCATATATTTTAATTTGCTGAATCATTTGCTAACTGTATATTTAAAATTTATAAGAAACAGGTAATTTTTTTTTTTTTGCCCAGAATGCTCCCAGTACATCAGCAAATTACATAAAGCTCAGAAGTTTATAGACAAAAGATGAAGGCCACATATTCAAGCAGGATTACAAATCTCAAGCACAAAAGATACAAACTTAGTGACATCACAGTAAACTTCTGCAAAGTCATAAAACAAAGGGAAATTCATAAAAACAAACGGAGAAAGAATAATAAAAAACAGAACTTGATAGGCAGATAGAGAAACAAAGGAAGCCAGAAATCAATAGAGTGGCATATTCAAATGCTTTAAAGAAAATAACTAGCAGTCCAAAATTCTAAAGCCAGAGAAGATACTTTTATCTTATCAGAGAAGAGACCCACAGTGAAGCATTTTGTTCTACCAGAGAAAGGAAACTTTAAAAAGAATAAATATGTGGGCAGATATAAATGAATGTTGAGTATAAAATAATAATATTAACATGTTATTTTAAAATATATTCCTAATGTAAATCCATAACTAGCATAACATGTAAATCAGAGATTAAATGGTAAGTGAAGTTAAATCCTCTAACGTCCTTGCATTTCCATCAGGAATTAACATTGATAATTTCTAATAGTTGTTGAAAATTTGAAGATTCAATTTGTAATCTTAACCAATAAAATTAAATTAAAATAAGTTATAACTAACAAAACGATAGAGGAATGGGAAGATAAAATTGCAATGCAAAACTGAAGAGACTAATGAGCCATGTAAGATAAATAAAGCCAAGAGTGATGTTGTAGACTTAAACCAGTTTTTATTAGTGATAATTAAGTTAAATGTAAACATACCTAATAATCTATACAAAGATAAAGTTTGTCATAACTTATTGACAATGAAAAAGTATTAAAAGTGATTAAATAAAAAAACAAGCTACAGTGGTTTTGTAGTTTGTGTTGTCTTTTTTTATAATGCAAGTGTCACACTTAAGCTTTGATTGCCGAGACATATATTTCAAAGAGGCATCCTTTTCAAAGATGTCTGTCTTGAATTAACAACGATGCCAGGACTGGATAAGGAGCCAGGCTGCCTCTCTACACATAGGCTCTTTTGTTTTAGAGATCTGGGTCAATTTAGATAACTAATCATTGGGCCACTTGTTTTTTTCTCCTCCTATGCTTTAAATTACTATTCTTGTGTTTTAAATTCACCAATAAAGAGTGAGTCCACAAAACCACAGATACTCTCAACCCCAATAAAAGCAGAACCCAAGTCCCAAGTGTGCACTCTCTCTACCTGAAACCTACCTGTGTGGCCCTAGGTGTGATGTGTAATTTCCAGTTCTTTAATTAATATTTTTTTTTTCTTCAAAGTTCCCTGTGGTTATTGCTGAACCGTGTCTTATCATCATAATAAGAATCACAAGGGCTGGTCCCACCACAACACTGGTTTATCAATAGTCTGAGATGGGTACAAAACACTAAGATGATATCAGATAAATTAGATTTTTTTAAAATATTTTATTTATTTATTTATTAGGAAAGAGAGAGAGTGAGAGAGAGCAGGTCAGAGTGAGAAGCGGACTCCCCACGGAGCTGGGAGCCCGATGTGGGACTCGATCCCGGGACTGCGGGATCATGACCTGAGCCGAAGGCAGTCGCTCAACCAACTGCGCCACCCAGGGGCCCGATAAATTAGATTTTTAGGGAAAATTCTACCTAGAATTAGACATTTCATAATAATAAAGGTTTACCTCACCAGGAAGATAAAAAAAGTTCTAATTTATATAAATTTGTTTATAAATAATGCAGCCTCGAAGACATAAAGAATAAAAAGAACTAAAAAAATACAGATGAACACATAATCAGAGAAGAAAATATTAATTTTCCCAGTAACTGATAGAACCACAAAAATTGACAGAACACAACGTTCATCAATATACTTTCTTTAAAGCATGCACACATTCATGAAAACCCAGTTCAGATTATAAACACGTCTCAAATGACTCTCAAAGTGTTGAAGTTATATACCCCATGTTGTTGGACAAAGTGAAATTAAGATAGTTAGACACTTATAACAATTAAGCAGGATAGCTTAATAACACCTACTACCAAAAAGAGAATATATATATATTTTAAGAAAACCCAAGACAGAAAAAGAAACATAAAATGAACAAATACTAAAGCTGAAAAGTCCTACAACTATTAAATAGAATCCAAATTTTAAATTTCTCTCAAAAGAAAATTTCAGGTCTAGATGGCCTCCTTAGCTATTTCGACCAAATATTTGTCAGATATAATGCTACTCTATGCATTATGAAGCTGACATAAATTGGGTATCAAAATCTAACAAGAATATTAAAAAAATTAAAATAAACCATTTTTTCTTTTGATCAGTGAAGTAGAAAACCCTGAATCAATTGCTGGCAAGTCAATCTGAGTTAATATATTAAAAAAAGGAAAATGTTGGGCTCCTGGGTGTCTCAGGCATTAGGCTTCTGCCTTCAACTCAAGGTCATGATCTCAGGGTCCTAGGATGGAGCCCCACATCAAGCCACGCATCAGGCCCCCTGCTTATCCTTCTCCCACTCCCTAGCTTGTGTTCCCTCTCTTGTTTGTGTCTCTCTGTTAAATAAATAAATAAAATCTTAAAAAAAAAAAAAAGGAAAACACATAGCAACTATGCTGGGTTTATCCCAGCAACACAAGTTTAGTTTAAATTTCAAAATAAATTAATGTATTTCACTAAAATATAGGAGAAAAAATTATATTATCTCATTTGATGCCATAAACATATTTGCTAAAATTCAGCATAAATTTGTGACAAACATTTTTAGTACTGTAGGAGTAGAATGGAACTTATTCATGTAGTTAAGGGCATGTATAAAATAGTGACACAGAGTGGGAGTAGTGATTGGAAGGTGGCACTGGGGAGACTAACACACTAACACTGTGGTGTTAGAAACATTGATTTCTTTTGGCATATTGGTGACTTAAGAGTGTTAATTTTGGATAGTTCACTGAATTGTGTACTTATAAGCTGGGCACTCTCTGTGAGTTTATATTCAATAAAAGCTAAAAATACAAGTTTCTGATGGTCTAGCATTTCACTCAGACTGAAACAAGTCCTCACAGCAATCTGTGGCCAGTCGCTTACCACCATGACATTCTGTGCTGCTTCCTTTACCCTCATTCCCTGGTCCAGCCGCATGGCCACAAGTGACATATAACTGACAAATGTTATCAATGGCCTAGAGCCCCTTTGAGTGTTCCTAAATTAGCTCACATGTGAATTTCATTCAATTAATAACAATATGAAAATACATGTAAGGGTGAGTCCCTAAATGCAACACATGGATGAGGTCTCCCACTGTCCAAGCCATGGACACTTGGATGAAGAAGAAATAATCTTCTTTCTTAAGCAAATCAACAACAGACTCTGTAGTGACTTCTCGAAAATAAATGTCTTTCTTCAAAGTTTGTTTTGAAATCACTCTTTTTCCTAAAGTAATGGTGGATGTGAAATTTTTCTTCACTCTGGCAACGACTGTTTTCAGTACCTAGGTTTGCTTTCTCAATAGCACTTATCTGTATATTGTTCTCACATTTTTTTACTTTATCTGCCTTCCATGAGTAATGGAGAGGTTGAGAGTGAGGTATAAATAACTCAGAATAACATTTATGTTGTTTAAAGGCATTCCAGTCTTAAAGGACTGCAGCTCTAATGGTGGATTTTAAAGGCAGCAATTAGTAGATAAGTATTGTAAGTTGAGGAAGCTAATTAGGAAACTGTTTCCCTAAAACATTACATCCCATGCTTATATACCATTATTTCTTACATTCATCCATGCAATCTACATGAAAATGGAGATCAGATTTTATTCTGGGAGCCTCACTTCCTAAATTCATAGCTGAAAATAGTGACCCTGATCCAACACAGCAGGCCTATGGAGTCTCTAAATTGCTATTATCAGTCATGAAGTAACTGGGATAGAGTTGAGAGAGAACTATGTCTAGGGGAATTTGAGATTCTGGTTCCTATCAACCCTCAGTGGCCTAAGAACATTTTATGACTGCATATAACATATAAGATCTTGGTTGAATCTACCAGCTACACCACTGCTCTACCATTGCTGTCTATAGTTGACGGGAGCGGGAACCCTGAAACATGGATATTATTAGTAACCTCTTTTACCAAAGATGGTTCTGCCTTGATGACAGAAATAATGGAGAAATAAAGCTGCCAGACTTCTGCTTTCCTAAGAATTCAGACAACTAATTGATAGCTATATAACACTGACTGTATGATCACATCTATTTAACCTCAAGGTTCTTCATCCCTGAAATAAGATGGTGAAGAAAACACTTGCCAGCTCTAATTTCCAATTACTTTTCTTGATGGGGTCACACTTTACTTTTGAATATTCATTAACTAAAAAAAAAAAAGCCTGCTGAGTCTATCGCTTTATCTCAGAATGTCGTAGGTTATTAGGATACTGCCACCATCAAGGGAGCTTTGATACAGCACAATGCTCAACCACATAATCTTTTGCTAAAGTACGTCCAACAGTGGAGTATATGTCTGTTATATAAGGTGCTAATTCTCTTTCCCTATAGGCTCTGGCTCTGAAGCAGGCTCAAGCTGAGAGAGGAGAGGGATTTGCTGAATTTGAGGTTTTGATCATTTCATGAGATGGAACATTCTTACTCTTGAATTGAGATTCCAGGGTATGTTATTACTTATTGAGAGTAGAGAAGTCAAGAGGAGCCTGACTTTTATGCAGAGGCAGGTGACATTTCTCCCACTAAACAGAGTTTGAGAGGTGGTAGATTACAGCAAAAACATTTCACTTTGTTTCATGACTTGTTCCTGTGCAACATCATGATTATACAGATGTAGAGAGCAGAATGGAGTGTCTCACATCAGTAAGGGCCATCAGTCTAGCAATGAGGCAAGCAGGTAAGGTAGAGCAGCTAGGAGAGATCTCCAGGACCCGGACCTGCGTCAGCTGACCCCCCAGGACTGATAAGGAGCAGAACCACAGGTGGTC
>CM052811.1:36965705-37031664 GCA_028533885.1 Nasua narica
AGGGACTTCAGAATCTAGCGCAGGCACGTGCTTACTATTCAAAACAAGAATTATCATTGCAGTGCACTTAACAGGGTGGAAATACTAATCAATGAAGTTCTATTTAGTCAAGTCCTGAGTAACCTGCTTTCCTATTTTGCAGATAGCAAGACTGGAAAGCCTGGATCTTATGAAAAGAATAGACAAATATAGGTATAATGGGATTTTATACTTTAAAATAAATACAGTCCTCTTTTCTCCCCACTTCAACTGAAATAGCATGTTTTCACGTATCTATTTTGTTAGATATCTGGGACCAATAGTGGGAGGCAAGAAGGGCTTAGAAAACAAGCATATCTTTTCCCCTCCAGTTGCTTATAAACTAGTTGGAGTGATAAAGCATCTATAATACAATTCTGGAACATTTTGTACTAACGAAAGTTCTTGTTTTTTGTAGAGCACTGCCTCTGCTTTGCAAAGATAGGATAGAGTAAATAACTTTCTTCTCTATAATAATAGGTCCTTTTGCATGTCTGAATCTAATGCTAACTCCTTAGTTTTGCTCTTTGTAGCTGAAATTCTATATCAAGCAAAATGCAAAAAAAAAAATGTATATAAGCCATCTTTTAAAAGCACACAAGTTATTTTTCTAAGCTGAGAAACTTCACATGGGCCAACTTCTGAAAGTATTCTTCTGGATTTTATTCTCAGGTCCTAATCAGCATTCTTATCAATATTGCAATCAGGGCATTTATAACAATCATGATGATTAACTTCTGCAGTAATTTTAAGTTTAGGAATAGGTAGTGGAAAGTACATACAAAATCTGTTTAGATATTGGTAGTCAGATACAAATGTGAGTTTTAAATTTTTAATACCAAGTTAACATGCATTAGTACTAAAACAAAGTGGACTAAATTGTATAGACATGAAGAAACCTTATTATTCTTCCTTCTTCTCCTTTGGATAGTTAATTTTGGAAAACCTTAAATGCCCAGATATCTGTCTATATGTGTATTCGCCCTTATTTATAGGTTCTGTGTGCTTAAAGGAGACCAGCAACTTGCACTGAGGAAGACAATTTGACTCTTCAAAAGTGAGATGCCAGCCTTGGCAGCAGAAATTTTAAATGCACAGAAAATGTCACGGAGTGCTCTGTGTTGTAGGTACCAAATAGACCACATGGACCAGAAAAGAGAGACATTAGGGACTTCTCTTCCTACTGTAACCAGGAGAAAATTGTTTTTGCAATTTATATAAATTTGGGTCAATATGTATACTTTTTTTTTTTTAAAGTCTTAGAATTGCATTGTGTTGTTTTGGCTTTTTTTTTTTTTTTTAAGATTCTATTCCTTCATTCACCTGACAGAGAGATCACAAGTAGGCAGAGAGGCGGAGTGGGGAGGAGGGGGAGAAGCAGGCTCCCTGCTAAGCTGAGCAGAAAGCCCTACGCAGGGCCCAATCCCAGGACCCTGAGACCATGACCCGAGCCAACGGCAGAGGCCCTAACCCACTGAGCCACCCAGGTGCCCCAATAAGTATACTTTTGAGACGGATTTAGAATGGCACTTTTTTTTTTCTTATGGTGTCACCTAACTTTGTAAATATGTTAAGATATCACAAGTTGCATGAACTGATGTTATTTTGTAGCTTTTCCATGTTTTCCCAGGTTTCTAAAGATTTAACACCCAATAAAGGAAAAGAGCCTGGATCTTAAAATGTCCTGGTGGGAGGCAATCAGATCTGACAAGAATTAATGTAAGGTAGAAGATACATTAAAACTGTTCCATGTTTCTGTATATTTATTGAAGATAGCCATTGCTTATGACAGAACCTTGAAGGATATGTGGAACTTGGGCAAATTTCTGGAATTAGGCAGATGAGAACTGTGAACACCAATGTGAGTCCAAAAGGACAGTGTTTATTCTATAGGCAATCATGAGAGGGAAATGCATACTCAGTTTCTCTGGAGGAAAATACATCTCATCAGGAAAAAAAAAATCTGTTTTGTGGATTATTGTAGCCCAGATATATGCTGTGGTACACATTAGTGTTGTCTGTAGAGAGAAAAGAGAGGGAGTTTTGTTACCCCAAAAAGGATAACAAACAGTTTTGGGTCTGTATAATATGACATTTTTCAGTAGCTATCCCCTATATTGTAGAAATGTAGCAGAAGCTGTAACATCAGCCAAACGCAAAATATCTAACCAACAACAGCTATAATCTTCACTAGATGGAGAAATCTTATTAATCGCAAACACAAGTCTTCCTCTCTATCTGCACTGATGCCCCAGCCCAGGCAACCCTTTTGTTTTGTTTTGTTTTGTTTTTAGCAGGTGCCTTGGGGATTTCCATGGAAATCAGATATGCTGAATGACCTACAGAACAGGATATGGAAGTCAGCAGGATTTGTAGAGAGTTTCCTCTCAGGCTTCATATGGAGGGTGGGTCGTGATTGCAAACGCAGACATAATTTTGCTAATCTGACTCCAAAGAGATGAAATTCGTTTGCTGGTCCCTTGAAGAGGTTTACAAGAGTGGATGATTATCTCTTGATGGCTTTAAAAGGTGGATCTGACAATATGTGCTAGAGAGATAAAGATGTCCAGTACTCACTGGTATTCACTTTGAGGATATTAGAGTGATCTCGAGATTATAGCTGTGGATAAATCATCCTGTCCGACCTCTGAATTATATAATTGGGTAAAACATAAAATTGGGTAAAATATAATTGGGTAAGTTGTATAAGGGGAATTATTTGCAGGGAAATAAAAAACAACTTCAAAATTATATTTCTTTGGATATTAGTGCTGGCAACAACTTACAGGGTGTGCCTGAGAGTACTAAACACTTCACAATGCCTCAAGAAGGCATAAATGGGACTACAAACATTGGTCTTTAAGAACTAAATCCCTATCTCTAAGAATTAAATATATATAGTATTTATATAACATGTACATTAAAGGAATGTGTGTGTATATATAATATATATTAATACATTATATATCGTATGTATATATATTGTATATATATATATATATAGTATGTATATTATATTATATTATATTATATTATGTTATATTATTGAAAATAGTTGGACAGGGAAATTTGATTCATCAGATATTATTTCAGTCCTTTTGGTTAGAGTGACTGCTTAAAGGAGGGTAAAGGATCATGGCATGAGATAGAAAGATGTGTGGAAGCTCTTCTTATTTTCTGTGGAGAGTATACAATTTGGCCTCTGTTTGAGGGCTTTGCAGTAGGAAGGAGATTATTACCAAAGATGAGCCCCCATCCCAATATGAGTTTGCTTTGAAGACTGATGATGCCTATGGAAGTTTGTGACACAAACAGCTCAGCTCAGACAATGGCCCATTTTAAAGGGCTTACCCTCAAACTACCCCACCCTAATAAAATGACAGGAAATATAACATCCCAAATCACTGAAAGAATTAGGGATGACCTAAAACAGCAGCCACAGGGAACTTGTTCCATCCTCACAGCCTTGATATTTGAGGCTCTCAGTGCTGTTCTGCTAGCTTTTATGTGACTAGTTCTTTTACATAGCCACATCTCCACTAAAATGTCACTCTCCCTTGGAAGCCTTTGTTAACTACCCTTCCTCAGTTCTGGTCTCCTCCCCATGCCCTGGATCCTGGTAACAAAGACGCTTACCTGTTTTCAGTTTCTTCTTAACATTTATTTTTATCCAAACGGATATTATATTTGTTTAGTTGTTAATTCCCCCCTAGGGAAAATAGGAGCTATGGAAGGGGGGGTAATGCCTGCTTAATTTAGTTCTATATACCCCATTACTATAAAAAAAAAATTCCTGATGTAGGAAGTAGCTGTCAAATAGATGAATTAGTTCCCAAAAAAGTACTGTGGAGGCCAGAACAAATTACTTTTGATAGATACTGAGTGGTTTCTAAATATGATTGAAGGGCGTCACATGGCTGGCTCAGTCAGTTAAGCATCAACTCTTGATTTCTGTTCAGGTCATGATCTCAGAGTCGTGGGATGGAACACTGTGTGGGGTTCCATACTCAGCACAGTCTGCTTATCTCTCCCTCTCCCACTGCTCCTCCTCCTGCACTCTCTCTCTCTCAAATAAATAAATAGAATCTTTTAAAAAATAAATAAATATGATTGAAGGAATTTGGTAAAAATGTAAAAAAATGACATCAGGAAAGATAAAACAGTGTGAACCTGTGGGGCATTTCAGTCACTGTTATCTGAACTGGAAAATGAGTGGCCAGTTGAGGATTCAATAGTGATGGTGAGGCTATCAATTATTGTCCACATGCAGTATAATTTCAAAATATCTTGATTAAGTTAAATTTTAAAGCCCTTCATATTTTTACCCAATGAGCCTTATCTTGTGTGCTAATATGTCAAAAAAGAGAAGTATGAAAGAAAGGTCTATGCAAGTGAGGGAGCTGGTACTTGCATCATTATTTAAGCTACTCTCAATGAGATTTAGTGAGGATAGGAATTGCCTGGGATATGGTAAAATGGGCACTAAAAATCTTGGGAATGGAAAATGGAAATTGAGTACCAATGTCCACAAGGAAAAAGGAAAAAAGAAAAACTGAACAAAAGTAACACCAACCAACCTATGTTCCTGTAGATGTGACTGAAAATGAGAGCCATGTCATTAAGGACTCAGTGATTTCTTACTGTAAGCAAATCCTCCTCTCTAAACACCAGAAAAAGACCAAAACATTTTTCGAAAGGGAAGATCACCACTGAATTTTATTCTCGTTGCAATTAAAATTAGTCCTCTGTAAAATGTAAACACAAAAAAGATATGTAGGACACCCATTTCCCACTGGAATCAGAATTGTATACATCATACCAAAGAAGATGAACTTTTATATGAAAAGGTGATAATTTTTTTCTGAACATGCCTAAAACTAGAATTTCACAAATCATCTACTTTATTCTACCATTTCAGTGTAAGTCAGGACTGATAAAAGGATAGGCTTGACGTCAAGCATGGCAGATACCTAACAGTTGGATCATTTAACAGGACTGAGTATAATAGAGTAAGTAAAAGACAACTACATTATGGAATAAGGAAAATCAAATTATCATATTCAAACTGCTAAAGACATCATATTTAAATGGCATATTGATAAAGTAAGATGGTAACATAATTTGAAAATATGTGTCAACTACTGAAAGCATATAAATCTTCCCCTGGTGGGAAGAAAACTCTGAGAGTTGCTGCATTATACTGTTAGATAAAAATATTTCATGTCAGATAGATAATAGAATCAATAAAGGTCACTTGAAGATTCTAAAAAGAAGAAGATCCTAAAAGAGCTATTACAGAACATATTATTTGTAATGGTGGCTTTTGTTACTTTTATTTTTCCTTTGTCTTTGCAAGTGTTCAAGCAAAGACTAGAAATGTTTATGTTGTACAAAGGATTAATACCAGTTTATGGCAAATTACACATGGTTTCTATTGCTACATCTCTCCTCCCCTAAGTGGGGCCAATGAACAATTACATAAAGATTCAGACATTTCCCAAACTCTCATAATGACCTTCAACTTTTGGTACTAATAGTAGTTCTGAAAAACTCTGATATTGGACTTTTCCATATTCCTTGTGTTAGAATTCTGTGCATAGGATAATACTAAGGTTTCTTGTTCATGGGGATGTTGTTATATTCATAGCCCATTTTCATGTGTAAATCAATAGGTGGTCATGTGTCCCTCTTATTACTGTCACTCTCCCTCTCTCTTCTCGAAGCCAGGATGGAATCAAAATTGACCACTTAACCCAAGAAAGAAATAGGCTGACCAGTGCTCTATATCAAAAAGATGAACCAATAAAAATACATTCCCTCTACACAATTTTGTTCTTTTAGAGGCACAGCAGTTTTTGATGGAAATTAATTCATTAATTCAACAAATACTTGAGGGCATTCAGTGTCCCAGATAAGTTGTTAAACAACACGACTATACTGGTGAATAAAATTTAGTCTTCCCTCTCAAAGAATTTTTAATCTTAAGTATTCAGAAGGTTAGAGCAAGGTTTTCAAATTTTTAAACAGGAGAAGGAAATGTATGAGTGAAACAACTGAAATTGTAGTGAAGGCAACCTCTCTGATTTCACCCTGTGTTGCACTGCTTATCCCATTATAGTCTGTTGTGGATCTAAGTTATAAGAAAGGGATTTTATCTTCTATGTGTTTCTCATCATACGTGGTGATCTCAACATTGTTGGGAAGACAGCAGATGATCAAGGATAACATCACACAAAGCTTTTCCCTTCTCTCTCACACGTCTCCCTACTGTGGCATGCACCTATTCACCTCAGCTGGAGCATCATAGGAAGAATAAATGAGCTACTGTTAGAATTTTGCAATCCTAAATAAAAGTGACATGGTGGGAAGCAGTGTAATGGAGGTTATCATGATTATCATAGAGGTTCTCTCAAGCGCCTCTGCATAGTAAGTAACAATCTAAATAACAAAACAAAATGCCTGGGGCTTTCTGTGGTACCCCAATAGGTCTCAGAGAAACAATTCAGAGATGGGAATTGAATTTTACTTCAAGTTATACAAATTACTTTCTTAGTTGCTATTTTACAGAATGAGTGAATGGGTTGTCAAGATTCTCTATTAACCACACATCCTCCCTGTGGTTTCCCATTATACTCGGATATACCCCCAGGATTAAATGAAAGCATAAAGGATAAACTATAGAAATAAGAGTCCATGGCAGAATAAAGAGGTGTGGAAGGGAGTTAGGGGATTAGCATTATATTCTGACTGCTACACATTATCATCAACACCACCTAACAGGTCAGATGTTTTCTCTTTTGCTTCATTTTCCTTATTAGTGAGTGTTTTTCAGGCCTATGGTTTGTGCCTGAAACTAAAGTGTGATAAAGCCATTCTTGAAGTTTTATTGCCCAGCCTGGTATTTTAGAGTAGGCTAATGGGTGGGGATTTGAGTGTGAAAAGCCTCTGACAGGAACAAAGGCAGTGAACTTGACTGAAACATCCCTTGTATCGTATCTTCCTATTAAAAATAATTTCCATCTGCTCTTCTTGTTCAAAGAATTCCTAAAATTCTCTAGGCTCCTTTCTGTACAGAGGTCTTATACTTGATTTGCCTTTGATTTTTGTTTGGCTCCCTTCCTCTAGTCATTCACCTATAACCTAACTAGCTATTATATTATAGCATCTTTCTCAATCCCCATGACTCTAAAATCATAGCTATTCTTGTTTATATATTAAACTATTTGTTTCTTTGCTGATAGATTATCTATTTTCTCCTATGTGTAATCTCCATAAAAGGAGACCCTTTTCTAAATGTTCATTGTGCGATTCCTGGAATTAAGAGTGCTGTGTGCCTGGGATTTAATCAGCATGTAAATAAATAAATAAATAAATAAATAAAATATGATGATATAATATATAATAATAAACAATGAAATAAATATATGAATCAATTAATTTGATTAATAATAAATTAATTTGATTTATTTGCTTCGTTAATTAACTTGAACATGGAAATTCAAAGCCTGTTTTCTTTCATATCTAATAGTATGGGGGAGCTGAAGTATACATTCAGAGAAAAATGAAATAAAAAATTAGAAACATCAAAGCAAGTTCAAGAAATCTGTGTAGGTATGTATGTACATTTGTGTAAAGATTACTCTTAATATCTAATTTTTAAAATTTACTTTCTTCCTCATTTTCATGCACGTGAAGAAATCATGCATTATATATAGTATTCAGTTGTAATATTATTGGTAAAAAGTAACCTCAAAGAAAAGACATTAAGATAGTAACTAAACTCTGAGTATCATTGGTTTATCAGGTCTACAGAATGTAAATGTACATGGGACATGGTTTCTTTCAAAGGTGGATTCAGTTCTTTTACTTAGATGCAGAACTGAAGTAAGTCACAATTCACTGGGGTGAAAATGCAGTTTCTCTTACATAATTAGAAATGCTATAATGAGAGAATGTAAACTTTATACCTAAATTGCAGAAGATGTAATATTCTGTTTTCAGAAGGTGAAACCACTATACTTTCTATTTTCACACATTAGAAATAAAAATAGTGATACTAATTTTATTGTCTTTGAATCCTTGTGAAATTAGATTTACTACATTTGTAGTTATTATGAATTACAATTCTTTCCCTATACACACACGAACAAGTTATAAAAATAACATTTCTTTGTAATTCAAAAGCTATGATGACAATAACCTAAGAAATGTCACTGTTTCATTAGTTGGGTTGAAGTCCTAGTGATTAAGGGTTTAGACATTGTCTGATTTTGGGTTCTCTAGAAAGTAGAGCCTGAGACAAGGATTATTTTCTAACACATTTTGGCGTTAGCATTTTGCCTCCTTGTAAAAGACCAAGGCCAAGAAGATGAAGGAAAAGGAAAACTAAGCAAAGATGTAATTGAAATGTGATGCAATGCAAACTTCGCTGGCAAACTGATTCACAAAGAAGCATAATGAGACAGAACAGGTTGCTCAGCAGTTCCGTTTACTTTGCACACTCCATTTCTCCAAAAGTATTCCAAGGACAAAATTTAACCTGCCATAGTCCATAAGAGAGATGGCAAGGGAAAAATTTGCTGCCTGGTTCTCTCTTATTTCTTGCTAGTAAACAATCAAGCCCATAGAGAATAACATTCTTATATTTCCGGTTTGCAGAATTTAGACCCTAAAAAACCACTCAGGATGTCAGACTTGATATCCAATATTATGTAAACTTTTTTATATTTGTAACTGACGGGGTGATACAGTAGGTTTGAATCTCTATTCATCATTTTCTTTTTTTTTTTTAAGATTTTATATATTTATTTGACGGAGAGAGACACAGTGAGAGAGCGTACAAAAGAAGGGGGAATGGGAGGGGGAGAGGGAGAAGCAGGCTTCCTGCCAAGCAGAGAGCCTGAAGCAGGACTCAATCCCAGGACCCCAGGATCATGACCCGAACCAAAGGCAGATACTTGATGACTGAGCCACCCAGGTGCCCCTATTCATCATTTTCTAGCATTTTAATCAGTTGGAAGTTGATCTCTCTACACTACAAGTTGATTATTATTGTTGTTGTTATTATTATTATTATTGACACCTCTATCTATATCTTAAAGTTGACCTTTAAAATCTTTTACATACAAAATGCAAATATTAATGCATCCAAATTAAATACAAAATCATTTAGGATGTCTGACAATTCCCATGATAGAAAGAAGAGAGTGACAAAAGAATTTGTTTTAAAAATGCATGAAACAGCCTTACTGGAAAGATGGGAGAAGGGTGAGCAAAAATTGCTGACAAATAACTTAGAAAATGAATGGGGTCTATCAGAATAAAGATAAAAGAAAGTGCATAAGCACTGTACTCTTGTTGATAATATTGTATCCCACAGGGGAACAGGTTAGTAATTCTGATACTATAATTCATGTACATTGGAATTGAACAATTAAGAAAATGATTAGCAAATGATGGGAGCTAGGTTTCTCACTACTGAAGTATGAGTTACAAATAAAAAGGGGAGGAATTCAGAATGATTAATGTATTACCATATTAGAGTTGAGGAAATCAGTATGAAGTCATGTTTAGCTTAACATAAAAATGGATGCATGCAGAAATATTTATAGATATGTATACATGCAATGCTTAGTATATACACACTCCTTTTGCCAAATGGTAGAGCCTGGAAGCAATGATATCCCAGTGGAAAGAAACACTACTAGCACATAGATCCTGGTTTCAATAACAGTCACACATGCAAAAGAAGCAGAGCCTTGTGGAGAAATGAATGATTATGGAACTGGTCCAGGAAATACACACAGTGGGCCTGGAATATCTTGTCACACCAGAAATAAGAGAATGCTAAACAACAACAAACACACGATTGGAATACGTCAAAAGCCAACTGAAAGACCTTCCAATGGCCAAAGCTTTATTCATGTTGAGCAACAATATAAATAAAGCTGTACTGGAGTATTGCTCAAAGCATAATATAAATATCCTTAGTCCATACGGATATCAATGAATAAATAATTTAAATAAATCTGGAGAATAGACAAATCTCACATTCAGAATATCTCCAAATAATTTGCTTAGACATTCCACCTTCAGGAGGAACCTGAACCAACTTTGCAATTCCAAAACTATCCTAAAAATAAAGTTTATTAAAAATGTGATTTTTATGAATTATATAGAAACCTTCCTAGAAAGAACTTGATCCATAGAAATTACTCAGTATATATCAACAGCATTGTATCCTTTATTCTGCCACTTTAGCAATTTTCTATTTTTTTCTCTATTATCCTCAAACCCTTCACTTACACACACATACACACCTACCCTTTTATGCTGATCACATCGTGAATATTCAGTAAAACAATAGATAGACTCTTAGTGTTGAATAGGACCTGGCATACTGACTTGTCTACCCAAATAAATAATTTTCCTATGTCATGGTTACCTATACAACATTCTTTTTTTAAAAAATATTAAGATATTATTGATTTGAGAGAGTGAGTGAGCGAGAGAGCACCAGCAGGGGAAGGAGCAGAGGGAAAGGGAGAAGCAGGCTCCCCATTGAGCAGGAAGTCCAACACAGGGCTCATCCCAGGACCCTGAGATCATGACCTGAGCCAAAGGCAGATGCTTAACAGATGCTTAACAAGCATCCTCTCCTCCACAACATTCTGCTACATATTAGCTTTCGAAGGGAGTTAGAAACTTACAAGGGGGATCATGCTTTACCAAATTATCACAGGTACTATAACAAATTATGTAGTCCAAACAAGCACTGTCCTCAGGAAGAAGTAAAAACCTAGCCTTGAGATTTATTCTGACACCATCTACTTGCCTTTTCCAACTTGGTATTTCTTTATAAATTATATCTGATTTTCTGATGTGTGTGTGTGTGTGTGTGTGTGTGTGTGTGTGTGTGTGTTTCTTCCTTCTCTTCATTCATGCCCAACTCCAATCCCGCTCCTTTCACTCTGTGGTCAAGTAAATCAGGATTGTACCTGACACTTTCTTTGAAAGATGATTTGCACTTTTGCTCCGGATATCTACCTGTTGTATTTTAAAACGTGTCTCCATTATGCTTTTCCTCTTTCAGGAGCCACACCAACGAAATCCACTCTAGCTGACCTCCGTAACAGTCAAGTAGAATTAGACAGGATGCTCAACCAAAGGACTGGGAAAGGCCATAATGGTCATATAATCCAACCTTCCTCCACTTACTGCTTTCCTCTAAAATATGTCCCTGATAGTCTCAATCACTATTTTTGTTTAAATCATCCACCTTGGAGGTCATGAACATATCATTTCATTAGAGGGAGTAAAGAAGGATTTAAGAAGGACTGATATTGAGTCTTTTTTTTTTCAATGTTTGGTAGAATTCCCCTGGGTTTTTTGATTTGTTGCAAGATCTTCAATTATGGTTTTCAATCTCCTTACTTGTTATTCATCTGTTCAGCCTTTCCGTTTCTTCTTCATTCAGTTTTGGTAGATTGTATGTTTCTAGGAATTCATTTTCCAAAGAAACAGAAGACATGGGGACACTTCCAAACTGATTTTATGGGGCTAACGTCATGATACAAAAGCCAGACAAAGACACTATCAGAAAAGAAAATTATAGTTCAATCTCTCTGATGAACATAGATGCAAAAAACCTCGATAAAATACTAGCAAACTGAATTCAACAGTCCACTAAAAGGATTATACATGATGTTCAAGTAGAATCTATCCTTGTTTTGCAAGGATAGTCTAATATAAGGAAAGAAACCAATGTGATAAACTATGTTAGCAAAATGAAAGAAAAAAAAACATAATGACCTCAATAGCTGCATAAAAAACACTGGACAAAGTTCAAGACCCATTTATGGTGAAAAGCCCAAAGCTAACATCATAATCAATGGGGAAAAACTGAATGTTTCCCTACTAAGATCCAGCACAAGGCAAGAATCCTCACTTTCACCACTTCTATTCAACATAGTACCAAAACCCCTAGTAAGAGTAATTAGATAAAAGGAAAAGAAATAAAAGACATCTGAGCTGTAAATAAAGAGTAAAATTATCTCTGCTTGCAGATGACATTATTATATATGTAGAAAACCTAAAATCTCAATGAAACACCTGTTAGAAATAATAGATTCAATAGTTAGAGGATATGGAATCAATGTATAAAATCAATCACATTTCCATTCAAAAAATTATGAACTATCCAAAAAGGAAATTAAGAACATTCCAATTCACAAGAACGACAAAAATAAGAAAACACTTAGCAATAAATTTAATAAAATAGGTAAAGGTCTTATACAATTATACTTGAGAAGTATAAAACGGATGAAAAATTAAACAAGACACAGAAGGAAAGATATCCATGTTTGTAAATTCAAAGAATTAATATGCTTAAAATGTCTATAACTACCCAAAGTGACATACAGATTCAGTGCAATCCCTATGAAAATCTTATTCTTTACAGAAATAGAAAAAAGGAATACTAAAATTCATATGGAATCACAAAAAACACTGAAAAATCTTGAGCAAGAATAACAAAGCTAGAGGGCTCATGCTTCCTGTATTTCAAAATGTATTACAAAACAATAGCATTCAAAACAGTATAATATTGGCATAAAATTATATATATAATACATAAAAAATTAATATATAATAATATATATAATAATACATAATAATACAATGATAATAATTAATATATAATAATATAATTATATATATTCCATATATATATATATATATATATATATATATATATATATGGAAGAAAAGGACTATAGAGCCCAGAAATAAGCCCAGAAAAGGTCAACTATGAGTGTCAAGTACACACAATGGGGAAAGAATAGTCTCTTCAATAAATTGTGCTGGGAAAATTCACACGCATAAAAGTGAAATTGGATCTTATCCCATACATAGTGCAAAAATGAGACAGAAAGGAAAAAGAAAAAAAAAAAGAGAAAAAAAGAAAGGAAAAAGAAAATAAATATAAGACCCTGAAGCTATAAGTAAACTAGAAGAAAATATAAGGAAAAAGTTCTAATATTGGTTGGCGATGATTTTGGGGGGGGGGGGGATATGACACCAGAAGCACAAATGGACAAGGGGGTTGTACTGAACTGAAATGCTTCTGCACAGTAAAAGAAATGATCAATAGAATGAAAAGGCAACCTACTGAATGAGAAGAAAATACTTGCAAACCATATATCTGATAAGGGGTGAATATCCAAAATATATAAGCAAGTCAAATAAGAAAATAGCAAGAAAACCGGATTTTCTTTAATGGCCTGAATAGACATTTCTTAAAAGAAGACATACATATGGACAATAGAAATATAAAAAGTTGCTCACCATCACTTATTGCCAGGGAAATGCAAATCAAAACCATAATGAGATTAAACCTCATACCTTACTGTTGACCACATTGATGGACATTGCTAGATGTCCGCTGGGAGCAAAATCACCTGGGCTGGGGATCACTATTATATAGCAATTAGAATAAATTGTTGAAAACTATACATAACAAAATGGACAAATTAAATGTTAGAAGCCAGATATAAAACAGTACAGGCTGTATGATTCCATGCACAGAGAATACAAAAACAACTGACAATAATATATAGTGTTTGAAATCAGGGTACCCTTGAATGAATGGGTATTGACTAGAAGGGAGGATGCACTTCTTGGGTTCTGGTTACAGTCTACTTTTTAACTCTAGGTAATAGTTACCGAGGTATGCTCAGCTTTGAAAGATTCAGAAAGCTATACAGTCTCTTGTAGTGTTGTCTGTGTTACTAGACTTCAATAAAAAAGTTTTAAAAATCAATTGTATGAATATATGAATGAATGAATGTAAGATGTCTTTTGAAACACATTTGGCAAAGTATCAAATTTGAACATAACACTTCATTTTTATTTCTGTTGTTACTAAGGTTTATTTAAATATCCGTTTTCCCGGATGCAACAAAGAAAATGGGATAGTAGGTTCTGTAGGGCTCATGTGGTTTAGGTACTTAAAGAATATGAATTCTTTTAGGTCTTTAGGAACTAAACCCTTGCAATCTATTTGGAAAAAAAAAAAACTTTAATTCAGCAGGTATACACTGCCTATCATTTTGTCCCCTCATGAATAAATGCAGACATTATCCATATTATAAAATATTTGTTTGAGATGCAATATTAAGGTCTTTAGTGAATTTTCAAAACAGAGTATGTGAAACTAACAAATGATGCTGTCTATGCCTGTATCTGCATTTTCTGCTCCTCACTAAGAGAAAAGGGTGTTAATCTGAAAAAAAAAAAGGACCTGTTGCTTACACCTAAACAAGAATTGTGACAGAAAAATTGGTGAAAGAATAAGGTGCTATACAAATCATTAAATCCATCATAAGGATAACAATGAAAAAAAGAAATTTAACTTTTTCAAAATGTTATAATAAATACTTTTATAAAATGGTACATGATTTGAATCTGAAACTTGCTCTAACCAAACATATAATAGCAATATGGTGGTTGAAGAAAACACAAAGAAATACTTGTTTGATATTAATACTTTTCTAATTCTTTTCAAAAATTGAGATTCCTAAATAAATTCAGGAAATTACCTTAAAAAATCAGAAGCTAAACTGAAAGTCAAGAAATACAACATATCTATAATTTTTCATACATAACACCAAGCAATCAAATAGATGGCCATTGCAAATCTTGTTTGGTAAACCTGTAATACTAGACTTAAAATTAATGTTAAATTTGTTGGCAAGAGGGTTATTTCCTCCCAAATAGATTTTTCTCTTTTGTATATCTAAAACATTGTGCCTGGCCTTCAAAGTTTAAACCTTGTCTGCATGCAATCAACCAATCTGAATTTTGCCATTAATGTGCTTCTTAAGCTTTATAAAAAGTTTCCATTTGGTCATATAGTTGGTCATTTTCAATACGGGCAAATTGGAAACAGTTGCAATGATCAGAATCAGTATGCTAAGGTCCAGTGACTTGGAGCACAGAAACACAGGCCCACTTGGAAAGCTTTTGTGGATGATCCAGGTTTGTTCCTGATCTATCATCAAAATACACCACTCTTACTAAAAAAGGGTACTTCCGCTTAACAGCTTCTATAGATTCAACATAGACTAGACTTAAAGATTTGTATATCTTATAATAGAGAATGTACCTGTGATTGAACCCTCAACCACAGCTTTGTAACTTCCCTCTTATTTGCTATCTTTACACATCATAAATCAATGTCACTCTTGAATGGACTTTCCTCTCTCGAATTAGGTCTTCTAGAAATAAACCGAATTAATTAACCAAGGTATTTTATGTAGAGAGTGAAAGAAGTAATCTCAACTTGAACTATTTTAAAGAAAGAAAAAAAAATGATCAAAATAATAGTAGCCTTCTCAACCTGATCTCACTGCTTCCCGAGATTCAGCACACTTTAATTTTTCCACTTTCTTCTTTTGTATTGACCTCATTTTCTCAAATTCCTGATGAATGTTCACTCATTTTGTAGGGACAACCTCAGGTAGTGCTAGGCTTATACTATCATAGAAGAAACAGCAGGATTCTGTCACAAGGCATCTGTTTATGAGATAACAGGGAAGGATGGTGACTAACCTGGCTTATGCCATGTTGTGACTAGTCTGGCAAAAATTTGTCCCTGGAAATCCCTTTAGAACCACATGGTGTTCAGGACAGAAAGCAGTTCCCACAAAGAAGGGAATCTGGCCAAAGAAGGGTAACATATGTCAGTAAGGCTCTTTTCTTATTTTAAGCTAATGTATGTCAAAAGAACCTATCGACTTTGACTACAAGGGAAAGGCTTTAGATTCTGAAACCGGAAAATTTATGGTTAGTCTTTGTGGCCAAGTTGGCTCAATGAACTTCAATTGCTTCTTGGTCATCACAAAGCAAAGAAGCCTCCTCTAGAGAGTTCCTTGCCAAAGGAAAAAAGGATCAGGTGATACTTCATTGCTGTCAGGCGATTCAACATTCTAATCTCTCTCATTCTCCTTTACATATCCCTCTCCATCTCCAAACATCCAAAAACCCTCCACTTGCCACAGGAAGACCAGATGGTAGATGATGGAAAAACCAGGAGTGGGGATAAGCAATCTACTGAGGAGTACTATTCACCAGATATGTACCGGCAGGTGTTGGGTTGGAAGCAGAGGTGTAATCAGAAATAGGACAGTCCATTTAGCTTCTTCTTTTTTTTTTTTAAGATTTTATTTATTTATTGGCAAATGAATGAAAAAGCTAGAGAGAGAGGATGAGCTGGGAGAAGAGGGAGAAGAAGGTTCCCCGCTAAGCAGGGAGCCCAATGTGGGGCTCGATCCCAGGACTCCAGGATCATGACCTGAGCTGAAGACAGAGGCTTAACCGATTGAGCCACCCAGGCACCCCTTAGCTCATGCTTCTTAAGCTACAAGTCAGAACTATCAGTTATAGAAGGAAAAGTCCTCAAAGCTCTTACGTGTCAACTTGTTCATGGGTGTCAGGTACAGGGAATTTTCCATAGTGGAGCAAAGCAAAGAAGATCAGGAGGCAGAGCCCAGAGATTCCTACCTGTACATCAAGAAGCCACTGCTTATAAGAAATACAATTTTTTTCTGGAAGATTATTTTCTATATCAGTTGCCTTTCAAAAATTTAACTTTTAAGTATATTTGAGGAAATCAGTAATGCAGAGAATATAAACTTATTGTATGTTGAATTAGAGCTGATACATTGGGAGAAGTATGTTGCTTTTTCTTCAGGTTTATCATCTCATTTATTTTGGATTAGTTATCAGTTTGACTTTGGCGTGGTATCCACTCAAAAGTTTTTCTCATTCAAAATATCTTCATGTACATCAGTTCAAATCACTTCCTATTCTCTCACCTTCATGCCCCATTTTGGTGACAAGACTACCAGGATATGGCCTCCCATATCTAGTCCTCCATAGTCTGCCCTATCATTCCATCTTAGTGATCCAGTTGTGGCTTCTCATCCTCTCATCTCAAGACTAGGTCTGGCCCAACCTTCAGCTCTCAATGTTGATTATGAAATAATGAAAATTTATGTTTCTCAGGTTACCTCTCCATAACGTAAATCTACATTCCTGGGCTGTAGCAAGTAATGGAAACAATTTATTCTCAACTGTTGGATATTTTCTGAGAGAAATCAGTGGGCAGAGAGAACTGACAATAGTATTCATATCTTAATTAACAAATACCGTTTAAGGGCAGAGATTTGGCTTTAATATTATAAAATACCTTTTGTTCAAATTGATTTTAAATGAAGTTTCTACTCTCTATGCATATAGGTGGGTTTAAACTGTCTTTAGTCATAATTGCCTGCAGGGGAATTTACTCAGAATGTTGAAATGTCATTTTCTAGTGTGAGTACTATCTTCTTGATGAAGATGTCTAAACTTAATCTGGCCTACCTCTTCTTACCCTTATTTATATTTAAAACTCTTTATTAGTTTTTAATTTCCATGAAGGCAGGGATTTTTGTGTGTTATGTTCACTGCTATATGCTCTGGTATGGAGAGCATGGTTTGTCATTTGGAAATAATTTGATATATATTAGTTAAGTGGATAAATGCCTTTACTATTAAAATGAAGATCAGGAAGTCATATTGCAACAGTTTTCAGAGTTGAAAGTAGTAATACTAACAAATGATATTTTTTCCAAGAATTTGCTATCCCTTCCCTTCTACATGAGTGACATATGACTCAGATACACTTACTGCCAGATATCATGTATGCAAAGTCTATCTTAAGCCATGGTTATTTTACTGTTGTGGATAGAAGGGCTTTAAAATTATTATTATTATTATTATTATTATTCCATATATATTCCTTGACTTCACCTTTTGGAAAAGAAAGGATAATATGGAAGAGAAAGTGTTTTACATACCAAGGAAATACATTTTGGAATAAGGAAAGTAATACATTTTCCAGTCAGCTAAATTATGGGGAAGTAACATTGATAGCTGCAGTGAAAGCTTGCTATAGCTTTTTGTGGCAAATGCTGATTTGGGATATCAAATTTATAGCTCACCCACTTGGGGAGAATATGGTCAGAAAAAAAAATATTTGTCTATAAGCAAATGATGGAGAGGCTAATTACAAAAATCAATTCATTTCTAAGAAAACTGATCAAAAGTGTTCTGTGGAGAATTTGAATAAAATTAAAATGTTATCCAGCAAAGCGCAGACTGAAGGACATCTTTTCTACCGAAGGCAAACTAATAACTGATTTGATAAATTATTGGATTGAGACACTGTGTTGCTTTCTCTCTCTGGTCTCTGTTCTCTCTTTCTCTCCCTCTCTCTCTGTATAAAGAAAATGAATCTTTTTTTCACATATTCCCCTCTGTGAGATATAAATGTGGCTAAAAATATAAAGTTAACTTTTCTTCCTCCCGAAACAAAGGGAATGACCCTCTTGATTCCACAGTTCTTAAAAGAATTGTAGGCATGTCTTTGGAATGATGCAGGCAAATCTCATTAAGACTATGGAGAAATATTATTGTTCATGAGTCTTTCATGGTGAATGTAGGACATTACAAAGGCTAAAGTCCTTCAACATTGTTGGAGTCCTCAACCATGTGGGTCATGAGAGAGAGACAGAATGTGACCTTGTCAGTTTGCTATTCAACCCCAACACTCAGAACCAATATGCTCTTTATAGGCAGCACCAAGAATAATGCAATTTATATTGTAAAAAAATATTGGTTTACTGACTTTGTGAATAGCTTTTCAGTGAATGTTCTTAAGTGCATTCTTATCTAGTTCCTACCTTCAGAGGGTGAAAGCTGGGTTCTGCCCTGAATGTAGGTAGAAAGCTTGTGCATGTGACTTCTGTTATTACCTTTCCTACTTTCCCCTCCTTGGATTTTTTTCCCCCCTGGAATGGCAGTCCAAAACTCTAGTACATTTATTGAGACTCTTAAAACTTTTACCTGGTTCATAATTAGTTCTTTCCCCACAAATGGAATTTGCCTCTGATAGTTTTAACTTTCTATCAAACAGACTCTCAAATCAGTCTTCATATAATGCCAGAGACTGCTACATGGATGTGTAAATACTTTGTCTCTCACAGACTCTCAGTCTTGACTCTGCATTGCAAAATGGAAGCTGGAGCAATCACACTTGTATTCACCTCATCAGTGCTTAGAGTTGATCTAAGACAAGAAGCCTCTTCTTAGAAGAAACGTGGAAACCACGATCCTGGTTGTCTCTACATCTCTTTGACCTACACCTCATTTATTTCTGAACTTTCTCTCCTCTGGCAAGAGATCCTAACAGCTAGTGTGCCACTCAGAAGAATTTAAGCCATATCTCCACTCATTTATTCTGATTGGCATCTGACAAGCCAAATTTTATTTTGTAATTAGAGTAAAAATAAGGCAACACATTCGAGTTTAGGGGAACAATATAACTAAGCCAATCCACAAAAAATTTTAAAGAAGACATTTATCTGTAGCCTGTTCTTTGGCAGACTCCCTTACAGCAGGAGTTGGAAAGATTATAGGGTCAGGAGTCAGGAGATAGAGGCTTAAGTCCTGGCATCACCATGTACCTGCTGGGTGCAAAAATGAAGATAACAAAAACTATTACAAAGAGTTATTTCAAAAAATTATGTGAAATTATATATGTGCTAGCACTTTGAAAACTGCAAACTTTCACAAGAATGTTAATTTTTCTTTGTTATTATAGTTGCAGCTACAACAGATAAGCCAGCTAAGGGAAAGAGAAGGTATATGTATAAGATATGTATATGTATGTGTATATGTATATGTATATGTATAAGATACATATATGTATATGTATAAGATCACACAATACATTAGTTATACAGTCAAAATTAGAAGCTACTGCTCTTACTAACAATCTCCTCAAAGCACAGAACTGGGAAAACTGATTTTCAATTTCAACAGGAAAAGACTTACAGAGATATTTTAATCACCCTTTGACCACACTGGAGGATCCCACTGGAGGTTTATAAGGATGGTCAATCACACAGCACCCTACAATGGACAGATGGAATTAGTTTATGAGTCACATATACTCAGAACCCAGGGGAGGAGGACACACCTTGCCATGCAAGGTCAACATGAGTGTAAACATTTGGGGACAGTGAACAATCAGGGGCTCTGGGAGACAGGCTTTGTAGTATCACCAGGCTGTGGTGTCCTCAGTAATGATGGCAGGATAGGGTTAGTTGGTTTGAATAATTCCAGGGGCTGGCCAGGAACTGAACCTACTATTCAGAAATAGTAGGTACTGTCCCTGGTCCTTTTGCTAAGGAAGGTTGTTTAGCTAGAAGACCATTTCTGTGATGGCATCACAGAAAGGGGAACTTGTAGTTAGGTCTTACATCAAGAGAGATATTGACTCAACTAGTATAGACAAAAGACTCCAGTAGAAGCTGTGACCATGGAGGCAGGTTAGTATAAGAAGAAAAAAAAAATCTAAATTCAAAAGCCTGGGAAGCAATAATCTCTTTAATCAAGAGACCGAAGAGAAGTTAATAATAATAAGTATATAATGAAGGCTTGTGGAATATATAGTTTGAGAATAAGGAGAAAATGGTGTCTTGCAAAATCATAACATTACAGAAACTTGGACATGTCAGTGATCAATTATGTCCATAAATACAGAGAAAAAATCAGGTGATGACTTAAAATTGATTTCGAATTTATTTTTAAAATTATGAGATCCCTTTCAAAGCCCCTATTTGAGTATGACTGCATTGGTGAAGAGGACAGGCTGAAATTTTTGCATGTTCTTGGAAGTGAATTCAGCAAATCAATTAAGGGACTGTGGTAATGTCATTACATCCCTAAGAGCACCTGACACATCTTAAAGGCTACCTTTAGGGATCCATCACTTTGCCTTAAGTATACCTTAAGACTTAAATAAACAACAAGTTCAACCAATTATAGCAAGTTAATGTGCTTATTTTATATGCCTAGGGAATTGAGGCAATAAAAATCAGAAATCCTAAGATAAATCACCTATAATTCCAGTACACAGAAATACTGACACTTAAAATGGCATAGGGTACTTATCATTGATAATTGTTAATGTACTTGAAAGGGTAATGTTTTTTGAAAGTCATAGGTTGTCTGAATAAAAGTCTTACAAATGTACCCAGAAAAATGGGCTCTGCTAAGAAATACCTCTCTTAAAGGTAAAGCCAGTAGTTTCTTAAAGGTTCCCAAATACAGAGTGACAAAGTAAAAACTCCTTTGACAAAGTTTCTTGAAATTATTTCTTTAAAAAATTTCCCTACTAAAATCTGTTTGCATTTACAAGAGATGAACTCACTCTACACTTTTGATCACTTACCCCATACAGCTGAATCATCCTTAGACCCATCTGTCAAATCTACTATTTTCTCCCCTCGTATGGTGCCTCACTAGGCTCTAACTCTCTTTTAAAACGGCACCATTTTAACAAATTCTGAGCTGAATTTCCCCATTTCCAGTTCCTTCCTGTGCTTCATCTTCTCTATGAATCACAATAATCTGTCTACAGGTGCAGTGCTGATTTTGTGGGTTTGAAGTTATTAAACTTTGGTGGTCTTAATTTAAAAAAAAGAATCTTACTTTTGCAGTATGTATAATAACATGACCACATACATCTTCGTCATAAGGAATTCATACATTCACAAATTTGTATGTTGAACTAATGCATTTATGTATTTACTAGGCAGAGTTTCCACAGTTTCGAACACTTTCAAAAGGGATCTCTGTACCCATGTATTAAGAAATGCCATCCTAGGGCGTAGATTAGAGAAACACCAGAAGCTGTGTACTAGCAGAGGTGCCCAGATTGCAGTCAGAATGTCCTGGTGTATGGTTTTTGTGGTCTCTAAATCCCATTGCTCTGGGGTCACCCTCACCACACAATTTCTCATTAAAATTTGGTTTTCTTGTGAGACATAACTAAGGGAAGTATATATAAACATACATTTCCCTTTGGTTTTTAACTGAAGGCTTTAAGCATTTTAAAGCCTGAGGAAGCAAAACAAAAATATCAAATTATGGTGGAACACATGTTAAGGCAAACCTGCTGAGTACCCTTACTATGTATGCAATTTGAATATTTATTGTTTTCATTTTTCTTAAATATTTAAGGTGATTTTGTCTCACCTTGCCAGAGTAGAATTTGCAACAGAGAAACATTTTTTTTTCAATGTATGTTTTATATTGCTCTCAGTGTTGAGGTAATTCATTTTTTGGTTCTTCTAAGAATAAACTTTCTAAAATAATGTGGTTTCTTAAAAAAAAGAGAATGGTGAAATTTAACTTACAGATGGAATAAACAGATATCTCTATTGAGTTAGAGAATAATACTAGAATCCTTGCTCTCTGAAAGCTTTTTGAAAATTTTTACTATACACTACTTAAATGTGTCCACAGAAACATTAAATTAGGAGAAAAAATACTGATACTCTAAAAAATATTAATAGAATTCCAAAGAAAAATAATTCTGAATATGTTTTGAAGTAATTATCTTTTTTTAAGGATAACATATATACAAAAGTTTTCTAGTCTCAAGCCTATCACTTGATGAACACAACTACCATCCAGATGATGAAACAGAACATTAATAGCACGGTAGAACAGAGTAACAGAAATTCTCCACCCCCCTTACCTCAGTTGCCATCTTCTACAAAGTTAGCCATTGTTCCAACATACTATATTAGTTTTGTCCATTTGTGTACTTTGTGTTAATGGAATGGCACAGTATGCATTATTTTATATCTGGCTTAGTTTCCATGACACTATATTTGCATGAGTAATCATGTTTTTGCATACACCCTGTACCTATTTTACTTTTCCTGGGCAGTAATACTGCTTTCCGTTTTTGGTTATTGAGAATAGTACTACTATGAATGCATCATTTTAATTCATACATGCAGACAATTGTGTTGGTTATAATATGGGATTGAAATTGCTGGGTTATGGATTAGACATGCATGGTTTTAGGAGAAACTGACAGACTTCCAAAGTGATGGTAGCAATTTCCACTATTAGCAGTATATGAATATCGCTCTTGCCTCACATTCTTACCTGGACTTGTAATGACAGTTTCTTAAATTGTAGCCATTCTAGTGTACAGTGGTACTTAATTGTATTTACAATTTTTATTTCCCCACTGACTAATGATGTTCAGCACATTCTCACATTTCCAACATTGATTTATGGAAGTACCTCTTTTGGAAGTATTTGTTCAACAATTCTATCTACTTTTTGGTGTGTGAGGTTTGGTCATTTGTGAAATTTAAATGATCATTATTTCTTTATATATTGATGGTATGAGTCCTTTGTTCTGTATATGCATTGGAAATATTTTGTCTCTTTTCCTTCCCTTTTTCTCTCTTAATGATACCTTTCAATGAACAGAAATTGTTACTTTAAAGAAGTATAATAGTCTCATGAATTATGGTAAGCATATTATTTTTAGGTACATCCTCCCTATCTCATGATCATGATGTTATTCTCTGTTTTCTTCAAGAGGCATAATTTTTAACTCTCTCATTTATCTATCTATTTATCTATCATCTACTTTTTAAAGGTTTTATTTATTTATTTATTTGAGAGAGAGACAGGGAGAGAGAAAGCAAGAGGAGGGAGGAACAGTGGGAGAGGGATAAGCAGACCCTGTACTGAGGACTGAGCCTGAGGTGAGGCTTGATCTCACACTCTGAGGTCATGACCTGAGCCAAAATCAAGAGTCAGATGCCTAACCGATTGACCACCCAGGTGTCCTTCTCACTTATATTTGCAATCCAGCTGACACTAATTTTTTTGTGTGGTGATAGTTAGGAATCAAGATTCATTTACTTTCATATAGATAACAGATAAATAAGCATCATTTATTTAAAAGGGCTTATTTATTTTTTCCTTTCATTCTTTTTCTTCAACTACTCAAGAGGGTCGACTTTGTTATAATCCAAACAACCACAGATAGTCTGCTTTTGGACATACTATTTCGTTGTGTTGATAAGTTTTTCATCCTTGTTGCAATACCACCCTGCCTTAATTTCTAAAGCTCTAAAATATAATAGTCTTGATTTCTGAAAGGGTGATGTCTCCAAAAATATTCTTTTAAGACTGTCTTGGGTGGTGCTTGGGTGGCTCAGTCTGTTAAGCAGCCCACTCTTGATTTTAGCTGAGATCATGATCTCAAGGTTAGGGATCTGTACTCAGCATAGAGTCTGCTTGAGATTCTCTCTCTCTCCCTCTGACCCTCCACTTGCTCATGCTCACACCTGTTCTCTCTCTCTCTAAAATAAACAAAATCTTTAAAAAATAAAATTACCTTGGTTACTCTTAGCCTTTTATTTCCATAATATTTTAAAATCAGCTTGTCGAATTCCAAACACATACAAAACTCTGATGATATTTTAATTGGGATTAAATTTATAGAGAAATTTGCAGGAAAGAGAAATATTTATAAAATTGAGAATTCCAATTCCTAAACATAGTGTATCCTTTCATTTTGTTATTTTTTAATTGGTAATATTCTGTATATTTATAAAAAGAAAAGTATATTTTTATTGGATTTATCCCAAGGTATTTAAATAATATTTGATTACATTTTATTTTATTTTTAATATTTTATTTATTTATTTGAGAGAGAAAGAATGAGTGGGCGGAAGGGCAGGCAGAGGCACAAGCAGTCTCCCTGTAAGCAGGGAGCCAGACACAGGGCTCAATCCCAGGACCCTGGGATCATGACCTGAACTGAAGGCAGACGCTTAACCAACTGAGCCACCCAGGTGCCCCATATTTGATTACATTTTAAATGTTACTATTTTACTGTATTTCCTAAAGTTAACTGATAGCATATTAAAATGGATTCTTGTGTATTATCTTTTTAAATAGTTTGATAGATTATTTTTTTTAGTTCCAATAATTTGACTATAGATACCTTGGATTTGTTATATATACCACAATGTCTTCCAATAATGATAGCTTTTAATATCTTAAGTAATAAAATATTTTTATATTTCATTATTTTTCTTTAATATTTTACTTATTCATTTTGGAGAGATACAGAGATAGGGACAGAGAGAGCACAAGCAGGTGGAGAGGCAGAGGGAGAGGGAGAAGCAGGCTCCCCGCTGAGCAGAGAGCCTGAAGCAGGGCTCCATCCCAGGACCTGGAGATCATGACCTGAACCAAAGGTAGACACTTAACCATCTGAGCCACCCAGGCATCCCTATTTCATTCTTCTGATCATAGTTTTATTTTCATAGATGACTACTGCTTTTAAAAAAATGTTTTTGCAACATCTGTTCATATAGATGCTCCTAAGTTTACAAAGCTTCCCCTAAGCACAGTAGGAACTGTAACCTGGAAGTTTGGTGTATCATATTTCTATTACCATTAATTTAAAAATGTCTAATTTCAATATAGACCTTTTTAATAATAAAACATTAACTTCTAAGAAAGTTAAAGAGTATTCTATTTACATTCATCTATTTTGTAAAAATTATTTTCAAATTGTCTAATTTCATGATGGCAAGATAACACAGAAACTCTGTATGATTTAAGTTTTTCCAAACTGATTTTCAGTATAATTCAGGCTATGATCAACTGACATATGTTCTATGTGTACTTGAAAAGATGAAACATCAAGAAACTGTTGGGTTCTATATTTTCTATATTCCACATTTGCCAATACATTCATTTTCCTAATCATTCTGTATAGCTCTATTGCATCTTTACAAATTTTGATTTTTGTTTGTTTTGCTTTGCTTGCTGTATAAACTACTACATAAGAAATTTTATAGTCACCTACTGAAATTTTTAGGTTGTGTATTTCTCCATTTAGAAATTGATCATGTTTTGCATTTTATATTTTTGAGGCTATGACAATAGTATAATTAAGCTAAAAGTTACTGTATTTTCTTGGTAAAGTGATCATTATGAAATGTTCCTATTTTTCTCTAGTAACACCTTGGCTTTAATATCTATATTATCCAACATTAGTACAAAAATAGATGCTTTCTTTGGGTTTGCATTTGCATGGCATATCATTTTCATTTGTTTACATTCAAACATTCTGTGCTTTATATTTAATATATGTCATAGGGATGAAGTAAGATTTTATTTTTACATGTTTCAAATCCTAGTATTTAAATAGTTTTTAATAAATACAGATACAGTTTATTTTCATCTACCATCATACCATTTATTTCTAGTCTTACCGCTTGTTTTATAGAACTTTTTTAGAATTTTCTTGTCTTTTAAATGTGTTTTTATTATTTAATTTTTCTTATGTTAGTTTCATAGTTACAGATTTTTATCCATTTTCTACTTTAGAACAAGGATCACTGAGTCATTAGAGTCTAACAAAAATTAGTATTGTATCTTTTATAAGACCATGCCAAGATTTTAGAATATTTTAACTCTACCACTTTCTGTCTTTGATACTATTGTTGTTATGCATTTTAATTTATATATAGTTCATGACATATTAAGATTGTTACTCTTGTTATTATATGCCATTATATCGATTTTTATTTATCCACTTATGTTCTTATTCATTTCTCGTTATTCCTGCTTGCTTTTCACTATCTCAGTTTGGAATAATTTTCTTATTTCTGAAGAACTGACTTATAATTTCTTTTAGTGCAGGTACGCTGGTATTATATACTAAAATACTTTATTTTTTTTTAGTTTTGGGAGGAGATGAGCATAATCTGGGAATGCCTATATCCTACTTTTAAGTTTTCTATAGAAGATAGATATTTTCACTCTATGTTGTGTCTACTTGGCATTTATGTCAGAACTTAAAGAATGTCATTGTATTTTTTTTTTCTGGACTCTATTATTTCTCTGGCGAGGTCAGCTTATTATTATTATAATTATTATTATAAATCTTATTATTAAAATCTTATTGATTTTTTTTAAGGATAATATGTGTTTTTTTCCGGCTTTTCTCTGTATTTCATTTTCAGAATGAAAATTTTCCGGCTTTTCTCTGTATTTCAATAGATAAGTAGCTTATCTATTATGTGTCTAGATGTAGCTCTTTATATTTATCCAAATTTGTTTCATACTCATTTGTAGCTTGATGTCTTTCATCTTGGCAACTGTATCTGTCAGCTGTTATATCCTCAACTACTGCTTCTTATAAGTAATACATCTTTTCTGCAGTGAATCCACTATACTTATGTTAGGCTCTTTTACCATATTCTATTTTATTCTTACTTTCTTAATTTTTCCTGGTTTTGTTTTTCCTTACTTCAGTTTGGTTATTTTAAATTGAACGATCTCTTACTAATCTCACTAGCTTTGTTCAAGCTGCTATTAAACCTATTTTGTGCATAATTTTGGTTATTATAATTTTCAGTTCCAGAATTTTTATTTGACTTTTTATTTATTGACTCAAGCCTCTGGTTAAATTTTCTATCTTATTTGTCTTCTTTTTGTACATACTTTTTGTATATATACATTCTTTTTGTACATTATTTTTGTATACTCCACTATATTATTAATGATATGATGGCAAAAGCCAGTTTTGTTGTTACTCACATTTATGTCCTCAATGCCTAGCCAAGTATGTGCCATAGAAGAACCACTCAAACTTTTATAGAATGGGTAAAACAATTTTTATCATTATTGAGCAATGGATCAGAAGAAAACACCTGTTCATGAAAGGCTTTCTAGAAGACTTTCAGAAGGCATCCATGATGGAGTACCATTGTCTGAGACTCTTAACACCAGAGTCTCTGGGGGTATTATGTTAGATGAGTATTGTAGAGGAATGAGTTAAAAGGGTCAGAGTTTATGGCTGAGTGAAGGTCATTGATTAACCACTTCATCAAGAGCTTTGCAAATAATGTATCTTATCAAGAAATTAATTTTAACTTCAAAATGATGCATTTTAAAAATAAGTTTAGGAAATGTGCTCAATTATTTAGTATGATGAGGGGAAGCCTTAGGACAGGAAGTCTCAGGTATAGAAAAGGTGCCAAGAATACAAATTTGTTTATAAATCTCATTCCATTCATTAACATTTTCATATGAAAGGCATGCTAAGCTATTGATCTTCACTAATAAGAACTACTATAAATTTTATCACATGCTACCATGTATGTCTAATATTCTATGAACAATGGGTGGTATGGTTATAATTCTGTAAGTCTTGTAATGGTACGTTTAATTTCATAATGAAAACTGATTTTTTTAATTCTTGACACCCTATAAGCAGATTTTTTATATCATAAAATGTTTACAAAATGTGGCAAGCATTGAAAAAAATAGTCTCTTTTATCTAATAATAATAAAAGGAAATGCATTAAAGGACATTAAGTCATTAAAAAATAAGAAATAACAACATCCTAAACAACTCTAGGGTCCCAGAGAATACATTTTACATTATACTAATGACCACACATGATTATTGGTTATCAAAACACAGCATGTAGACCTATTGTACTTGGAGAAGTTAATGCTCTATATACTTTCAATATTAAAGAAGAAGAAATAATCAAACATTAAACTTAATTCTGGATACTTGAGAATGAATAACAAAATAGCCTAAGATATTCAGAAACAAATGATAAAGAAAAAATAGATTAATGAATTTGAATGGAGAAAAAAGGATCATTAAAATAAACATTTGTGAAGATGAATCAATATATTATACAGAAGAGACAGAGAGACAGAGACAGAGAGAGAGAAAACATTAGGTGTTAATATACGTGAAAAAGCTAACTTAACAACAGAAAAAAGGAGGAAAATTATTAGTGAATATTAAATATTAATCTATAAATTTACATGTTAAAATATTTATTTTTATAAAGGAAATCATCAATTTATAATGATAATATCCATCGTAGATTGAGCCTACCTACATAATCCAGGATAAACTCCCTATTGCAAGATCCCTAATCTTAATAATATATGCAAAGTCTATTTTGTCATGTGAAGTAACATTAACAGGCTTCATGGATTGGGTATGAATCTTTAGGGGACTGTAAACACATACACATACCACATACACATATCCATACGATTTTTACATCCCTTCCTCTGTAGTTCTAAAAATCTGTTTTTCAATCTACTTGTTAGAAATCAGCAAAAATATGGTCCTTAATTCCAAGTATTACCACTCTAACATGTCTTCTTCTGTCATAATTTTTATTATACCCTTATCTCTATGATTCCCTCAATCATATACATAGATAGTTTAGCTTTCCCAGTAATCTTCATTGGAAGGGTTGGCCTTGATTATCTAATCTATTACTTTAAGTAAAAATCCAAAGTCTCCATTATTCACTTTTAATTTGAAATCATTTATATGAGGATTTTACAGATTTCCCAGTCATAATTCTGTGCCTAGATATTGTGGAGAATGCAAAGTTAAGTGAAGGTGTTTATCTTGGATATATATGATTCGAAATTTCCTAAGTATAGGAAGGGAGCTTGATGGGTCAAAATATGACACATATCCACACTCACTCAAATTTATATGGCTCTGGTAATGTATCTGTTGTATATCATCACCTATTCATCTTTATAGAGCAAAATGTAAAAATACATTCTGTTAAGATGAAAATATCATAGATAAAATGTACATTTTTATTCATTATTGAAACTTCTAAATATGTATTTATTTGTTTGAGAGAGAGAAAGAGAGAGAGAATGAGTCCAAGCAGGGAGAGGGGTAGAGGGAGAGGGGCAGAGGAAGAGGGGCAGAGGGAAAGGGAGAGAATCTCAAGCCAACTCTGAGCTGAGCATCGAGCCCAACCTGGGGCTTGATTCAACAACCCTGACATCATAACTTGAGCCGAAATGAAGAGTCAGACACTTAACTGACTGAGCCACCCAGGCACCCCACATTATTGGAACTTTTATAGTAAACATATTTGTCCCATAATCATAAATAAAGCAATATTACCTTACAAAAGGAAAAAGGGGACCAGTTCTCTCTTGTTCACTTTTGTATCTCCAGTTTACAGCACAGCACCAGAAATAATTTGGACAGGATCTCCATCTCTGGCTTTCACATATTTTAACATCACAGCATTCATCTTTATTTTCAACTATAGTAGGGAGAGATTAACAAATTAACTTGCACATAACATTTGATCTTTTTCTCTGTTGAAATACTTCAGCACTGCATTTTAATTTTGCTATTTTAAGTTTATTTTCTTTTAAAATATTTTAATTTCACCTGGTTCCATTTCACCTCAACTATTCCTGACATTTTAGGCTATTTTCCTTTTATCTCTTTCTGCTTTGACCTTATGCCTTTCATGTTTTTTCCAGAGGCTGTATATTTGTTGTATCCCGTTATGGATGTCAAATTATGTGTAAACATATCTTCTGTCTCTTAGAGTTAATCATTTCAGACATATTGAAAAGTGTGTTCTTCTTTAGGGTTATATGAGCTATGATATTTTTCTCTTCTGTGGAAACATTTATCCCCTTGGGATCAAAACTGACTTTTTTTTTCTCTCTCTCTGTACTAATCCTAAAATGAAAAGAAAGAACATGTGGATTGGCCATAGTTCTACTGTCTTTTTACTTGGGTATTGAATAAAATCTTTTGGAAACCTAAAGGAAAATACTCTTCAGGGAACAATATCTGTTTTCTTTTGTTTTGCAGGCATTTGTGAAACTATAGTCTGATCTGTTAGATTTAAGATCCTCTCCTATTCAATTTCCTGATTCTATATAAAATATATATCAATATGTATACGTATATATTAAGTAAATCACATACAAATATTCCATTTCCAGAATGGTTCTTCAATCAGTGTTCTTCCTGATTCTGCTCCCATTTCAAGACCTCTAACATAGATAGACTGTACAAATTCTGCACATCTCTGCTTCCTGACTATGGCCGTTAGCCTTTCTGGTCTTTGAATGAGGAGAAATGGTCAGATAGGATATAAAAGAAGTACAGTGCATATCCTCAGCTTTCTAAAAGTACACATAACTCATGTTTGTGTGTTTCATGCTCTTGCATGGTCCAGGCTAAAAGACATAGCCTGAAAGGCAGACATGGTACAAAAATAAGAAAGAGGTATCTTGTATGACTATATTATAAAGAAGACATGGTGACTGAAATCATGCTGGAACACAGATTCGGCATCAAACTTAAGGTGAAGTGGGATGCCTAGGTGGCTCTGTCTGTTAAACATCTGATTCTTGATTTCAGCTCAGGTCATGATCACGGCGTCATGGATCAAGCCCTGAGTCAGGCTCAGTGCTTGGTGGGGAGTCTGCTTGAGAGTCTCTCTTCTCTCTTTTCCCTCTGCCCCTCCCCCCACTTGCTCTTGTGCACCTACACATGCTTTCTCTAAAAATAATAGGTAAATAGGTAAATAAATCTTTAAAAAAAAACCCTGAAGGTGAAGTTATCTAAATATGTACTATGTCTCTGTGAAAATTTCCCATTTTTTTCTCTCTAATAGAGATATTAGACTTCAGAGCAGAGCATAGACAATACATAAAGAAAAGAAAAAGCACTTTATATTTTCTTCCATATAATGAAATACATTGTCACTGGATATTTCTTTGAATTTGTGATTTTCATTTTATATATTTTGCTCCATTAAACTTTTATGTAGGTACAAAAAAATTCTCCTAATTTCAGACAATCTTAATTTGTAATATTTTGTGTAGTAGTCTCTTTATATATCGTCCTAAGTATTTTATTTTGAAGCTGGCCATTTTATATGAGTATATTATTTATTCTTTATTGATGTTCAAAATCACTTTCTAGCAAAAAGCCACCATCCTGGTGTCATCTATGCTTTGTATGCTAATTATTATGTAAATTTTAATCTATGTTTCTTTCTTAAATCTAAAATTTATATTGAGCATCGCAGTGCAGTATGGTATTTGTCTCTTGATGTATAACCGAAGTAGGTTGCTCTTATTAACATACTTCCTCTAGGCAAGGGCAGAAGAAGTGTGGCTATATTTTTTAAACTGTAATAAAAGAAGGTAGTGAAAGTTTGATTAATATTTCATTTTTTCATCTTTGAAAATGATAAAACTACACAAGAATGCCTTTAGGCAGAATATTTAGATTCTTGAATTAAATAACCAACATATTTATCCCTTTATCACAAAATGAATATTCTTATAATTTAATGTTATGCTATAATATAAAATATTTGATTTTCACATAAGTCGAGTAGTTTACAAAATAATAGGGAGAAACAATATTTGAGGAATTAAATGTAATAAAAATATTATTAGTGACAAAGATCTGCCTAACGTTTTATTTCAAATGTCACAGTTTACTTTAAGCAAGCCAGAGGAAGGTGCACCCCTTTGTGGAAAAGCTAGAGGGTACCTATCCTCCTTTGCTTTCTCTAATCTCCTTCATCTTCTTCCTGATAAGTGAAAAAGGAAATTATAACTGAGTCTACCCTTCATTTTCTCCTACTCTCTCACAATACACTCTAAACCTTCCATCTTCTGTGCTCATAGAATTAAGTGAATTTAAAAATATATAAAAATGTTAATATTTTATTCATTATCTGTGTAGGGTAGCTGCATTCTAGGTCTCCAGTTACCTTTAAATTCAAGGACACTGATTTAACCCTAAGGTCCTTTTAGAACAGACCCCCAATACTGTCATACAACTCTGGGGACTGAGAACTCAGTGAGGAACAAGTATTGGGGCTTAGAGCAAATGGTGAAGAATGAATTCTTGAGACGTCTTCAGTGCAAAAAGTGGTTTTATCAAAGCACAGGGGACAGGACCCATGGACAGAAAGAGCTGCACAGGATTCTTGAGAAAGGATTGATTATATACTTTCAAGTTGGGGAGGTTAGGGACAGCACAAGCCTCCAAGGTATTTTGGAAACAAGTTTTCCAAAACCCTGAGGGGTTAGCTATTGTTAGGAAAAGATCACTTATTACTAAATAGTAAAAACTCAGTCATGAGACCCCTTCAGATGTATATCAGTGGGTCATATGCTTGGAGGATGACTGCCAAAGTATATCTTAGGGGTAGAGATAAGGGAAATTTCCATATGTTTATAAAGTAGACCTACAGGATCCTGGAGCGTTGGCTAACATTGCCTTTTGGTTTTAGCAGAGTCAACATCCAGGCAGCTAAACTCCCAGAGGAAGGTCACTCTGCCTGCTTCAAAGACTTTCAATGGGTTGTAAATAGCAAGGAAATTCTTTTGCTTTTGTCACCTACAGCATCACTACTTCCTGAGGTAGCCATTCTTATTGGAAGGCTTTAGATATTAGTGATTGTAATGCAGACAAAATGGGTCCTGCTTTGGTTCTATTTCTTCTTTTTCCTTTTTCTTCCCTTCTGGGCTGCAGAAAAACAACTGAATTTCCCCTTAATGTTATTTCTCCCACCCCACTGGTTGTCTTGCTTTATTTGTATTTACTAGCCCTTCTCTTTACTTTTCTTTCTTTATCTTCGTCCTTGCATCCCACTTTTTTCTACACTCTCCTAATCAATTATTTTCCTCATCCTTCTTTCATTGAATCACCAAGATTTACTGAGCCACTTCTATGTGCAGGAGTGAAAAATCAGCCAAAAAGTCTTGTTTGCATGAACTTGTTTGTTTTTTTTTTCACATTCTCTATCAGTTTTTCTTTTTTTTTTTTTAAATTTTTATTTATTTATTTATTTGACAGAGAGAGAGAGATCACAAGTAGGCGGAGAGGCAGGCAGAGAGAGAGGGGGAAGCAGGCTCCCTGCTGAGCAGACAGCCAGATGTGGGGATGATTCCAGAACCCTGAGATCATGACCTGAACCACCAGAGGCAGAGACTTTAACCCACTGAGCCACCCAGGCACCTCTCTCTATCAGTGTTTACTTTGATTCCTATCCTTCTTTCCTTCCCCTCCAATATAAGTTAGCAAAAACTTAAACATAGCTAACTGCTTGAATAAGGAATATAGGATACATTTACATATCACTTAAGGGACATAATGGAAATTTTGTGTAAGTTTCAACTTGAACACAACTTTGTAGAAGGTTAAATGTGCCTGGATTTGGGCTAAACTTGGACATCTAAAAATATAATTAATTACTTTAAATATCATCCAGTAACTTTACTGCAAACATCATTTGAGCCCAAGCAAAATCATCTCATGTAAATTTTAATAGGAATAAGGCTCAGGTTTGCCATATAGAGGACCTGAAGTCAGAGTGGGCTCTAACTCTCCAATTACCCTCAAATTAATAATTTGCTTCCCAAAGCATTAATCATCATCTTTGACATGTCCATACACTCATACACCATGTATTGATTAATATTTTATACCAAACCTTAAGCTGAATGCAAGGAGGAAAAATAAAACCCTAAATTGTGCAGTGACTTATGGTTTATATAATTGAGTTTGCATTCTAATATCTTCAACAATATTGAAACTTTATTAAGCCATTTTACTTGCTATGTAAAGACCTAGACCAAGAGACTTTAAATACTTGCTGGATATCAAACATAAAAAATGCCATACTTAATGTTGAGTATGAATTTTCTTATTCCAATATCACTTCTCATTCCATAACTATGATTCAGGGATCCATCCAATTTTGTCTGTCATGAAAACTTGAAATATTAAATAATTTCTCCAAACCTGTAAGCAGGGGCCAAATCTAATCAAATGAAGAGAGATCTGGACTTTATCTTGCCTTCTACTGGACAATGGTTTCTCCCAGAAAGCTCTTCCCTAAAGAGATTCCTGAGTTTAAGGTCAGCCCCATAAATTCTTCAGAAAGAAATCTTTAATCTGGGTTGTGTTCTGAATATCATTCCTCACCTAAAGGCTAAAATAGACAATGCACTGAATCTGAGCTTTAGTTAGAGTGGAAAATGGTGTGAAGCAAGATTTTCTTTTTGTCTAAAAGAACATTTTAAATCTTCTGGGATAACTAAACCTCTTTTTTATTTATTTATTTTTTATTTTTTTTCTCTTTTGTTTTTAATTATAAATGTCCATTTATGCCATCCATGTAATAACAACCACTTTAAGGACTGTTTTTCTCTTGGAGATTTCAGTGTTCATAATTAACTGAATAACATTTTAATATTTTCTTCATACATTTTTTGTACTAGATTGAATGGCAAGTGTGATGCTGTCTACAGAGGACAAAAAAAAAATCACTCATTTTCTAAACTTTGGCTACTGAATGGTTAGGTCCAGTCAGTCTATAAGGATACATAGTTAAAGATAATATTACACTGGAAAGAACTTTGTAAGAGAATGTTTAATAAAATTTGATTAATTGAACAATATGACACAGAAACATTGAACAATTTTTCTACAGTTAAAAAACTAGTTGTAAACCCATGACTAAAACACAGGCCTACCACTGAATCCAGAGTTTTCGTTGACACCAAGCTACCTTTCAAAGCCTAAAATGCCATAAAAAGAATGAAGAATACTAATACAATTAATGAAATCCTTTATTTAAAAATAAATAAGTTGCTATATTTTTGGGGGGTTATTTGTGGCAGTAATAGTACCATACCTTTGTGTACTATTTTCCATAATCCTTATGGTAGAAATTATTTGTGCTCCTTATAGTTGATTCATTCTTCTTTCAAGAACATAGAGCTTACATGTCCCAATCTCCTTGCAGTTAGTCAGAGTCATATGACCAATTCTAGTCAATGGGCTGTAAATAGAAGTAAAAAATGCCATGTCAGGTTGGTGCACAGAAAAGAAAAAAAAAAAAAGAATGAGAAATCTCAATGCAGGTATTTCATATGGTCAACCTAAAATATGACAGAACCCTCATTCACCACTCCCCCCACCTGCCTGCCAAACAATGTGAAACATGTGGCATGAACAAGAGATACAATTGTATTATATCAGGTCACTGAGAGTTAGATGTTGTTTTTCACCAAATTGAAATCTTGCCTAATCTGTCTGATACATTATTTTGCCCAATTTAAGCTAGGTTTTCCCATCTTACAGGAAAGGAAATTGAAGCTCAAAGAGTTCCTTAGAGTTCCAAATCCTCAAAAGGATAAGCCACCAGGAAACAGATACAGTGCCAAAAACTGCAGATGCGCAAAAATCTAAGCTATTATTTGACAAGTAAACTTTAATTGTATCTTGTATATCTTACTTGCTCAATACAGAAAGCTTAATGTAGCTAAATCCAAATAAAATTTGTTACCTTAGTGTTTTACTTAAATTTATTCAACAGAGAATTTCTACCAGCCTCTTTCTCCTCTCCTATCAAGCATATATCTAGGATCTGAGGAGATTTCACAGCCTTACCATAACATCATGGAGAAGATTAAGCACTTGCAGTCATTCTGTAGCATAGCATCTACCAAGTCCTAATGTGACATCTACCAAGAAATACTATCTCCTCAGACTCTGGGACATCATCATCATTTTCTGTTCTCGTCTTTCTCACAGTGTCCAAGCTGTGTTTTTCTCTCATGTTCTCTCATCAGGACCATGAGACCATTTATGGATCTAAGAGCTTATTCAGTTTGCTACTTACTCTAACTCTTCTAAAGAAATGGGAATACTATGTTCCTATATTTTTCATTGTCCTTGGAGCCTCCCTGAAGCTGCTTTCTACCTTATCCTTAAGTGGAAGCTCACATGGAAAATCATTATTCTACTAGTAGCATTGTTTCCATAATATCAAGATTATCTGTGAGGTTGACAGTCTTAAAATTTCAAGATGAAAAGTAAGATATTAAGATTAGCTATGCACAAATTTTTCTTAGAGTTCATTAATTGGAGGGTTTCAGTGACTGGCTTGAGCTCAGGGCCACTTCCCAAACAACTTTCAGGCTCTAAATTTCTTGCTTCATTCCCTAACCCTTTTTAGACATGGCAGTGCCTAAAATCTTTGTACAAGTCTAGGGCAGGAGAGCTGGCCCGTACATACTTAAACATTATTTTCTAAACTCATAGTTTATGGGATAATTTTGGGCTTTTGTTCTCAAAAGCAAGGCTTTGTAGAGTAAAACAAATGCCTTCCTCCTCAGAGATTCATGAAGTTGATTAAAGAACTTAGAGGCTAAGAACCAACTAAAGGGTATGTCTTGATAGGGTTACCAAACAAAAGATAAAGGAATATAAGATTTCACTCTTAGAAACATAATATCCAGACAGAGGAGAGTGATGGATTCCTCTTTCTGTTTGAGTCAAACTGTGCCTGGGGTAACCTATCAATGGGAATGACACTTTAAGAAGATTGTTAAAGCACTGATAATCCAGGGGATACTGACATGAATGATAAAGGTTTTGGAAGTTATAACTCTGGAACAATCAAAGTCCAGATATGTTTTTCCTTGAAAATAGGGTTATGTAATAACTATTTAAGAATAATATAAAATGGAATCAATTATATCCTATTTTAAAGTAGTTATAGTTTACATGCATCGGTAGTCCATCTATATTTACTACGTGACTCTACTAAAATTTTTTCATACTGATAGGCATTCAATCTATATATGGCTACTAGGTTATTATAAATAAAGTTGAAATAAACATTCTCCTGTAAGTCAAATTTAATAGACATATATTTATAATTCACTTGGCTAAATATCTTAGATAGGAATTTCTGGCACATAGATTAAGTTTCTGCCTAACTTTAAAGGAAGTATTAAAACATTTTCCAAAACAGTAATAGAATTTTACATATCCCACCAATACATAAGAACTCTAGTTGCTCCACACTCCTAAATTTATCTACATTTAAAAAAATTTTGCTTATTGTTGTGAGTGTGAAGTGGTGTCTCAGTTTAACTTGCACTTCCTTGATGACTAACATGTGAAGAAAATTTACATGTGCTTATTGACTATTTGTAGATCTTTTGTGAATTGTCTATACTATTCCTTGCTTATTAGATTTGTGTCATAATATTGATTTGTGTGAATTCTTTATATATTTTGAGAATAATTTTATGTACATATATATATGAGACAATAAATGAGAAAACTAGCCACACAAACTAGAAGATATTATGATAGATAACAATAATTTCTATATATTTCCTACATTTCACACATGTATATAATACATAACATAATAATTTCTATATATAATGTACATTATAATAAGGTAATATTTATATAACATATAGATAAAGATAAAACACATATAATGCTTTCTTCTAGTCTGTGGCTTCTTTTCTTACTTTCTGAATGATTTATAAGTAAAAGTTTTGAGGTTTGGTGAAACAATTTGCCAATTTTCTTTTGAGAGTTAGTTTTCTGGTTTTTGACTTTAAACATTTTGTTTAACTCTAAGTCATAAAGGTTTACTTCTGCTTCCCTCTAGAAGCTTATCCTAAAAGATTTTATGTCTATAATTCACTTCAAATTAATTTTAGGTATGGTATGAAGTATGATGAAGGGCTTTTTACTCCTTTTCCAAATGGACATCCAGTTGTTCTAGCACAATTTATAGAGGCTTTCTTTTCCCCATGATAATTTCCTGGCAGTTTTGTCAAAAATAAGGTAATTACATAAATATGTATCAATTTTTAAACTTTCTAACCTGTTCCAAGCATTGTTTGTGGATTAGTATGACAGTATTCATTGTCTTAAACAGTACAAACTTATAGGAAGTCTTTGAAATCAAATAGGGTGCCTTTTTAAATCAAGATTATGTTGGTTATTCTAGGTCATTTACATTTCTCTTATCAATTTCTCCAAAAACTGCTGGAATTTTATACCAAATTGGAAAGAACAGTTAGCCAGTTAGATATAACATACATGTTGTTTTTCCTCTATTTAAGGTAGTCTTTTTTTTTTTAAAGATGATTTATTTGAGAGAGAGGGAGAGAAAGAGAGAGAGAGAGAGAGAATGAGCAGGGAGGAGGGGCAGAGGGAGAGGGAGAAGCAGGCTCCCCGCTGAGCAGGAAGCCCCATGCAGGGCTCAGTCCCAGGATCCTGGGATCATGACCTGAGCCATAGGCAGAAACCCAACTGACTGAGCCACCCAGGTGCCCCTAAGGTAGTCTATTTTTTATACATTCTATAATTTTTCACCAGTGTTCTATAATTTTCAGTGTAGATGTATCACAAGTGTTTCATAAATTTATTCCTTTTCTTTTAGTTTTGTTTTTGTATTTTTTCAACATTTTATTTTCCATTTGTTTGATGTTAATAGCAGATAAAAATACAATTGCTCTTTTTGTTTATCATGAACAATTATTAACTTGCCTATGACATCTAGGATACTTTAACAGAATCCTTAGGATTTTCTACATATACACAACTGGGTCATGTAAATAAAGGTAGATGTAATTCTTCCTCTCCAATTTTTAGGTTTTTTCTTTCATTTCTTCCTGTATTATAATTGCTAAACCTTCTGCCACAATCTTAACTTGGAGAAGACAGAAACTTTGCCTTATATCCAATGTTTTGGGGGGCATGCATCCAATATTTTACTATTAAGAAAAATGCAAAATGTGAGCTATGGGATATTCATAGATTTCCCCTTTTCAGATTGAGAAAGTGCCCCTTAGTAGTCCTTTTTTCTTTTCTTTCTTTTCTTTTCTCTTTTCTTTTCTTTCTTTTCCTTTTTTTCTTTTCCTTTTCTCTCTTTTCTTTTCTTTCTTTCTTCCTCATGAGTAGCTGCTAAAGTTTATAAAATTTTTTTTTCAGCATCTTTGGAGAAACTCATGTTTTTCTCTTTATTTCATCATTGTGTTGAAGCACACTGATTGATATTTCAATGTTAAACCAAACTTGCATTCCTGAGATAAATTCACCCTGTAATTCATGTAATCCCTGTAGTTACTATAGAGTAATTATAATTATCCTCATTTTACATGTGAGTGATTTAAAATACCAAGATATTAACTGACTTGTCCAATATCAAACACTTAGTTTTTAAATTAAGGGAGAAATTAAGAGTGGCTATAGATTTAGAACTGGCCATTTAAATTTTCTGATGAAGAAAGTACACTCTATTTGTATTAAAGAGAAGCTACTGATAGACTAAGAAGACTGAAATGTGAGAAGGGAAACAAATCTATTGGGAACCTCCTATACAATGCACTGTAATAGCCTATTCTAAGAAAGTACACTTTCCACAATACACTTTAAATTCAAAATGTCCTGACTAAGAAGGTATGGTGGCCCATTAATTGTGTTCTTTCACATAATTTATATAACTTTGGCCCTAGTCTGTGGTAATTGTGTAAGCATTTAGACTGACACAAGGAAGTGCTTTCTCTTGGAAAATTGAACAACTAAGGCTCTAATTCTATGTCTACACTGTTAAATGAAGTGTGCAAGTTTTTCAAAATTCCTCCTTTGCAGAAAACTCTCTATCTGCTAGAAACAGATGTGCTGAAGGATATTTTAATCAAATACCCAAACAGATGCTAAGAAAATTCATCATCAGTGAACCACAACGTTGGAATAAATTGATACCTTTTGTCTATCTTGCCTTTTGGGATGTTAGTCAATCATCAACAGACTTTTCTCCTTTGAAATGTGCCACAAGAGAGTTTCCAATTAGGGCACTCTGGGAAGCACAAACTAGCCTAACTGATGACAAGTGTCTTAATGACATTAGTCAGATATAAAGAGCAAATAATAGTGTCAAACAGATCAACACAGTCCAATTCTCAATAGGAAAGAGGTGGAAATTTAAATTTATTTTAAAAAATCTTAATCTTGGGTGCAATATTTACTATCATTTTGGATTTAGGCTAATAGCTTAATCATTTTCATCATCAATTTCTGATCTTTAGAGGGCCGTACGCTATTTCTGACTCCTAAAAATGAAATCCTTGATGGTTATATATTAAGTGGAATCACCACTTCAATTTTTCTTAATGCCAGATATGAACACAATAATAAAGTTTTCATGGATGGTAATGTTTTCATGGATCTCTTTTCTCAGTACAGCCTTTGTAATCTGATTTTCCTTGAATATTAGTTGGGTCTGAGACAAGTTATGCAAAACACAATGGATTCTCCTGCCTAGGGAATTATCTCAAAATACAAACCTAAACCATAAACAAATCCCTCCACTTATTTCACTTATCTCAGAGAATTTTGCAATACTTATTTGTGAGCTTAAGACTAATTGCAAAGTTAATTTATACCATCTTATAGATAAAATTTTCTACTTACACTCTTGAATGCATACATACATGCATGTATACATTAAAAAAGAAAAAAAAGAAAAGAAGCTATAAAAGTTATGTATATATATAGTATTAGGGGTACCTCGGTAGCTCAGTAATTTAAATGTCCAATCCTTGATTCCCACTTGGGCCATGATCTTGGGGTCATGGGATTGAGCCCTGTGTTGAGTCCATGGTCAGTGGAGAATCAGCTTGGGATTCTCTCTTTGCTTCCCCCTCCCCCCTGCTCAGGTGCACACTCTCTCATTCTCTCTCTCTCTCAAATAAATAAATCTTTTAAAATATAGTGTCAGGAACTAGGAAATCAATGTCTTATCCCACTTATAATTACCAAGTTCATTCATTCATCATTCATTCATCCACCCATCCACCCATCCACCCATCCATTCAACAATGAAACTGTGATATTTGCTGTATATATGTGCCAGACATAAACAAGTTACAGTGATAAAAAAATGTCATATATCCTCTGGTCTTATGGAGAATATATTCTGTAGCAAGAGGACAATAAGAATATATACAAGGCAAACCTTTTACCTTCTTGATTGTTTTCCCTTTTGCTTTAGCCAAGGTTCTGGTTGGCAGGGATTTGGTTATGGTGGGGCCAAGATTGAGGATTTGTCCATTGTGGGGTTGAGACTAAAGATCTGGCACAGTTAATTGGCATTGTCAGAATACTTGGGCCTGACAAATGGTCTGGTGTGAGTGGAATGTTCTTTAAGTCCATAATCCAGGATTTCCCTGGCATAGCACTGTGTGTAGCAAGGCTAAACCCCATCAGGTAGCTACTTGGCCAGCATGTTTGGCAGAGCTGAGGCCAAAGAATCAGGCTGTGAGTTTGAGCAATTGATTACATTCAGAGAGATTCAACAAATTAGAAAATACAGAGGGATGAGATAGTGAGTTACGTTTCTCATTGTCAAAGAGATGATAATAAATATGGAAAGAAGAAAAACTGAAATAAGTTTTTCCTTAATTGGAAAAATTTCCTTAATTTCCTTAATTAATTTTCCTTAATTCCCAACCCTGAATTGCTGGGTTGGACATTAGAGTTATCAGTGTGAACTCAGTTTTTAATATATGAATAGTTATATAAGATAACTATATAAATAAGTCAGATAGACAACATGTGAGAAAATACATAAAAATAAATATAAATATAAATATATATTCTGGCCCTGATCACTGCATTCTGCTAGCAATTAGCACACCTAACACCCAAATTTTGGTTCCTAAATACTATTATCCAATAAAAGCAATTGGAGCTGATTCCAGAGCTAGAACAAGAAAAGTATAGGAAGAGCCTGAAATCTCAGGTTATGCTAGCAGTAAGACAGTAAAATTTAGATGTAAATGAAAATAAGGAATATGAAAAATTCTGTGAAAATATTTAGCAATGTAAATTTCAAATTTATGTTATTTATAATTGCCACAGCAATACATACTATAATATTATCTTATGCTCTTATCTAATAAACATCTACTCCCTTAGACTCTGATTTAAATATTCTATGTCACTATTCCAATTTGTCTAGTATGTAGTTTATTTGTTATATAAGGCATTTATATTAATGAAATGATTTTCTGAAAGCCTAGGGTAACCTAAGGATGGAGGGATGGTTACCAGGAGAACAAAGCATTGGTTTGCTTTTAACCAAGCATGATTAAAAGGTTGGACTCTCAGTTCCTCTCCCTACCCCAACTTGAGGGAGGGGAGAAGGGCTGAAGATTGAGTTTAATAGTTAAAAGCAGTAATTTAATCAATCATGTTTATGAAAAGAACTCTCCATAAAAGGCCAAAAGGACTGGGTTCAGAGAGCTTCTGGGTGGTGAATATCAGGCAATTTGGAGAGTAGTGAGCTCCCAGAGGGCTTGGAAACTCCAACCCTTTCTCCATACTCTGCCCTATGGATCTCTTCCATCTGGATATAAACTGGATATCTAGTGAGTAAACAGATTTCCTGAGTTCTGTGATTTACTCCAGTAAATTAACTGAATCCAAGGAAGTGGCCTTGAGAACCTCTGTCAGAAGTACAGTAACAAAGGGCCTGCAACTGGCATCTTCTGATGAGGGAGGAGGGCAGTCCTGTGTATGGCTGAATCCTTTACCTGTGGAATCTGCTGCTGTCTTCTGGATGGATAGTGACTGAACTGAGTTGAATTGTATTATATCCAGTTGGTGTCCTGAGAATTACTTGGTGGTGGTGAAGAAACCTCTTCCTCACAAAATGGAATTGGGAACTAGACATTTTAGCATAATAGAAAAGGAACTCTCAGATCAACTCCTCCTCCTAATTATATATTAATTATATATATTTATTAAATTTATATACATATATAAATATATATATTTATATATGTATATATATGATTTTTCTCCCCAAATGTATCTTGTTTTAAAGACATTATTGAGTCTGTTTGGAGGCAGCACCACTCTGTTTAGAGTTGTAGTTTAAGGGAATATTTTGGTATCAGAAATGTGTGGATTATAACATAGTTTCTAATATCATTTCATATTTGTTAGATAAAAATTTTCCTGACTTATCTACAAATATATATGTATCTCTATATATTTATATAACATATAAATATATAGAATACATATATAATAAATATATAATAATATACAAATAATAAAAATATAATAGAATAAATAATAAATATGTAATACATATAAATGTGTAATATATACACATCTGGATATCTTAATAAATGTAATATATACACATTTATATGTATTATATATTTATACATATACACACATATATATTTGTTTCTATATAGAATTAGACATATATATACACATATACATAGATATATACATATGTTTTTTTTTCCTCCTTTACTCTGTTCTTGATGCTATATCCCCAGTTCTTATCTTTAGTTAGTAGAGTTAAATCTTTGGAGGAAATAGAATGAAATAGGTGAACTAAATGAAGCTCTCCAAAACTAGAGCTGGGTTGGCTGTAAAGATAATCTGAATTTACACAGGTAAGATCAGGGACTCAGCATAGGTCTAATTGGTAGCTTCAGTGTGAATCCTACCAATGTCTGATAATACACAAAGATACATCTTGGAAGTGTCTATAGGTCTTGGAAGGAAGAAAACTTCTAAAAGGAAGTGGAGATCCTAATGTGCAAACTGTATTGGAATTTAAGAATTTGAGCTATAGGAATTAGGAATATAGGCTCAGAATCCAGGAATAGGTGGACTTGAGAGTAGGATTAGAAGCGAGGAACATTCACCAGGGAAAGAGATTAAGAAGGATGTGAACAGTTTTTACAGTGGCAAAAAAGGAACAGATGAATTAGCATGAGCAATTCACAAAGTGACCGTTAAAGTGACCATTAATTTAGGGGCACAGTCAGTGTACTCTGTTTTGTTTTTTCAATGATAGGAGAGGAGACAGAGAAAGAAGGGAAAGGAGAAGGAGAGAAAAGAAGGGGAGGGAAGGGGGGGCAGAGGAGAGAAAAAAGAGACCAGTGACATAGATACCTAGGAAATCTAATGTTTCTGGACTTTTCACACCTGTGGTCATCTTCAGAGGAAACGATTACTAAGATGGGCAAATGTGCTTCTGCCAAATATTTTGTCTTATGTTCTTTTTTAAAATATTTATTTATTTATTGTGCATGAGTGGAGGGAGGAGCAGAACAACAGGGACAGAATCTCAAGCAGACTGCACTGAGCACTAAGCACAGTGCTCAACCAAGGGCTGGATCTCATGACTACTAAGATCATGGCCTGATCCAAAATAGTCAGTTGCTCAAGGGACAGAGCCATCCAGATACCCCTCTTGGTTGAGGTTCTTATTTCCAGATGAAGACTCTTGTATGAGAAGATCTTAGAATATGTTTCTGCCTTAAATAAATTGTCTCTTACGTACATCCAGGTGGGAAAGATAGAAAATAAACTAGAGATGAGGAGAATGTAACGATGACAGTTGAGCCTATTAGAAATAACTGTTAAGTATATACACACGTGCACTTAACACACACACACATCTATGTGTGTGTATATATAACATAAAGCTAAAATTAGGTAAGTTGGGTTCATAGTTGGGAAAGGTAATTGTGTTTGTATCAGAGTAGTAAAAACAATTTGTTAAGAAGGATGATCAACACAATAAATCTACAAACCGGTGACCTTCTTCTCTGACATATATAATTACAAACATCACATACATTGATTCTCTCTCTCTTACTGCTAGTATTACTGAGATGTTTCCATTTGCAATCCCCTACTTCTCTCGTCCTGCCTATGTCCCACATAGTCATAACTTGTTCAGCTTCACATAATGGGTTTTTTAATGGAAAAAGGTAAAAATATTAAGTATTTTCCATCAGAAATCCTTGGCTTTCTTTTTAATTAACTAGTGTCTTTTAATGATTTTAGTAAGGCATGTTTTTAGATTAATGTCTATCTTCAGAGCAACAAATTCTTCCTAATATTGATAATTTGTCATGGAAACAACCTTCAAATTCACTCAACTTTGCCAGAAACACAGAACAATAAATGTTTGCAGATATGAGTCTATTTATGTTTTACAGTGATTAGAATGTAAAGTAGTACTCAGTTCAGGAAGTCAATATACTGTTGTAGGAAATCAGTGCAGTCAGACTTAAGAGATGATGATGATGGTGTTGATGTTATATAGGTATTTAGGTGATTGATATATTCAAAAGATTTCTAACCAATCTGAAATATTCCAGAAAAAAGCTTATTTGGCCACAGATGCAGATAGTCTCTTTTGAATATTTCATTAGCCATTCGGATCCAACTTTAACAAATATATGCTTGTTGGACTGGAAAGATGAAATCATTTTAAATCAGAAATTAGATAACAATAACAGATAAGCTGAGTTGCAGTGTTGCATAGGGTTTTTAAAGCTTCCATATGCCCTACTATACACTTTTCAAACACTGTTCCCAATAAACAATCCATATAATCTCTTTCCCTTTCAAGGCAGGCATCTTTTGACTGACAGCTTTAGCAAAATCTTCTCACTGCTTTGGATTAGGAGAAAGAGGAACAGGAGGGGAAGGAAGAATCATCTAAACCAGGGGTCAGCAAATTTTTCTGTATAAGACACTATTTTAGTTCTTTTTTTTCCATTTTCCTTTTTGTTTTTTTGTTTTAGTATGTAAACAGAATGGATTTTGACTTATTACAACACAACTTCTTATGAAACAGGCAACCCACTGGATTTGGTTTCAGAGGAGTAGTTTGTCAAACTTCCATCTAATCTCTGGCTCAGGATACGGTAATAGAACAACTGCAAGCCAGTTTTAATTATCACTGCATCAGAGATGGAATTGATGATTTTAACAATACTTGTTACTTATAAAAGTATATAAAAAGAAGTTGGATTCCTCTGAAATTACACCTGAAGGCCTCAAAGCATTTTTATTTGAACATATTGTAAATAGTACAGACGCTGCTTATATTTAACCAATGCCATGAATTATTTTTAAATTTTTACCAGGATATGCTTGTGGAATAGTGACTTTTAAGTTTCCTAATCTTGATTTTAGGAAAAAAGGAATCGTCTGAGAACTGTGAAATCAAAACTCCACAGTGAAAAGGACAAGCATTGTAGGCAGTCTCAGGAAATGTGTGGTGGCTTTAACTATCTTCCACAAAGTGTACATAACATTTGGGAAGACAAAGGGAATATTTTGGTCTTCTTTTAATCTCCTCATTTCACAGATAGGAATCATATAGCAAATTAATGCTAGGGTTATTATTAGAATATAGTTTACTATAACAAAAAGGAAATACTACTTATCAATATTTTGTGGCTTGTGAACAAATTTAAAAATGAAGTACTAGAATTGTTACTTGGGATGATTCACCTTTCTGTTTTTACATGCAAAAAAATAGTATCACTGAAAAAACAAAAGCTTTTAAAAATGTATTCTAGGGGTGCCTGGGTGGCTCAGTTGTTAGGTGTCTGCCTTAGGCTCAGGTCATGATCCCGGGGTCCTGGGGTCGAGCCCCGCATCGGGTTCCCTGCTCGGTGGGGAGCCTGCTTCTCCCTCTCCTACTCTCCCTGCTTGTGTGCTTGCTCTCACTGTATCTCTCTGTCAAATAAATAAATAAAATCTTAAAAAAATTTTTTTTAAAAATGTATTCTAACTCATCATCTTAAAATGAAATCTCCAACCTCGTTTCATTTGTAATCATCATCTCTTAGGGTTTTTTTAATATTTAACAAGGTAGGTTTCTATGCTTATATAAAGTCCACTTACTCTTCTCCTTCTAAAAGATTTACTCCCACAAACACATCCCTTCTGCTCTAAAAACCTCTCCCCTCTCCTGGATTGTTCCATCAACAGATATGCTCGAGTATATCTCATTAAAAATAATAATAATAAATAAAAAATAAACAAAGGAAACATTCACAAAACTCCCCTCCTTTCATCTCATGTCCACCTTCAGCTACTACAATAATTCTCTGCTCTTCTTCACATGAAAATATCTTGAGTTGACAATGATTATTTCCTCCACTCCTTTGCCTTCTATAATTTCCCTGATAAAGTCCAATTGGTTTCTATCTTCTCAATTTTACAGAATAGTGCTTATAAAGTTTATCAGTGATCTATTATTTTTTATTCCAATTACCATTCTCTTCTCATTCTATCTGATATTGATAATCATGCACTCTTCCAGAAATAATATATTCTATTGGATTCCATGATACCACACAGTCATGGTTTTCCTCCTTACTCGGGGGCTGTCCTTTTTCATAAAAATTATTTTTCTACTTGACCTCTAAGTATTTAAGTATCATTAGGTCTAGTTTTAGGTCCTCTTCCCCATATATACATACCCTTCAGGTGAATTCATTAAATTTCATGGCTTTGAATAACTTCTACATACATATTCCTTCACATTGGAAACCTTAGCCTTCTACCCTGAGCACTTCTGACAAACATTTCTAAAAGCCTCCATGAGATTTCTGGTTAAATGTCTAATATTCATACCAGAATTCTTGGTTTTTCTTTCTAAAATGGTTTCTCCCATCACCTATCCACTAAGGTAAAAATCTAGAATTACCTTTAATATTCCTGTGTTTTTTACCTAGAGTCAATAACTCCACCTCTCACCCACACATACTATATATCATATACTATATAAACACAGGCAACCCTTTAACAAGTTTATGTCTCTGCATGGATCCAGTTTTTAAATTAAGCTTTTAGTATTCTAATCCAAAACACTTTATTTCTTACCAATGATATATTTTTTAACCATCCCTCTTATTCACACTTAGTATAAAGTCCAAATGACTTTCAAGACCTTGCCTAAACTGAAACCTAACTACTTCTCCATTATTAGCTTTTACCATAATCCCTCATATTCTATAAACTCAATCTACTATAGATGGGAAGACTTCTTACTAATTTTCAGAAATTAATTTTCTTCTGGCCTTAAGGTTTTTCCATCTGCTATTCTCTCTCCATGAAGGCTACTGATCCCAGATCTTCCAGCCTTTCAAGGCTTAGCTTAAATGCACTTCCTCAGTCTATAACTCTACTATCACTGTACTATATCACTTTGTTTTGAATTCTTCATAGTATCATAATATTTATCACTATTTGACATTATTTTCTCATATATTTTCTCATTTTATGTTATTTGCCTCTGCTACCATTTGATTAAAAGCTCATCCAGGGCTTAGAACCAGAGCTTAGACCTTGCTATTTCATCAACTGCTTTATTCCCCCATGACTGAATGTGTAAAGGACGAACATTCAATATGCATATGTTGAAACAGAGGAAGCGAAATGACATAATGAACAGGAAAATTATCCTGATAATAAATTATAGAAGAAGATTTTTTTGCAGCAAGAATGGAAAATATATAGAACACCGCCTCCCACCCCCCAGCTCCACACACATAGCTGATATAAGTAACTGAGAATGGCACATTTCCAATTGAATCTTGGTATAGCCTGGGATCCTTCTCTTTGCAATACTCAATTTGGCTACTATTCAAACAGCATCAGCCACAAGATGGTACCTGTTTCCCAACCCTGAAATTAAATAACATTGCCTAGTTTGTGTATAGTTTCAGACAAACTTGTCAACTTCATTATATAAGTGCCTGATACTTAGTTCAATTCAGTAGACATTTATTGAGCAGCTTCTCTGCTGAAATCTTCGTCCTTGTTTTTGAGGACTCATAGTGTAACAGGAAAAAAAGTGTACAGAGAATTAAAATCAAAGAAAGAATTTAGGGAAGAGGGAGTAGCACAACCAAAGTGTGAAAAATTGAACAACAGGGCAGTTAAATTTGATCTTAATGGTTGGAAAGAAGGTCATAATAGGGTATTGGTGGAGAGAAGGCTGTGAACAGTCAGAGTCAGACTGTGAAAAATTTTGAGACTAAGATACAGAGCTTGGATCTTAATGTGCTCTCACTGGAGAGGAAAGGGGACCATCAGAATTTTGAGAAAGATAACTGGTAGTGAAGAGTAGAATTGAACAGAGGAGTAGAAAACTAGGGGCACATAGACTAGCTAGAATGAAAATGCAAAATCTTAAGTTTCAGATAATTAGGAACTGGATTAGTTATTAATGGAAAGAAAGGAAGCAATACATTTTAGGAATTGCAGTTATAACTATATACTTAATGCTTGTTTTGTTCTGAATGATGTTAACAGAGATATTGAGTAAATATATATATATATATGAGTAAATATGAGTATATATGAGTAAATATATATATATTTATATGAGTAATATATATATGAGTATATATATGTATTTATACATTATATGAGTATATATATATATATATATTTCTGCAACAGATGGTGACAGGCACCCAAGAGGGAGAAGCAATTTCAGGGGAAGAGAGGAATCTGGTTTACACACGTTGAATTTGAGGAGCTGGAAAGGTATGGCTGTGGAACTATTCAGCCACAGTAGGAAATCAATGCCTTGGGAGTATTGATGGGTGAAATTTATCCCTTTTCTTTCTGAGTTCTGAGCACATTTAAAATCATTCAAGAATTTATATAGTTCTAAACTATCAGCTTTATTGCTACTTAAGCTGAATTAGAGAATATAACTTTGGTTTCTAAAATCTTTAAGTTTCAATTTGATTGGCTCATTGTCCCAAAGAGCAAAAGAAGACCTGTCCAGTGAGTATAAAACATGGAATTCATTCTTTACTGCTGTATATTTCATTCTATTTCAAGGTGTAAAACAGTTTTGACCTAATCAAGCATATCAACTATGTTGAACCTGTCACATAATGGGTCTTAATATTAAGGCAGTTACTTGAGCCTGAATTAAGTCTGAGTAAAAACTGCTGAGTTCCATGATTTCTTACCACCCTTTCTCAAGTAACTTGATTTCAAATAGATCCAGAATTCACTGCCAGCAAAAAATCTGGCATAATGCTTATGTTACCTTCAGGATCATTACTATTACTGCTATTGCTACTACTGTCATTTAATCCATAGTATGGACCACCCTGTGGTCAATATTTTTTATTCATAATATTAATCCTTACAAAAGCTTTATATGTTAGCTATTCTTATGCTTATCATATACTAATTTATTAGGAGTCTTGACATTTTAGATTGCATAAGTGAACAAAAAAATAAAACAGAGGTCCAGAAGTCCTCCTGAACTCTACCTGATTACATGAAACTGGATGGACAGATTCATTATCTCAATCTTGTTTTACCCTTTGGAAGTTCTACCTTTTCTTTCTTTCTTTCTTTCTTTCTTTCTTTCTGAGAGCGAGGCAGTTTGTGCACAGTTGGGAGAAGGGGCAGTGGGAGAGGAAGAGAGAAAATCTTTAAGCAGATGCCCCGTTGAGTACAAAGTCCAATGCAGGACTTGATCCCAGGACCCTGAGATCATGACCTGAGCTTAAATCAAGAGTGGGACACTCAACCAACTGAGCTACACAGGTACTCTATCTTGACCTCTTAACTACAGATTAGGTTCCTCTATATGCAGATTAGGTTCCTTATTCCCTACCTCAGTGTTGGATTGATAGTACCTGGGAGATATTTCATCTTTATCCCTTTGATCTTGTTCCATGTTGCTATCTTAATGGCTAATAATGGAATTTCAGTCTTTCTAAGGCAGGTTTACCACATTTATGCTTCCTAGGCATCTGAATCTAGACAAGAAACAGCCTTAAAAATATCCTTTCCTGATTTAGACATACACTCTACTCATAGATCCTCTTTCCTAAAAATGCAGCTCTAATGGCATATTACTACTTTATGAAAACAAAGTGTCATTATTTTTTAAATGCATGATTCCTTCATAAATCACTAGGAAAAACAAATTTCAAATATTATAATTGTTTAGTATTTTGATTATAAGACTTAGATTTCAGTTGCTAAGGATGAAATATGTTGCATCTTGGAATCATTTAAGAATTATAAGTTCCTAGAATTTTTACCTCTTTTTCTCACCACTACTACACCTTGTTAAGTCATTGCTCCTCTTTCTTAAAACCCTGAAAATTTTGTGTGAAGAAATATTACCCAAGGATAAGTTATAGCAGAAAGTTTTATTATTGTCACCTGTAGAAGCAGATGAATCCCTACACAAATTTTGCTTTGGGTCTTGGTATTGCTGACACCATACATACTAAGAGGGAATGAAAAGGTTTATTATTGCTATAATTGAGATTTCTGGGGAGAACAGGGTATTTCTCTGTACAAGTACAAAATGGCTTCACAGAGAAAAGGAGGAACCTGGTTTCTAATTGTGATTAGAATGTAGAGTGGTTTAAATCTTTCTCTGGTGTCAGAGGAGGGAATATAGCTTGCCTAGATGTAGGGCACACAGAGAAGAAAGAGAGAATTTTAAAAGCTGTCAGTAGTCAAATATCAAAAAAATGGAGTGAGATTCCTACCTTTAATTTCAAAACTTATAAAGGTCAGTATTTTAATTTAATAGGGCAGAATATTCTTTTATCAGAATTGCCCCCAAAACTTTATATACATAAATCAAAAACACTAATATATTTAGATGCCTTGGAATTAATTTATCTGCATTTCCCCAAATTCTGGAGCATCTCTCTATAGAGTCTGTCTCAAAGACTAGTGGCACCCTCTCTTAGACAAAAGGTACAGAATTTACTGATGCATTTTGACTTTCTGATAATTTTCAGGCAGTCGATCATATTGTTTCTCTGATCTAACAGTATTGCCCAAGTAGGGTCCAAAATATGAATGGTTCATTTATTTCTCTTTAGTCCATTTTGGCACATTGATAGATAAATTATAAATTGGTCTTTCATTTAATTTTGAATATGAAATGTAAAGAAAAAAATCATCAGTATCAGAACATAAAAAATAGCACCACCCCAAAATTTATCAGCATATATGAGTCACATTTAATGACCTCAAATTTTGAAAAATAATCTCATTTTTTTCTATATTTCCTCTATTTAGATATTATTGAAATGAGTTTTGGTCTTACAGTTTAAAAAAAAATCTGTTTAAATTACAACTTACTAATAGTAAAAAAGCTTCTTGTCCCTACTCCATTAGTCCAACATTTAGGGAAAATGTACTGTCTAAAAAGGGCATTATGTTTCTCTTTTTCTTTCTTTTTTCTTCCCCCCCTCCCTTTTCTTTCTTTTCCTTGAGTTGGAAGTTTCCAGGCAAAGGCAAAAGGCAAAAGGGAAAGGAAAGGGTATGACAATCAAAGCTGGGTAAACATCCTTCCATGGAAAAACTTCAGGACTCAATTTTTTAACATAGCTTATATGAGAGAGCTTTAATTACCCAACCATAGTGGAGGCCCCTTGCCCACCTAAGCTCTTCTGTTGGTAGTGCTGTTTTAACAGTAGTCCCTTAGTGCATGAGTTACTACTGTTATGTCCTTATTTTGGACAAACAGCAATTGTTGGACACTGGACCATGCCGGTCGACCCTAGAGGAAAGAATATTATCTTTGGATGTTTGAGCTTTGCTTTAGGAAGACCACAGAGCTCATCATTGCTGTATTGCCTTTATTATGCCTCCCTCAGGGAAGAGTTGGAACGAATAACTCATGAAGCACAGAACCCTCACACAGGAATTTTGATGTTAATAGTATTTAGCCACTACAAACCTGGACTGAATTCAGCTAAGAGGCTCCGTATCCTAGCCATTAGCAACCACCCTGTGTGAATATGTCCCCCATTTATTGCATTCCCTGCCAGTTAAGTGATACACTGACTTGGCAGTTACAATTTTGTGACGAGGTGGGCATTTTTTTTATCAGTCTCAAAAGAATTCAAACCTGAAGTAATATCTGACTGTGAACACTTTATGTGACTTTTATTTGAGAGAACACCTCTAAAAGATTTAAAAGCTAGACAATTTCTCACTTGGGTTGCTTGTATTTCTATTTCAACTAACTTTTTCATAGCTTTTGAAGTAGTTTCAGATGGTCTATGGAAACATAGGCGAATAATACTCATGGTCTCTGGCCCATTTTTCTTGTTTTCATCACCAGTTACTACATAAAATAAAACAGACCTATTATATTGGAATCTAGTCAAGTCTGCCCATTCACTGAGCATTAAAACTTCCTATGGAAGAGGCTTATCACCTTGGGTTGTGGTCTCTTGGGATTTTATCAAAGCACATTTAAGCTTAACATACTCCAAATTGAGAGGGTAGGGGAAACAGAAATATCACCATCAAACAAAATATGTGTATCATTAAAAAAAAGTAATTTTGCTTTTCAAAAGTTCAAAAATCAATCATGACAAAATAATACGTAGTGGAATTTCACTCAAGATGTATTTGCATAAATTTGGAATCCTAAAGCTGTTACAGTGGTGAGTAAGAAAAAATATGGACAGAATTGGGAATTTCTTTCAAATTTTTCTGTAGGAGTTCCCTGGAAATCTCTTCTTACTGGGGATGTAGGAAGAGCATGGAAGAAGAGGAGATCCAGAAATGTAAGTTCTGATTTCCTACCCCCATACAGTTCCAGGTTAGAATCCGTCAGTGAGAAGAGTTCGGTGAGATTTGAGGGCTATAAGGGAGGAGAGGTACAGCTCTTCAGAGATAGATACAAAAGACTGAGGGAGAGATGTGAGGTTCAAAGCAGCTTCAGGGTTTAGAGATGCTGCAGCCTGAGAGAGCTGGTGAAAATTTCTTGGCTTCTCACGGTTCACAGTGGCTTCCGGGGCAAGCTATGGAGAAGCTACCACGTGAAAAGATAGATGTTTATATATTCTCAGAAGTTCCTGAGAATCTCAGCAGCTTCCAGACAAGCTCTTAAAATTCACCCCTCCCTGTTGTGTAGGCTGAGGTCCTTAGGACCACCTCCTCCCACCATCACTCTTCCTGTTCCCTGTTCTCCCAACAGTCCTCTAAGCCTCTTTTATTTTAAACCCTTCAGAATGTCTTCTGATTACTTGACTTACTCTTAATTTAACCTAATTATCATGTTCAAATTCAAAACTTGGAATTAATGTTTGTATTTATTTATTGATTTTTATCTTCAGGGAATTTCCAGTAAATACAATGTATTCTCTCAAGGTAGGCAATCACAACATAGAAATTGCTAGATATTTCATTAACAACACTCTGACCATTAGTTAAGTAGCACTATTTTTGAAAAACTGTCATAACCGAAATACAAAAAAGAGTTTGGTTTGTTGGCATATCAAAACATAATTTTCTTTAATAATAGGTTTTCTTCAAGATGTGGGAAATTTGATACTGAATTTAATTTATACATCAAATCTTAAAATGTTTGATTTCTATTAAAGGATTATGTTCCCAAAAGAATTTTAAAAAAATCACTCAGTAAGCTGATTTGAAGGGCTTTTCTGACAGAAAGACTTACAATGGTGGGCTCTCTGCTTTGGTGCTATTGTATGTTTCCTGTAATTAAATACAGATAGGGGAAATCTTAAGGGGGTTATAATATTGGTTAAAGTTGTGGAGTAAATTCATTCAATTAAAGTGAAATGAACTAGCATTATTTAATTTGGGGAAGAAATCTCGGCTAAAAGAGGAGAGTTGACAGGCAGGCTGTGTCAAGTTCTTTTGTATTTTCACTAGGGATGGAATAGAAGGAAGAGATTTAAAAATATAATATAGAGGTTTGGGCTTAAGATTTAAAAAAAAATTTGTGCTCACCAATTTGTGTATGAAACTACAGAGCTTCCTCAATTTACATGAGATTATGTCCCACTCTACCCGCTGTAAGTTGAAAATGTCATTAAGTCAAAAATGTGATTAATACATCTAACCTGTTGAGCATCATAGCTTCACCAACCTACCCTACATGTGTTTATTAGAACACCTGCACTAGCCTAGAGCCAGGCAAAATTATCTAACACAATACCTATTTTAAAATAAAGTGTTGAGGGGAGCCTGGCTGGCTCATTCAGCAGAGCATGTGACCCCTGTTCTCAGGGTTGTGAGTTCAAATCCCACCTTGGGCAGAGAGCTTACCTAAAATAAAGTGTTGAATATTCATGTAATTTACTGAATACTGTACTAAAGGGGAAAAACAAAATGGTTGTACGAGTATCAGTTATCAGTTGTTAACCTTTGTGATCATGTAGCTGACTGGGAGCTGGGGCTCCCTGCTACTGTTCAGGACGATGAGAGAGAATCATACTGCATATCACTTAGCCTGGGAAAAGATCAATATTTAAAATCTGAAGAGTGCTTTCACACCACTGTGAAATTAAATAAATCGCAAGTCTGAATCATCATAAATTGGGGACCATCTGTATATTATTAGAGATTTTCTAAACATGGGATGAAATGGGATAACTTTCTACCTGTTGGTGGGAAGAGACTTTTGGTCTGAATAATGATAAAGCTGTTAGACCTTTCATTGCTCTGTTAGCAAGAATATTCTTACCTCTTAGTTGACACAATTTGTGATGTAGAACTACCTTTTCAAAAATAGATAAGGTATCTTCCTGCTCTGTTGATAAAATGTAATCTGATATTTGATGTTTTGATCTATGACAATTTTTGTTTATACCCCAAAGAAGGTCTTGTTCAAGGCTATGTTTCCATCAATCCAGCAGCTAAGTCTCTATCTTCTCTCTAATGGAAGACATGCATATTCCACCATCAACACTTCAAGATTTTGCCAATGTGTCTATATTTTACTAAATGCCCCCTCCCCATAGTCCTTCTTCCAAGAGATCAACATTCAGATTTTCAGTTACCTAGCTTACATACTTTTCCTGGCCAGTCACTCTTGTGTCCAGTTGAACTGGCTCTTGAGACCTTTTTTTGTCACAAGACAGTACTGTCAAATCCATTTCAGTATGGTCATTTCTTTGTGGCATTTAATTAGCTTATTAGATACCTTGCAATAAGGGTAGCCAAAATATAACAACCAGCAACTCTCCAATCATAACATCTCAAAATATCATTTTCTGACAATATTTCTTAAGAAATATGAGAATTTTTAGAAAGCATTATTGTTCACAGGACTTTAGGTAAATGGACTTTAACTCAGTTAAATTATATTTATCACTGAACTATTCACACGATTGCAACTGTTTTAACTATAGTAGCACACCACGTATTTCTTTCTTTCTTTCTTTCTTTCTTTCTTTCTTTCTTTCTTTCTTTCTTTCTTTCTTTCTTTCTTTCTTTCTCTTGAGATTTTATTCATCTATTTGACAGAGAGAAAACGCATACAAACAGGGGGAGAGGGAGAAGCAGAATCCCCACTGAGCAAGGAGCCCAACGAGGGACTCAATCCCAGGACCCTGGGATCATGACCTGAGCTGAAGGCAGATAGACGCTCAACCTACTGAGTCACCCAGGCGCCTGTATCCCATGTATTTCTAAAGCAAACTTTTCATTTTATAGTTGGAAAAACAAGGCTTCGGTGAATGGAATGAGTTGCCAAGGTGATGTAAATTGTTTGTGCTGGAAGGTGAGCCAAACCTCCAAACCTCCAAACCTCAATACCAATGTCTTTTAAGCCCCTATAATAGTAGCCTCTATTTGTAATATCTTAAATGCTCTTCCCTTGCAATCTCTCTTATGCATTTTGTCCCTGAGACGTGAAATGAACAGGAAGAGACAAAATGTAATATTTAGACTAAATATCTGGATATAGCTGGCATGAGTGGAATTTCATCTTTTAGTACAGGAAGGGTAAGATTTGCTAGATAAGGGACAGCACTCCTCCCTTATCTTTGGTAATTTCCCCCCAGATTGGTAATCCTCTATCCTAAATGAACTCTTTTCAACCCAGGACACACAGGTGTGTCTGTTTCTCTCGCTCTGGCAAAGAGGGGCCCTGTAATAAATTCTGAGTGCCTGGGAGATTAGTAACTATTCTTTGCTAAAAATTCAGGGGTGGGAAAACCCTTCAGATTGGAGCTTGTCAGGCTCCCACTAACTTGAAACATGTCCTTAGAACTGTTAAGGGATATTTTTGGTTATGAAAGAAGTGCTTCCCAAGGCTTTTACGGAACTTTGAGCTTGGCAAAGTGCAATGCACATCCTTTTGCTACAGTAATACAAAGGTAGAACATTCGTTGGCAAGCTTCTACAGTGTGAACCAAACTCCAACCAGGGAGATAATAAAGCTTCACTGTGAGGGAATGCATAACAAGCATTGAACTGAATGTTCGAAACTTCCAACACAAAAAACAAATAAGCACAAATGTATGTATGTTTGTGTATTTTTTTTTGTTTGTGTATTTTTTTTCCTTCTCTATGAGTAAGTACGAAATGCAGAAGGGATAACTAGATGATATAAATACGAATTTAGTACCTAATGTGCCAAGCAATGGATTGGCAATGGGGATAAGAGACAGATCTAGCCTCTGCATTTTTGGTGGTTATATTTGAATAAAAGAGGTAGAAATATATAGGCATATAGTTAAATAAAATGGTTTTTGCTTGAGATAAAGAAATGCATAGGTGTAAGGTCAGAAGATATAGTAGAGAGGAGATGGGGGTCAGGCCAGTTTGTGGGCCAGACACATGGGTGAAGGTCCTCACTTACAAAGTGAGAAAGATTTTTTGAGAAACATATCTCAAGAAATCATTAAATTTTTTTTGACAATCCATACCCTTGTTTAAGTATTCTTTAATTTTCTAAACCTTATAAAATACTTCTCTATTACAAAAGGTACTTTGGTACAGTGCCACTCTAAGCCTGGAAGAACCCACACTGGGGCCAAAAAACCCCTGGTGTGACATACCTTTATATATTCTTATGCAGATTATACAATGATATTTGTGTTTTATATTAAAATTTGTAGTTTTATGCATTTAAAATTTTCCATTTTTTAATAAATGTATGTTGATATTTTTGTAGTAACTAAGCAGGTTATAAGTTAATCCATAAGTATTATAGCAATATCCATTAAGACAAATGGTCAGAATGAAGTAGGATTCATCTAGAAAACTTCCCTTGGAAAGGAATTTTTTGCTTTGCCCTTAATAAGTATGGGTAAGTAAACTGGAGAAACACAGAGTGTGTTTGATACATAGCTAATGGGAACAGTTAAGAATTTAGCATCCCTTTCCCCACTAACCCACATTAAATGTATACTTTCAGTGAAATAGGACAGAATAGGACATTGTTTTCTTAATCTGAGTCATAAGATTGGTTGGAAAGAATTCTCAGATATATATAACTAATACTGTTTATGATATAAATGTATACAGCTGACATATAATATAAAAGATTGTAGAAATGAGGATGCATGTAGCTCTCATAGCAAAATTCATCATACAATGTAAATAAATAATTTCGAATCATCTTGTTGCCTACAATTTTAATCTTATTAAACTTGTGATAACTTTCCTCTTTGCTCTGCTTTCCTGATTTGGAGAAAGGAAACTGACATCTCACTCTTTTAATTTTTTTTCCTTTTTGTATAAAAGTTCTTTTATAATCTGAGAAGAGAAATTCTCCTCCATGGCTTATTCCTTAATATTTATTTGTTTATTTAAAGATTTTATTTATTTATTTGTCAGAGAGAGAAAGAGAACAAGCAGGACAGCAGCAGGCAGAGTAAGAAGTAGACGCCCAACATGGGACTTGATCCCAGGACCCTGAGATCATGACCTGAGCTGAAGGCAGATGCTTAACCAACTGAGTCATCCAGGAGTCCCTCTTAATTTTTAATAAGCAACAGCTAAAAGCAGAAAGAAGACAACCATTTTCATGGTTAAAAATTTGGTACAGCTCTGGGAGTAATCAGGTGAATGTTTGGGGCAACTTTCCTACTGAGAATAGTCTCAGGGAAGCAGGACAGGAAATGCAGATTTATAGGCATCTTAATTACTGCCATAGGAGTAATTCTGGGAACGTCTGCTTTCTGTGATACTGTTTAGGCTTCTTTTTTTCCCTCTCCTAGAAATTTATGCAGGTCCAAAGGGTGAAAATGATAAATAGGGGCTGAGAGTATACTTAGAGGGTTGGAGGTTGTGGTTCACTACTTATTTAACAGACTGGATACCTTATTAGGTCAACTATGATTTAATATACCCTCATTAATGCCTGACCTTTAAAACAAACATTTTAAAATCCAAGTTGGTATTGGATTAGAGCCCATTTGGCATAGGGATTGTACATATCTAGAGGAGTGGCAAACTTGCCTGAGAATGGCAGCCAATAAAAAGAAGTACAAATAATAGTAGGAGTTTTGAATAGGCAGTTATATATGTCCTAGACATTGATGCTAACCTTGGCTTCATTTCTTCCAAAATTCATCCTTAAGATGAATCCCTAGGACCTTCCAACCAATTTTATGACTCAGATTAAGAAAACAATGGTACCTAAAAATTCTGTCCTATTCCACTGAAAGTATACGTTTAATGTGGGTCAGTGGGGAAAGGGATGCTAATCTTGTACATTCCATCAGATCATGATGATCAGATGATCAGATGTGGGTCAGTGGGGAAAGGGATGCTAATCTTGTACATTCCATCAGATCATGATGATCATGATGATCAGATCATCATGATCTCTGAACAAGATTCAGATGAAAACATGTGTGATGGTTTACATAATGTTCACTCATACTGAATTTGTTCAATATCATTTTGTTGTCAAATAAAAATGAATCAATTAAAAAAAAACCCAGATCATCTGTTCCTTTTGAATAATTATGTCTAGTTACCAGAATATACATTCCTGTATGACGAAACTGGGTTGTATCTCAGAATTGGTGTTTTGAAGAAGCATATGCACTCCAACTTGCCACAGTCTTCATCTCTCTCTCTCTCTTTCCCATCGCAGAAAGCTACTCTCAGCATTTATCTTTACTCTTGCCTTACTAGTTTCCATCTTGTAAAATTAAGAGACAGTGATTATATTACTCCATAAACTCCAAAAAATGATTGCTAGGCATCCCAAAGAGGGATGCATTAATCAGGAAATAGGGTATAGTATAAGTATCGGTAAGTGAATGCTTTTTAAAAAAAATCTTTTTGTGGTTGTTTGGGTTTTCTTGTTTATGTGTGTGTTTTAAAAATAATTTTATTTTACTTAATTTCATCATGATAAGTATACTCTTAATCCCCATCCCCTATTTCACCCATCCCTCACCTACCTCCCCTTTAGTAAGCATCAGTTTGTTCTCTATAGTTAAGAATGTGTTTCTTGATTTCTCTCTCTCTCTCCCTTTTATTCCTTTGCTCATTTGTTTTATTTCTTCAATTCTGCATATGAGTGAGATCATATGGTACTTGTCTTTTTCTGATTGGCTTATTTCTCTTGGCATTACACTCTCTAACTCTATCCATGTTGTTGCGAATGGCAAGATTTCATTTGTCTTTTGTGGCTGAATAATATTCTATTGTACATATTCACCATCTCTTCTTTACCTATTCATCTGTCAATGGATACTTGGGCTGCTTCTGTAGTTTGGTTTTTGTAAATAATGCTACAACGCACAAAGAGGTGCATGTATCCTTTCAAATTGGTGTTTTTGGTTTTTTGGGGGTAAATATTGAGTAGTGCCACTACTAGATAATAGGATAGTTCTATTTTCAATTTCTTGAGAAACCTCCTTACTGTTTTCCCAAATGGCTCTACCAGTTCATTCCCATCAACAATACAAGTGGGTTCCTTTTTCTCTACATCCTCACCAGCACCTGTTGCTTTCTGTGTTGTTGATGTTAGCCATTCTGACAGGTGTGAGGCAATAGATCTCATTGTAGTTCTCATTTGCATATTTCCCTGATAATGAATGATGTTGAACATCTTTTCATATGTTTGTTGGCCATCTGTATGTCTTCCTTGGAAAAACATCTGTTCATGTCATCAGCTCCTTTTTAAACTGGATTATTTGTTTTGGGATGTTGAGCTTTATCAGTTCTTTCTATATTTTGAATACTAACCCTTTATCAAATATGTCATTTGCAAATATCTTCTCTCATTGAATAGGTGGCCTTTTAGTTTTGTTGATCATTTCCTTCACTGTGTAGAAATGTTTTATTTTGATGTAGTTTCAATAGTTTATTTTTGCTTTTATTTCCCTTGCCTCAGGAGACATATCTAGAAAAATGTTCCTCTGGCCAATGTCAGAGAAATTAGTGCCTGTGATCTTTCCAAAGATTTTTATGGCTTTAGGTCTTACATTTAGGTCTTTAATCCACTTTGAATTTATTTTTTGCGGATGGTTGAAGAAAGTAGTTAACATGAACTATTCTTACACATGTAATGAGGAAATCGTGTTGGTTTCTAAAGAAAAAATAGTTCATATATTTACTTTTCTGCACAGGCCTCCTTAGACATGTAGGCTTTTGATACCTGCGGTAGAGGCCACTATCCTTCAAATGCCCTTGCTCTTCTTGACAAAAAACTCAGATTCAAAGTCTTGAAAGTCAAAGTATATATTTTTTTCCCTTATTATTTTGCCTTCATATGGGATTGACTACTACCTCTGACATGAAGAATTCAATGATGTAGCCAAATTCTTTCAAGTCCTCACATTTCCCTCTGTCCACAGTGTTGGGTGTATTAGGTAAGGCATATTTAATCTTCCCACACTACCAGATATGACTTGGGTCATGTGGGCCACCAATATCACTAAAATCAAGCATCTGATTCAGGTGGTATCTTCAGCTTTGATACCTTAGAATTATGTATTGTGTTTTATACCTTGGGAGTCAATGTCTCAAATTCTATTTACCCAGTTATCTTTTAGAGTGCAAAAAATCCAGCAAAACTGCATGGCAAAAAGAATTATTTCCTTTCTGCATTTTTTTTCTTTTGATGCCAACAAAAAGTTATTGGCACAGGCTAGCAATTCAAAGGCATTAATGATTTTGGCATGTTCTCATGTATCTCTCAGAAATGGAATGTATACATGAATAGTGTTAAATCATCTTGGGGACCCCCTCGCCACCACCCAACCACATCAATGAACAGGTTTTATGTGGATAAAGAGGCAATTAGAGTTTACTAGGTTTAACATCCAAAATTTGAATTCCAGTGTGGCTGATAATAATTATCCACATTAATCTGGGCAAGTTAATTTTAATTCCCAAGTCTCAGTTATTTCATCTGTTAAGAGGAGATGGTGATATTCATTCCACAGGGTAATTGTGTGAGTTCCAGGAGGCAAAGTGATACAGGATAATAGAGTGGTAAGGAACATAAGCTTAAGAGTCAGGATGACTGGTTTAAAAACTCTCCATTGAATACTGGGACCTTGGAAGAGTTACTCAAATTAAATGAATTCCAGTTTCTTCACTTTTATTATGGAATTGAAATGTGTTCCTTTTAGGATTGAGGGGTTCAATTATATAATATAATTAGCAGTTGTATATCATAAAGTAGGTATTCAGTAATTGATGATGATATATATGACTTTTCATAAACAAAGTGAAATATACATATACACATTTGAGCCCTGAAGAATGTAGGGGTTAAAGAAGCTGAACCGTGTTCATAAAAAAAAAAATTGGCATGTAAGTGAACCCAATCAATCTTCAAAAAATAAGGAAAATTTGTAACATGAAGCAGTAACAAAAATTTAAAGAAGAAACAACTGGAGATATCTGAAATAAAATAGAAAGCAATCGAAGTAAAATAATAAAAGAAAATGATAAAGAAATGAAGGGGAAATTGGAAAGGTGAGAGATGGGGTAATAAATGGATCCACAAAGACACAGTAGTATTTCCATTTAAAAAATGACTTAAAAATAGAGCAAAGTTAAAGAAATAGACACCAGGACCCAATTTAAAAGGGCTCATAAAGTTTCAAATAGTATAAATGAGGAAAAAGGTAAATGCATATTATATTGACATTTAAGAACATGAAAGACCAAGAGAAAATGCTGAAAGCTTATTTAAAGGAAAATCAGAAAACAATCAAAGGATAGATACCAATTAATATAATACTTTTCAACAGTATCAATAGATGCAAAAAAGAAAGAGAATATTGGGGCACCTCAGTCAGTTAACTGTCCAACTCTTGGTTTCAGCCCAGGTCACAATCTCAGTGTCATGAGATTAAACCCCATGAAGGGGTCCAGACTCAGCATGGAGTCTGCTTGGAATTCTCTCCCTTCCTTTCCTGCTGTCCCTTCCCCTGTCCCCCATCCCACCTCCCCACCAGCACATTGTTCTCTCTTTCCCTCTCAAATAAATGAATAGAATCTAAAAAAAAAGAGGAGATGATATATCTATTGTTGAAGGAAAATGCCTGAATGTCTAGAATGTTCTTTCATTAACAGCTATATTCCAAAGAATGGCTATATTTCCTAGATATACCAAGAAAATCTGTTAGTTGAACATTATATTCACTTGCAGCACCTGTGTTAGTTAACTAACATACAAACTCTTTTGGTTCTAGCCCACCTCTCTGACTTTTCTCCAAATCTAGATGAAATGGTATTCTTTTTTATAGGTTCTATCAATGGAGAAAAGTCAGAGAGAGGGACAGTAAAAATGGGATGATATTATATAACTAAACTAACTAAATGCAACTCAAAAGGACTTTCACTTTAAACTCACCTTGGGTTGTTAAAAATGTAAGAGGAGAAGAAGCAAGAGAATGAAATAAAATATACTTTTGGCATTACTGCCAATTTTTTTCTGTGTATTTTATGTGCAAACGTGAAAAAACAATACTACCTAAAGAGAGAAGAGAAAATTACAGACATAGACTACTCTAATGCAAACATTATCAAATTGTAGATTTCACTATCAGTTTATTTACTAAGAAAACGAATAACATTAGGGACATAAATAAGATCAACAAAGAAATAAAGGCCTTAAATGACACACTGGACCAGATGGACATCACAGATATATTCAAAACATTCCATCCCAAAGCAGCAGAATACACATTCTTCTCTAGTGCACATGGAGCATTCTCCATGTGAATTCACATCCTGGGTCACAAATCAAGTCTCAACCAGTACCAAAATACTGGGAACATTTCCTGCATATTTTCAGACCAGAATGTTTTGAAAATATAACTCAGCCACAAGAGGAAAGTTGGAAAGAACTCAAATACATGGAGGCTCAAGAGAATCTTACTAAAGAATAAATGGGTCAATGAGGAAATTAAAGAAGAACTGAAAAAATTCATGGAAACAAATGAAAATGAAAACATAACTGTTCAAAATCTTTGGGACATGGCAAAGGCAGTCCTGAGAGGAAAGTATATAGCAATATAAGCCTTTCTCAAGAAGCAAGAAAGGTCTCAAGTACACAACCTAACCCAACACCTAAAGGAGCTGGAGATAGAACAGCAAAGAAAGCCTAAACCCAACAGGAGAAGAGAATAATGATGATCAGAGCAGAAATCAATGAAATAGAAACCAAAAAAAAAAACCAAAAACAAACAGTAGAACAGATCAATAAAACTAGGAGCTGGTTCTTTGAAAGAATAAGATTGATAACCTCCCTGTCAGACTTATCAGAAAGAAAAGAGAAAGGACCCAAATTAATAAAATCATGAATGAAAGAGAGATCACAACCAACACCAAAGAAATACAAACAATTATAAGAACATATTATGAGCAACAATACACCAGCAAATTTGACAATCTGGAAGAAATGGAAGCATTCCTAGAGACACATAAACACCAAAACTGAACCAGGAAGAAATAGAAAACCTGAACAGACCCATAATAGTAAGGAGATTGAAGCAGTCTCCAAATATCTCCCAACAAACAAGAGCCCAGGGCCAGACAGCTTCCCAGGAGAATTCTACCAAACATTTAAAGAAGAATTAATACCAATCTCCTGAAACTGTTCCAAAAAATAGAAATGGAAGGAAAACTTCCAAACTCATTTTACAAGGCCAGTATTACCTTGATCCCAAAACCAGATAAAGACCCCATTAAAAAGAATTACAGTCCAATATCCTTGATGAACATGGATGCAAAAATTCTCAAAAATACTAGCCAATAGGATCCAACAGTACATTAAAAGGATTATTTACCACGTGGGATTTATTCCTCAGCTGCAAGGTTAGTTCAACATCTGCATATCAATGTGATACAATCCATTAATAAAAGAAAGAAGAAGAACTATACGTTACTCTCAATAGATGCTGGAAAAGAATTCGACAAAGCACAGCATCCTTTCTTGATCAAAATTCTTCACAGTGTAGGGATAGAGGGCACATATCTCAATATCATAAAAACCATCTATGAAAAACCCACAGCATGAAGGAGCAGGGCTGGCTTGTTTTGTTTACACCCGCCTTCTTGTGTGTGGCCCCCCGCAAGACCTGCCTCTGGGAGGGTCTGAGTGTGGCTCAGCCCTCCCTCGAGCTAATTAGCCCAGACGGCCTATGGGTTGGGTTTGGGTTAGCCAATAGGAACACGGAACCCCTGCCTGGGAAAGAATATAAACCCCGCCTTTTGCCCGCCAAACTTGTGCGCCAA
>CM052811.1:37032164-37083566 GCA_028533885.1 Nasua narica
GTGTGTGTGTGTGTGTGTGTGTGTGTGTGTGTGTGTTGTGGTCCATGTAATTTTGCTGATTCTTTCTCCAGTGGAACCCTTACTGATGCAAATTTTGGTACCAAGAGTGGTTCTAAAGGAACAGAATTTAAAGGAAAAAAGTTTTATGATTTGGTTCTGAGTTTCTGACATTGTTCCTAATATAATTAAATTAATTATATTGATGAATGATTTTATTTCCAGGGGTATAGAGGGCACTGGTTATCAATGTCAGTATGTGGTAATAGAAATATACAAATATCCCACACATAAGTGAGACCATAAGATAATTGACTCTCTCCACTTGGGTGAGCCTGGTGGTGGGTATGGAGAAGGGCACATATTGCATGGAGCACGGGGTGTGGTGCATGAACAATCAATCTTGTAACACTGAAAAAATAAAATAAACATATTTGGGGAAAAAATAAAAATTAAAAAAAAATTGAAAAAAAGGAATATACAAATACCATCAGTAGATACTCCAAATATTTATATGAGATAAGATAAGGGTGCACAAGCATTGGATACCCTAGAAAATTTTAGTATACTGGGGAGTATAATGAGATTGGTTACTCCTATATGTGTGAGAGAAACTGGGAAATAAAAAAGAATGAGCTCAGGACTTCAAATTTCTTATAGAAGGTATAAATCACCTAAAAATTTGCCATGAAGAAAACTTTATCTCTTGTAGATGCAAGGCTGAGATTTCTGAAGGTCAAACCCAGAGCCTTATCCTGCCTATGATTGAATTATAATACAAATTGAATCCCCAATCTTGCAGAGTATGTACTGTTAAAGTGAAGGTATTGATCAAGAAGGAATGGCATCCTGGAAAGTGGAATGAGGGCAGATGTGAAAATCCCAATGGAGTGTGGATATAGAACCCCTAAATTCTGCTGAGTCTTCTTTGCCTATGGAAGAAGACTTTGCAACTCTGTCTGAGGAGGTTAACTCTATTTTGTTTGAAGTTACGTAATGGCCTCCTCTGGCCTTGCCAAACTTTGTTGGTTCTCTTTAGGACTTACTCCCACTACCCTATATTGTTTTTAGATCTCTATCTAAACTCAAGTACCGGGAGACCCCAAAGGTAAAGTAGGAATTATCATCTATGAGAAAGGGTACTTACACATCAAAATAACTATGTGATGTTTCTAATTTATACAGAAATAAATCTAGGTAATATGTGTGGGGAAATAGATATTAAGAATGTGGGATGATGATAAAAGGAAAAGAAAGTTAATTCAGGCCAAAATATTGACATGGGCCTACCAGGCAGAAATTCTGGGTTCAGAATGTTGAAATGAGGAATTCTAGATTCAAAATTTTAGATTGAGGAATTGACTGTTTTGTTGAGTGGCTGAAAAATGGATCAAAAAGTGGCCTACACCAAATAAAGATGGAATGCCAGAACTGCCTTGGTATACTATACACGAAGGATATTAAAGTTTTAGGGAAATTAGAATAATAGAGATTTATCATATAAGACCTGATCATCCACTCCTGAAATTTCCAGAGAACACACCTCCCAACATGGCTGCCAAAAATAAATTTGTGAAAGGAGCCCCATATCCTTGAAGAGTTCTGTTGTCACTCTTCTATGTAGGTTATAAACTATAGTGGAAACTTTTGCCACCAAACTGGCATTCCCAAATGCAGTGGAGAAGACTACTGGATAGTAGAATGTCAAGGCACAATTGGAGGCACTTAATCATCAAAGCCAATGGCTAGCACTAGGTAATGGATAACAGAACCAGAGTAGTTGTCAGAAAAGCCTAATTCACAGAGACTTATGATATTGGCTAGTGTTATCATGTCTCTATAAGAGAAATAGATGGACAGTCTAAATCTAAAATTTCTTATTTGACCTATGCAGCTGTATGAATTTTAGGTTGGATGTACAGAAGTACATCTTGAAGTCTAACTTGAAGCACCAAAACAGATAGTCACTGTCCTTTTATTAGTTCCCAGACTTAAAGCAGTTTATAGACCCAAAACCCCTTCAAATGAAGGGGAGGATGTGTCCCCTTCAGGAGGCCCTCTGCTGTAATTTATATTGTTGAAATTTACCAGAGTCTTCCCCAAAGAGACTTCTCACCATTTATCAGGGTGATTTTTCACAATGGAAAGGGAAATATTCAGACTTTGGGAAAGTTTTTTTTTTTTTTTAAAGATTTTATTTATTTATTTGAGATAGAGACAGTGAGAGAGAGCATGAGAGGGGAGAAGGTCAGACGGAGAAGCAGACTCCCCATGGAGCTGGGAGCCCGATGTGGGACTCGATCCCAGGACTCTGGGATCATGACCTGAGCCAAAGGCAGTTGCCTAACCAACTGAGCCACCCAGGCGCCCCAGACTTTGGGAAAGTTATTGGACACTGACTTTAAATTGACACTAAATCAAGGAGACCCAAAACTCATTGTGGTCAAACAGTGAGAGAATAGGCTAATGGAAGTCAGGTGCTCAATGAGGATTTAGCTCATGTCCCTCTCCTAATGAATCCAGTGTCCTGTGGTCATTTCCCCAGTTCTAGGATACACAAATGGTATGGATGTATGCAACAATTAGCAGAATTACCAAACTGGCTGCCTGATCTGTGGAGTAAACACTATTATTTTAGAAAGTGCTAAGTTGAAGCAGCTAGAATGACCTCTGTCTAGAAAAAAAAGCAAACCAGAATCAATGACAGATTCCTGAAAGAATTACAGAGGTTAGTGCCAGCATTTAGGACTTGAGAGATGTAGGGGTAGTGATCCCCAAACTGCTGCATTCAATTTGTTTATTTGGCCTGTGTAGAAAACAGATGTATCTTGGAGAGTCAGAATGGATTATCATACACTTAGTCAGGAGTGACTGCAATTGCAGCTGCTTTCCCAGATGTGGATTCACTGCTTGAACAAATTAACATATCTCCTGGTACCTGGCTTGCAGCTACTGATCTGGATTTTTTTCTTTTTTCTTTTTTTCTTAATACCTGTTAGTGAAGATTGCCAGAAGCAGTTTCTTTCAGCTGGCAAGTTAAGAATTTACTTTCAGTGTTCCGCTTCAGGGGTATATCACTCTTCAGCTCTACACCCAATTTTAGTCTACAGTCAACTTCATCACCTATCAGCACATTGATTCATTAAATTGATGATATTATGCTGGCATGATCTAGTTAGCAAGAAGTAACAACTATTCTAGACATATTGGCAAAGTATTTGCATGTCAGAAAATAGGAAATAAATTCAACAAAATTCGGAGACTTGCTACTCCAGTGAAATTTCTAAGGACCCAGTGGTGTTGAGTATGTTCCAACATTCCCTCTAAGGTAGATGATAAGATTCTGCACTGGCCCCTCCTGTAATCAAAGCCTGACCCAGTACTTAGTAGACTTCTTTGGATTTTGGAGATAATATATTTCTCATTCAACTGTGCCACTCCTGCCCATTTACTGAGTAATCCAAGAAGTTGCTAGTTTAGAGTTTAAAATTCAAACCTCTGTTTGAACTGCTCTGCCAGTTGGGTCATAGATACAGAAGATTCTGTGGTACTTAAAGTGGCAGTGTAGATAGAGACCTCTAGGATGAATCACAACATAGATACTTAGGATTTTGTGGCAAAGTGTTGCCCTCTTATGTGTGTAACTACTCTCCTTTGAGAAATAACATTCGGTTTGGTCACAGCCTTTGTAGGAAAGCTGAGCTACAAGTCATCACATTTACCATGTAACCTGAGCTGCCCATTATGAACTGGGTGTCGTCTGACCCCCATCAAACCATAAAGTTTGGCATGCACATCAGCACTCCATTTTTGAATAGAAGTGATACATAAGAGATCAGACTTAATCAGGAACTGAAGGCATGATAAGATACACGAGGACGTATCCTGTCTATGGCCTCTATCCCTGCTACATTATTTTCTCTCTCCCAGCCTACACCTATGACCTCATGGAGAGTTCCCTATGACCATCTGAATAAAAGAGAATAAACTTGGGCCTGGTTTACAGATGGCCCTGCATGAAACATAGGCACCACCGAAAAGTTGCCAGTAGCATTATTGCAGCCCCTCTCTGGGACAGCTCTAAATAACAGTGGGTGAAACAAAATCCTCCTGGTAGGCATGACTTCAAGCAATAAAACCAGTTGTTTATTTGCTTTGCCTGGAAGGAGAAATAGCCAAAGATATGAGTTTATACTAAATTCATGGATGTGACCAAAGATTCAGCTAGAAGGTGAAGGGCTCAGAAAGAATATGATTAGTAAAGTACTGACAAGGATATCTGTGAAAGAGGTATACTGGCAGACATCTTTGAATGGGTAAAAATGTAAAGATATTTGAAAGAAAAAAAAAGTAAAGACATTTGTGTACCATGTGAATTGACCTTACCTAGCGACTTCAATAGAGCAGGATTTTAATAATTAAGTAGATAGGATGACCTGTTCTCTGAAATTCAGTCAGCCTTCTTTCTCAACCACTCCTATCATTTGTTTTCCCAGTGGGCTCATAAACAAAGTGGTCACAGTAGCAGTGGTGGAGATTATGCATGGACTCAGTAATGTGGATTTCCACTCATTGAAACTGATCTAGCTATAGTTACTGCTGAATGCCCAGTCTTCCAGTAGCAGAAACTAACACTGAGTCCTTGATATGACACGATGGCCCAGGATAACTACCTGATGGCACGTTGACTGCATTGGCTAACATATATCATGGAAGGGAAAGCACTTTATTCTTCCTGAAATAGACACATACTCTCATTATGGACTTGGAATGCTTCTGCCAATACTACTATCTGAGGACTTAACAGTTTATCCATCATTATGACATCCCACACAGCATTGCTTCTGATCAAGGATCTCCATAGCAAATGGAATGCAGCAATGGGCACATAATTATCGAATTCCTTGGTCTTATCATGTTATCCATCATCCTGAAGCAGTTGGCCTGAAAGAACTGTGGAATGCTCTTTTGAAGACTTGGTTATAGTACCACGTAGGGAATAATATCTTCTAGATTGGGGTCAATGTTCTCCAGGAAGCTGTAGATGCTTTAAATAATCATCCCATACATGATACTATTTTTCCCAAAGTCAGGATTCATGGGTTTAGTAAATAAGGAGTGCAAGTGGGAGTGACAAAATTATTTTCCTTAGTGATCTAATTTTTCCTTCCTTTCCCCATGTCCTTATTATTTGCTGATTTAAAGGTCTTAATTCCAAAGGCAGAAATGCTGCCACCAGGAAACACAATAATGATTCCATTAAACTGGAGGTTAAGAATTCCACCTGGCCACTTTGGCTCCTCAGGTCTCTGTATCAACAATCAAAGAAGAGGTTGCTATTTTGGATGGTGTAACTGATTCTAATAACTAAGTGAAAACTGGGCTATTACAATGCAACTGATAAGAAACAATGTCTGTAATACAGAATATACATTAGATTATCTCTTAGTGTTGTCATGTCCTGTAATTAAGGCCAATGGAAAACAACAATAATCTAATTCAGACAAGAATGGTAATGGCCAAGACCTTTCAGAAAAGGTTTAGGTTGCCCCACAACACATAGAACCACAACCAGCTTAAGTACTTTCTGAGGACAAAGAAGACACGGAATGAGAAAGTAAGAACACAGTTATAAATACTAGTTATGATCATGTGACCTATTGCAGAAATATATATATTTCTGCTATCTATTTATGTATATATATCTTAGCTTTAATTTCATCTTATCTAACATAAAGTATATTTATTAATTATAGCTAAATTTATATTACTGTATTTAATTTATAGGATGTCAAAGAGAAGAGTAAATATCAGCCAAGGAATTATATTGCTTGCTTGGTTGCTTTCTTTCTTTCTTTTTCTTATTTTTAAGATGTCTTTATTTTAGTGAGTGAGAGAGAGGGGAGAGAGAGGGAGGGGCAGAAGGAGGAGAGAGAATCTCAAGCAGATTCCATGCTGAGTATGGAACATGATGCAGGGCTTGATCCCAAGACCCTGAGATCACAACTTGAGCTAAAAACCAAGAGTCAGACGCATCAGTCAGATGGCACTGACTGTGCCACCCAGGTGCCCCATGCATTGCTTTTAGGTAAACATTTACTGAATTTTCAGTTGTGTGCAGGATAGTTATACCATGTTAGGTAGAAGGATGACTATCTTTTGTATTTATTTGGAGATTAACTGTGATTCATGGAGCTAACCATGGGCTCTGAGTTGACAAAGTTTATGGTCAGTAATGTCTGTGAACTCCTCTAGACTCTAGCAATAATTACCCAAACACTAAAGAATGTGCTGGGACAAAAAAAAAAAATGTGTTGTTGAAGGGGCACTTGAGTCTCCCTTCAGCTCAGGTCACGATCCTGGAATCCCGGGATCCAGCCCCCCATTGGGCTCCCTGCTCAGAGGGGAGTCTGTCCCTCTGCCCCTCACCCTGCTCATGCTCTTTCTCTCATTCTCCCTGTCTCTTTCTCAAATAAAGAAATAAAATCTTTTAATAAAACGTCTTTAAAAAAAAGTAATGTGTTGCTGTAAGAGTACTTTGTACATGTGACTGATACCTACAATCAGCTGACTTAGGTAAAAAAGAAAAAAAAAAGATTATGCTCAATAATCTCACGAGCCAGATCCAATCTGTTGGAAGGTCTTAATTAAGAGCAGAACTGAGGTATCCCTCAGGAGAAATTCGACCTGTGGGTTTAAGCTTCAGCTCTTGCCCAAGAGCTCGCAGCTTGTCCTTCATGATGACTTTTCCCAAAGATTGTGATTTGTCTAGTCACCCATCACAACTGCATGAGCCAACTACATTAAATATCTATGTATCTTTATCTATCTACCTACTTATCTATTTATCTATCTTATCTATCTTATATGATATCATATATCATATATGATAATTGATATTATAAATATGAGATCTATATCTATACCTATATATATGATAGATAAATTTTATTTATCTGGTCAAGCAAGCCCTGACTGAAACACTTAGATATGACAAAATGCACTTATCTTTAACTTAGCAAAGTCTCAACTTAATGCTTTTTACTCTCCAACAAAATACAAGGATTTTTAGAACATTTTGAGGGAAAATGCTACGTTTTAATTACAAGTAATTTTTTCATGAGATTCAAATCTGTTTTTTAAACCTACACTATTAGTATTATTTTATACAGATAATTTTCCTCAGATTTAGCAAAACATTTTTTTCTTCCTTTGTCCTTCCTTCCTTCCTTCCCTTCTCCCTCCCTTCCTTCTTTTTTTCCTCTTCTTTCTTTCTTTCTTTCTTTCTTTCTTTCTTTCTTTCTTTCTCTCACTTCCTTCTCCCTCCCTCTCTCCTTCTTTATTCCTTCTTCCTTCCCTTTCTTTCCCCTTCCTTCCTTCCTTCCTTCTTGCATTTGAGACTTTTTACCCAGGCTCATGTTGTGTCTGTTTAAGGTCCATCTTTAGGATTTATATTAGTGAGGTGGGCCAGTGAAGGAATATCAGGTCAAAAAAAAAATTAAAAAATAAGAAACAGTAAGAAAAAAAATAAAGGAAGAAATAAAGAGAGAGAGAACAATTTATTTATGCTCAATGTCCAATATATTTATACCTAAAAATCTCACAGCATATTCATCATATTATTCCATTACCTTCTAAATTTTATTTCATTCTTGAGAAGTCAGCTGTAATTCCAAATGTAGACCTAAGATTCTTGAAATATGATTCCTGAACCAACAGTATCACCATCATGAGAGAAACTCAGAAATGTAAATGATAGAACTTGCCAATATCTACTGAATCAGAAAATCTTAGGGTGGGGCATAGTAATCTGTCAACAGGCCCTCCAGATGATTGTTATGTGAATTAAACTTTGAGAAGCATTGTTTTAACTAAATTGCTGCTGAATATATTTTTTATTTTTTTATTTATTTATTTTTAAAAAATATTTTATTTATCCATTTGACAGAGAGAGATAAATCACTAGTAGGCAGAGAGGCAGGCAGAGAGGGAGAGGGAAGCAGGCTCCCTGCTGAGCAGAGAGCCCAATGTGGGGCTCGATCCCAGGACCATGAAATCATGACCTGAGCCGAAGGCAGAGGCTTAACCCACTGAGCCACCCAGGCGCCCCTGAATCTACTTTTTAATACTTTCTTTGGTTTTGGTTTTATGTTGTTCCTATGAACTGCTAAAATAAGAATTTGGTTTTATTCATACATCTTGAGACTGATTGGTCTTCACATCCAAGATTTTATCTTGGTTTTAGAGATTTATCTCAAAAATGCTCAGCCATTTTCCTCTCAAATATTGACTCTTTTTCTCACTTCTGTCCTCTTGGAATTATAAGTAAATGTGCTCTTTTCCATATCTGTAAATTTTTCTCTCTTATTTATATATTTTTTTCTTCATTCTGGATTATTTTCTGAACATTTTTCCAATTAATTAACTTAGTTCTTGATAATTTGTTCCCAGTATGTGTGTATGTTTGTGTGTCTGTAGTATAAGTGACTTATCACTTATACTATAAATATACTATATAGTTATAATTATATATGCTATATATAGTATATATATTTATATATATAACTATATAGCTACTATACAGTTATAATTATATATGCACTATGTAATTATATATAGTATATATAAAATTATACTTTATAATACATATACAATTATATCTGCACTGTGTAATTATATATAGTATATATAAAATTATACTTTATAATACTTTATACTTTATAACTTATACTTTATATATACTATATAAATATATATATGATATATTAAGTTATACTTTATAAATTATACTTTATAACTATATATAAATATATAGTATATATAAAACTATACTTTATATATACCATATATAGTATAAATAAAATTATACTTTATAATGTAAGTATATATAAATTATACTTTATACTTTATAAAAGTATAAAATTATACTTTATAAAAGTATACTTATACATTATAATTATAATTATACTTTTCATGCATATCACTTATCTAAAAACTTCATTTTTGCTAGGTCAGTTCTTTTATTTTTCATTGCTGAAATTTTTATTTATCTATTTATTTATTTAGACAAAGAAATCCTTGTTGTTTTAGAATTAATGTCTGATAATTCTATTAAAAGCCATGTATATTTCTGGTTTCCTGTATTTTTAATAGTTGTTTTGATGGATATCATTTGGAATGCCTTGTTCCCTGACCTTTGTAAGTTATTTCTTATTGTACTACCAAAATTTTGGGGGAGGAAATTAATTTGGGGCATAACTTCTCAATGGATTTTCTTTTGTTTCTGTCATGCATCTTAAGACAGTAACTTTCAGGGATTATTCTACATTAATGCTTGAAATTTTTAAAATTCTACCCTCATGAAGTATATTTGGGTGACAAATCTTTAAGAGGACAGACTTATGGTTAATTTTTCTTCAGTTTTCCTTCATACTGTGCTTAGAGCTAAGGCAACTTTTCTTGACGAACATGGAGTTCTTATATGTTGTTCAGCTTTAAGCCAAAGGTACAGTCCTTTATAAGTTCAGCTTGATCTAGGGAAGTCCTCTAATAGATCTCCCATTTTCTATGGCCTGGAGGATTTGGCTTTTGTACGCTGTCCTGGAAAGAATCACAAGCTAGGTTCTTCCTCCAACACAACAAATGCCCTCAGAACAAAAGCTGCTTCAAGACATCCTTTGTTTCTCACTTTCCCTTATACTTTGGCCTTTAAATCCCTTGCTAGGTTGTCCACTCTTTGATGTTTGAAAATTTTTCAAAAAATTACCAAGCATTTTTACTAGTTTCCAACAACAGAGTTGTCTAATTACTTACCCCAATGTATTTTTTAAAAGGGATTCAAAAAATTATTTGGCAGTATATTTGACCACAGCTTTTGGAAATATTTCATGAGTCACATCGGAAAGGTGGTTACATTAAACCCATTTTGATTCTACATTTTATGACAGATCCAATCACTACCATATTCCCAAGTGATTTCTTGAATTTTTATATCTGATTAGATATAACTTATAAATTTTGATTTTATATCTATATTAACCACATTATCGTTGATGTAATTCTATCTTCTATTTAGAATGGTGTTTTCTAAGCATTTCTCATTATGACTCTGAAATCCTCATCAACTGGCAAAATTAAAGTATAAGTCAGTAAGCCTATATACCTTCCTCAGTTTTCACTGGATATTTTGAGTAGAATGGGTTAAAGTAGGTGTGTGTGTGTGTACGCGTGCGTTTGCGCGCGCACACCCGTGCACGTGTGCATGCGCGTTCATGGGTGTGTGTGAGACAGAGACAGATAAAGACTGAATAATAAAGAAGCTATTATCATAATCATCTATGTAAATTGACTGGGTACACACTTATTCTAGGGTTAAACTCTCCTCCCATCTTATCTTCTTCATATTTTCTGCCTGCTTCATTATCCAAACTGTGTTTGAAGATTATATGTTTATTTAAGGATAATTTATGAATCCACAGAGAATTGAAGAAACGTACAAAATCAGATATAATTTACTAATAGGATCTAGACATATTCTCTGAGACTTGAGGCTTGTGTTATAATTGGTCAAGTCCTTTTCTCATTTCAGAAGCTAATTCATATGGAGGATTTTATAATCATAACCATTGGCAGGTAATACTTTTCTTTGTAGAAAGAGTAAAAACCTTAGCCTATCTCCATACTGAGTATATCTGAATGAATGGGATGTTAGTTTGCTTCCACATCAGTTAAATTTATAATATTAGTCTGATTTTTTTTTCTTTTTCTCAGGACACAAATGCACTAATGTTCATAGTCTCTAAATTGAATTCTGGTTCTAGTTCAGGGCATAGCTGACCCTGTCCAAAATCACTATACAATCGGATGATGGGTCTGTCTAGTAATCGCATTCTACCTAGGTTAGACAAATTTTTTTCACGTAGAAAATTAGAACGCTCAAGTGTTCTACAGTGCACAGAAATTATGAGAGCAGAAAAGGCCAAAGCAATTTTCATGGGACAAAGCACAAGAATCAGAAGCCAATATCAAATTATGTTTCTTTACTTAACTGAAAGTCATCTTCAAATGTTATCCTCATGTAATACCCAGTGAAGTATACACAGTAAGAAATTATTAAAATGGTTTAATCAGCAAATCTTTTGTAAAACTCCTGATATAAAACTTCATTTAGAAAGTACTTAATATGTTAGCTATTATTATTATAATACTTGAAAATAGGCGATCATCCACTGAATCATGGGAAATTTGTATAAATCTTAATTTTATCAAGCATTTTTACCTACATTACTTTTCTTAAGTTTTTATACCAATCCCTTGAGTTCTAAATGCAACTTAATTATGCACACTTAAAGAATAAATCAAATAAACTGAGTAAGGAAGCTAAACATAACTGTCATACCTTCTATTTTTACACTTTCCTTCATGCCATGTTGCAGAAAATTGTACTATATTATATTACATAGAATTGCTTTGATCTATGTGCTGATCTATTAGTTTACAAATATTTGGGGATTTTCCAGCTACATATTTGTTATTATTTCTACTTTAATTCCACTGGGGTTTGAGAATATACTTTGCATGATTTTTAATCTTTCAAAATTTATGAGGTGTATTTTCTTGCTCAAAATATTATTTACATTGGTGAATATTGCATCCAACCCTGGTGAGATTGTGGGTTTTGCTGTTGCTGAATGAACTATTCCATAAACAGATTAGATGAAGTTGATAGTCAATGTTGTTTGGATCAACTCTATCGATACTGATTTTCCGCTTACTTGATTTATAAATTGATGACAGTGGTTTGTTGAAGTCTCCAACTAAATATAATAATGGATTTTTCTATTACTCCTTTCAGTTCCATCATTTCTTGCCTGATATACTTTGATTCTCTATTGTTCAGTTCATACATATTTAAGATTATTATATATTCTTAAGGAATTGACTATGATTATGCAGTGTCTTTCTTTTTGACAATTTCCTTTTTTCATGTCTGCTTTCTCTGAAATTAATATATCTACTCCAGCTTTCTTTTGATTAATGTTAGCATGCTATATCTTTCTCCATTCTTTGCTTTTAACCTCTTCACTTTTTATTTTGTGTGGATTTCTTGTAGGCAACATATTCTTGTGTGTTTTTGTATCTCACTTTGACTATCTCTGTTTTTTGTTTTTTTTTTTAAGCTTCTTTTTTTTTTTTAAAGATTTTATTTATTTATTTGTCAGAGAGATCACAAGTAGGCAGAGAAGCAGGCAGAGAGAGAGGGGGAGGCAGGCTCCCTGCTGAGCAGAGAGCCCGATGTGGGGCTTGATCCCAGGACCCTGAGATCATGGTCTGAACCAAAGGCAGAGGCCTTAACCCACTGAGCCACCCAGGTGCCCTGACTATCTCTGTTTTTAATTGGCATACCTAGAACATTCACCTTTAGAGTGATTACTGATATATCTGGTTTGTTATCAACCATGTTTGTAACATTTTTATTCTTTACTGGAGGCTTCTTTCCCTCCCTTCCCCATTCCCCAGGTCTTCTTTGATTTTCACTAAGCATTTACTATATTTCTATTTTATGTCTTCTCTGATGCGGGAAATAAAGGAAGAAGAAAAATTATTAATTTCCTTACAACCTAAAGCCCATTGACAAGTCCTTGAAACAGGCCAAGTGACATTCCTCTAGGAATTTCAACTGCCTAGATGCTGATATTTTGCTAAGGGCATAAAGTAATCTTATCCCAACCCCCAGGACCCTGTAAGTCTACTTTAACATATAAAAATCCCTTTAGAAACTTCCTTTATCTCTACCCCTCCCCCAAGATACATGTTGGCAATAATCCCCCAAGCATATGGCCCACCAATATACATCTGAAGGGTCTCATGACTAAGGTTTTATTAGACAGTAATAAATGACCTCTTCCCAACAAAATCTAGCCCCCTCAAGGTCCTGGAAACCTTGCTTCCAAAATTCCTTAGAGACTTATGCTACCCCTAACCCCCTTCCAACTTGAAAGTATATAATAGGCCACTCCTTATGATCCCACTGCAGCTCTTTCAGCTTATGGTCTTGTACCCATGCTTTAATAAAACCACCTTTTTGCACCAAGGACATCTCAAGAATTCTTTCTTGGCCACTAGCTTTGAATCCTAATGTCTTTTCTACACCATTCTCTTTGTATATATCAATTATAATATTTAAACAAATAGCACTTTCTCTAGAGTTTACAATACACATTTTCAACTAATCTAATTAAACTTTAAAATAACAATATTTTCCTTCATGTGTGGTACAGATACCTTAAAACAAAATTTTCCCAAATCCGTCTTTCCATCCCTGTGAAAGTATAGTTACTTCCTTATCCAAATGCTATAATCACCCATTATAGTATTATTTTTCACAGCTATATTTTAGATTGATTAAGAATAAATATAAAGTTATTTGCCTTTATTTATTCCTCTTCTGATGTTCTTTCTTTATATCTAAGATTCTGACTTATATAATTTTTCAATATAAAGAAAATCATTTAATATTTTTGCAGTGAAGATCTGTTAACGATGAATTCCCTCAGTTTTGTCTGAAAAGAACCTCTTTTTTTCCTAAACTTTTGAAAAAATAATCATTGGATATAGAATTTTAGACTGATGGCTTTTTATTTTTCTTTCATCATTTTAAATATTTAATTCTTTCTTTCTTTCTTTCTTTCTTTCTTTCTTTCTTTCTTTCTTTCTTTCTTTCTTTCTTCTTTCTTAAAAGATTTTATTCATTTATTTGACAGAGAGAGAGAGATCACAAGCAAGCAGAGAGGCAGGCAGAGAGAGAGGGGGAAGCACGCTCCCTGCTGAGCAGAGAGCCTGATGCTGGGCTCCATCCCAGGATCCTGAGATCATGACTTGAGCCGAAGGCAGAGGCTTTAACCCACTGAGCCACCCAGGCGCCTCAATTCTACTTCTTTCTTGTTTGCATGGTTTCCAAGAAGAAGTCACCTATCATTCTTGTTTTTGTTCCTCTTTAGATACGGTCTTTTTTGTCCTTCCATGAATTCTTTCAAGATTTTCTCTTTTGATTTTTTTTTGGAGTTTGAATATGCTACTCCTAAGTATAGTTTTTTTGGGGTATTCAAATTGGTATTTTATGAGCTTCATAGATCTCTGGCTTGCGATATGTCAATAATTTTGAAAAATTCTTAGCCATTATTACTTCAAATATTTCTTCTGATTTGTTCTCTCTTATCCTTTTGGTATCTTAATTACATCATTTGAAATATTCCTACAGTTCTTTGATGTTCTGTCCTGTTTTTCTACTTTTTTGTTTTTTAATTTCAGGTCAGAACTTTCTAATATCCTACCCTCAATTCACTGTTTTTGATTTTGCTTTTTTTTTTTGATGTTTTTATTTAAATACCTGCTTCTGATTCTTTCTCTGTATTGGGTTTCCTCTGAAGCCCATCAAAGGCATTCCTTATTTCTTTGCAGCATTTCTGGTTCCTAGCACTTCCTCTTCATACTTTCATAGCATTTCAACTTCTCTCCTAATATTATCTATCTGTGTATATAATCTACTTTTTCTTTTAAGAGTCCTGAGCATATGCATCATTATTCCCATATCCTGCTCTGATAATTTCATCATCTGTGTCATATCTGTATTCGTTCTGATACATGTGTTGCCTTTTCAGATAGTTTCATTTTTGACTTTGGTGTGCTCTGTAATTTGTTGTTGAAAGCCAGACATGTCATATCAAGTACGGGACCTGTTATTTTGACTAGTACTTGACTTTATTTTATATTTGTTGTATTTTATATTATAGTTGCCAGAGGACAGAACATTCTCTAGTGCCCTGTTTTCTTCTTCTCACATTTTGAGTTTCCTAAACACTCCTCAGAGAGAGTCTGTGTCTTGTAGGTAATTCTTTCATCTGCAACCTGCAATTATATTGGAGTGTTGTGTAAGGATGAGAAACCAGTAGTGTTTTATGATCTTCTAATGAAATCACAAACTTTTAGTGGGTGTATGTTTTTGGCCTATGACTTTCACAATTGTATCTTCTTTTATAGTTTCCTCCATCCCTATTGACTAGAATCTGCTGGAATGTGATGAAAACCTTTTCTTCAGAGCTCTTGGACTAGGCTCTGCTAAACCATTTACCTTAGAGATTAGATCTTTGTGATGGAGAACACTCTCTTCTCCCCTTGTTAGTGCCACAGAGCGGTCTTTCTTGACTATGAATGTTCACTTAATGATTTCACACTAAACACAGTTTTAAGACTATTTTACACCAGCTCCTCTGGGAACAGACAACACTGTCTCCTGTTTTACGTAATCATTAACATGTATCTTTACTTTGCTATCAAATTTTTATGAGTTACATCATTGTTTTATTTTGGCTACTCTGCCAGCATGCATTGAAGCTGAGATTTTTAATTCCCCTGGAATATTGCTATTGATAGGGTCATTTTTCTTCAAAGCCTTAGTTTCAGAGTCAGTCAGACTTTGGTTTGAAGTTTTTCTCCATCTACTTACTTTGTGGCTTTAGACAATGTATTTAATTATGTAAACATCATATTTTTTCACCTGTTTTTTTGGGACACTAATAATATCTACTCAGTGTGGCTATTGTGGAGATTATAGAAAATAATTAATTTAATGGTTTAAGTTAATACCATTTATTTTTCATTTGTGGAAACACAGCAGATTTTTCAATGGGACCACTTAAAAGTATTTTATAGATCACTTTTATAGAACAATTTATTTTTTTAGTAAGTTCTATGTCCAACATGGGGCTTTAGCTCACAACCCTGAGTTCAAGAGTCATATGCTCTACTGACTGAGCCAGCCAGGTACCCCTATATAGATCCTGTTAACTAACTGGTTTACGTATCTAAATTCTGATATATTGAAACCAAATTTCTGATAACTTCATTCTCTTCTTAGTTTGAGCAAAGTGACACTAAAGAGGAAAAAGTTATCAACATGCTAATATACTAGTTATGTACTCTAATCATAATAAGGGACTGATATAAGGTTAAATAAAACAAAATTTCAAGAACAGAACCTCAAAGTCATATGTCAGAGAGTGTTCATAAAGCAAACATGTAGAATTGATAAAAAAAATGATGGTTTTTTTTTCCCAATTACAGGACAACTAATGTTTCAGAAAATGTACCTTTTTGCTAGGGGGACAGAATATAATGACCCACTTGTATACAAAGGAAAATCATGCTCTCCATTAATTCAATACCATCACTTGGTTTCCATTGGAAATTCATTTTTTGAACTGGTGAGAAATGTACCTTGGGGGAGTCCATCCTGTGAATTATATTTCAATAACATTGAGCTTCATTACAATTTCCAAGGACCCCATTGTCAATCCATGCATAATTAAAATATATCTGGAATAATAATATTACACAGTTTCATTTGTATTCCAATTAACATTTTGCGTTTTGCTTTTAGATCTTTCATTACAAATAGATTGTCAAATTAAATGAGATGGCCAGTTTCCTATATTTAGCAACATATAATTTTAATGTGTATTTTCCTGGTGAAAAAATATGAGCAATTTTCATTACTAGTGACAATAACTGAAAAAAAATAGAGTAATATAAAAATCCCTCAATAGCTTATATTCATCTTCCTTGACAAAACCCTCTGCCTTCATTTGCCTCAATTGTAGAGTCAATGTCTTAAATTTGATTGAAGCATGAAGCTATTTTTTGACCCAGTATAGTAAGCCTCGAGTTTTAACATCTTAGGAATATTATTTGATAAATCTCATTGACATAATCTTGAATATCCTCAAGCTAAAAAAAATGAAAATATACATACTTTGTGATTTTAATTCCAGAAAGATTTCTATGGCATACACGGAGATACAGTAATATGTACATAGAGAGAGACTAAATAAACTAATATTTATAAAAGGGTTAGGACAGTACTTATAATATTATGCCATGGGGATTTTGCTAGCACTGTTAGTGTTGTCTTTACCTCACTTCTTTGTTTTTAGGAATTATTAATTATTCACATTAACTAATATTCCTAAAGTAATTTTCTACTAGAGTAAATGTTACTACTAAAGAAGGTTTTAAAAAGTAAGACTATAATTATCAGAAAGGAGTGTGGATAGACAAGAGAACATTGATAGGTCACATTCCTTCAACTAGTTAAAGTAGTTATGAAAGATGCCAGATGACATAATTGTCTTTTTTAATTTATTGAATTTATTAATAGGTTACTAAAAATCAAATTCATTTTGGTTTACAAATCAGATGAACTTGAATACACAGCTATGTAATAGCTGCAGTAATTTCCTTTTTTTTCTGTTTTCTTTTTCTTTCTTTTTTCTTTTTCTTTTTTGTTAATTATCTCAAGTCCTATCATCCTTTTCCCAAAACTTATATTGTACTCATGGATGATTTTAATCTGTATGTAGCTTAACTTCCCAACAACCTGGCTTCTCAGCACACTGGCCTCTTCTTCTACAAAGATGATGCCCTTCACTCTAGCTCACATACTCTACAATAGATAACCCCTGAAATGTGATAATAGCTATGACCTTATAGTATCTCAGTCTCAATTGTCTCATTCTGTGACTGTCATCTTTTTTTTTTTTCCCACTGATATTCTGACCCCATGGCCCATACCTCATTAACTGGAGCAAATTTTCTTTTTTTTTAAAGATTTATTTATTATTTATTTTGAGAGAGAGCTAGCGAAAGGGAGAGAGAATTACAAGCACATTCCATGCTGAGTGCAGAGCCCTACGCAGGTTCAATTGCATGACCTTGAGATCATGACCTGAGCTGAAACCAAGAGTTGGATGTGTAACTGACCAAGCCACCTGCACACCCCAAATTTTCTTTATCATCACATTTGTGCCCTCAGTTCCCACCACACCCAATTTACATTCTATAATCAACAATTGTAATAACTCCTATACTTTTTAGTTGTGCTCCTTTTTTACCTCACTGTATTTGATAAAACCTTAACCCTAACGACCCTGGAAAAAACTCAGGTCATACTTTAGTTTCTGCTCACTCTGGGCCAGAATTCATACCTCTGAATGTGAGTAGATAAGACAGTCAAACATATTGATTGTTCTCATTAACCTCAAATTTGTCTTTAATGTTCCACTATGATAATATAATAATAATATCACCAGTCCTTAATCCAATCGCTCTATTTTCCTAGATGCCAATTTTTCAATTCATACCTTCAATATCCTTTCCCACATTGTCACTCTCAGATAATCATCCTAATTTCTATTTGAGAAAATAGAAGTTATAAGACAGATTTCTACCAGCACACCTGATGATCCATTAGCATTTGTAACCATATACTTTTCTTCCTTTTCTCTGAATTATAACAGTTGTCCTGCAGTTTGAAATGACTCTTTTTTATATCCTCTCTTTCTGTCCACTGCATGATTATATGACCTTCATCAGAAAAAAAAAATCAATTCCTTCCTTCATCAGGCCAAATAGTAGTAACATGTATGTATTATCAACCACTTCCATTAACCTCTCCAGTTATTCTCATTGACTATCAGTTCTGTTTTTCTATTCCAGTTTTAAAACATTACAAAAGGGAATTTATCATATTAAGAAGCATTATGTTTCCTTTTCTCTGTTTTTATTTTAATTTTTTAAAAGATTTTATTTATTTGAGAAAGTGAGAAAAAGAGAGGCAGAGAGAGAGAGAGAGCATGAGCAGGGGGAGAGGGAGAAGGAGAAGCAGACTTCTCACTGAGGAGGGTCCCCGATGTGGGGCTTGATCCAGGATTCTGATATCATGACCTGAGCAGAAGGCAGATGCTTAACCCACTGAGTCATCCAGGTGCCCCTCGGAGGCAGTTTGTTAACTAATTTTTTTTTTCTTTCCTTGTGTATGGTCCTCTCTCTCTCTTTCATTTCTTTCTCTTTTTTTTTTGCATGTCTCATAATTTTTGTGGTCAAAAATTAGACATGTTAGATAACATGCTGTATAAAAAGATTCTAATCCTTCCAGAACTATAGTTGTTGTTGGTGGTGGTGGTGGGGTGTGTGTGTGTGTGTGTGTGTCTAGTCACTTGCATCTACCAATTCTGCAAAGATTGTTTTCCCTGGGGGTGACTGGGTGACTCAATGGGTTAAGCTCCTGTCTTTGGCTCAGGTCATGATCTCAGGTTCCTGGGATCAAGCCCCGCATTGGGCTCTGCTGAGTGGGGAGCCTGCTTCCTCCTCTCTCTCTGCCTGCCTCTCTGCCTACTTATGATCTCTCTCTCTCTCTGTCAAATAAATGAATAAAAATAAAATAAAATCTTTAAAAAAAGACTGTTTTCCCTGTAAATGAGGACTCTAATATCTCTACTAAGATTTTCTTTTAATTACTGTTTTATTTTTAAGCTTGGATCCCTATGAAGTGTTAATGTATGAAGTGCTATTGGATCATATTAACTTAACGGTAGCCAGTGATTGGTCAGTCTGTCTTAAACACCATGAGCCAAAAAGGCTTCCACTCTCTGCCAATGGATCTGTTAATAGATTAAGGATCACTTTCAAAGTTTAGTCAGTTTACAAATTTGTCCTGGCTTTTAATTTTTATATTCACAAGGTTTCTTATTTAGCCAAGAAAAATTAGCTCACTAGGGACCAATCTACTACTACTACTACTACTACTACTACTACTACTACTATTACTTTCTCTTCTTCTTCTTCTTCTTCTAAGATTTTATTTTTTTGAAAGAAGAGAGACCAGAGCCAAAGGCAGACACCCAATGGACTGAGTTACCACAGGCACCCCGAGGGACAAATCTACTCTTGAGAATACCAAAGATAACTGGGCTTTTAACTGGGCCCTCTTTGAATATTATTCTTTCCAGGGGTTCTTGTTAAACTTATGGTTGATCTATTGCTTGTCTGATTGAGTACTGAAGTCCTCAGCTAACTGTGATGATGGCCTTCCCTGATTGTCACTGAGATCACTATTATTTTCAACAATGTTTTCAGGCATTAGATTGTTTATACCACAATGCTAATATTGTTAGCTTCCCATAGCAGAGGCTGGTAGACCTCCCAGCATGCTCCATCCTAGCAGAAATTCTATGCCATTGAGCCAGAAGGAAAAATAATGGAACTATTCCCAAGCCAAATTGCCATGTATTTCTACTCATCTTACCAAGATTCCCTAGATTTTTGTAAATAGATTTATTCTCAATTGGTGTATGCCTTTTGGTCAATTTTCTAAGTTTAAATACTTGTTTTCGGCACTTTTATTCAGTTTTTTCACTCAGCCACTATAAAATCCTTACTGTTCTCCATTCATTGTTAAAAATGACTGTATCAGTTAATGGACTGTGGCCTTCTTGGAGGACAGGACTATATATCACTTACATCTGTATCCCCAACAGATAGTGTTCCTATTTGCTACAGACCTTCTCCAATGCTTATAGAACTGAATAAACAGTTTATGATAATCAAATAGGCATTAGCTACTAGGCTTGATATTAGTGAACTAGCAATAATAGCAGGCCATGGCAAAAATAATTTGTTCATCTCAGTCAGAATAATATACCACATCCTTGTATTACAAAGGCAGATTTGTAGTCACTGGTTCCAACATGTTAACCAATTCATCTATATGACAACAGTGAAAGAATTAATTCTTTTCACAATTGAATTTTAATATTTTGGTATGCTCTATCACAGTGCTAGTAATGCTGTTTATAAAGAATCTTAATTTAAATATAGCCAAGGATGGGAGCCTACACTGAGTGAGGATATTGGTGTTAATACTTGCACTTATTGAATTAATTACTTCCTTGCTGTAATTTTTTTCTGGGGAGTTTTTTTTTTTAATGTTATTTATTTTCCAGAGTGAGAGAGAGCACAAGCAGGGGGAGTGGCAGGCAGAGGGAGAAGCAGACTCCTCGCTGAGCAAGAAGTACGAAGTAGGACATAATCCTAGGATCCTGAGATCACAAAACCCAACCCACTGAACCACCCAGGAGTCCCTCTGGGGGGATTTTTATATCTTATAATGAGCAGTTAATTGAATTAGAAAACCATGGGCATAAAATCATGAAATATCTTTTTTTTAAAAGATTTTATTTATTTGAGAGAGAGAGCATGTGCACAAGCAGGAGGAATGGCAGGCAGAAAGAGAGAAGCAGATTCCCTGATGAGGCGGGAGCCTGATGTGGGGCTTGATCCTAGGAGCCTGAGATCATGACCCAAGTTGAAGGCAGCCACTTAAACAAATGAGCCACCCAGGTGCCCCATGAAATATCTTACTTAAAAAATTATATTATATTGTTTTTCTTTTTATAATATTCTACTTTATGTTATTTTATTTTTCTTCTATATCTCTTGGGTATGGATATGGAGAATCTTGAACATATTTGTAAGCTCTTAAAATGCATCATAGAACTGTTTATAGAGCACATATTAGGAAAAGAATCACGGCTATATCTTATTTTTCACATAAAAATTTGTAAATTTTGACTTGGATGTGAAGATACATTCAACACATCTGAGACTGCTATTTATTAAAAGTAAATACAAGGCTTATTAATTTTTAGGGGAAACTGCAGATATACTTTTGCATCTATGAGAATATCTTATGACAAGAATATAGTAAGTACAGAAAGAGTGACACAGAGGAAGCAAACTATAAATAGGAACAGATAAAATGCTGTGCTTTGGGAAAGTAATATGTACACAAAGCAAGATGATAGATATATATAGATATAGATATATCTTATATATATTTTCTTTCGGCTAAAATCCTCTAATGATCCTTGATTAACTTTTTTTTTAAGATTTTATTTATTTGACAGAGAGATCACAAGTAGGTAGAGAGGCAGGCAGAGAGAGAGGGGGAAGCAGGCTCCCCACCAAGCAGAGAGCCCGACGCGGGGCTCGATCCCAAGACAGTGAGATCATGACCCGAGCAGAAGGCAGAGGCCTCAACCCACTGAGCCACCCAGGGGCACCTCCTTGATTAACTATTTTATAAATTGCCAACAGCCTGTGATGACTTACAGTACCCCAGATGATCTGGCCTCTGCCCATTTCTCCTTTTCTTCATTTCCTCACTGAGCCCCTACAACATTAGCGTACTCATTTCTTTGAACAGTGAAAGTTCTCTCCTGCCTCAGGGCTTAGGAACCTGTGAGAGTCATACTATCTCCTATGTTAGTTAAGTGTCATTTGTCTCCATCTCCAAGAGGCCTTCCCTGAACTACCACTTGCCCACGATCCATCACTCTTCATCACATATTTTTTTTTCTATGACAGGACTTATAACTCTGGTATAATAGTAATTATTTATTTTTATTAGTTTAGTGCTTCATCCTTCCACTCCACTGGGAAGTAAAAACTTTGAGAACCAGAAACTTTGGTTTTTGACCAATTCTAGGCACATAACAGACATCCATAAATACTTGCTGAGTAAGTGAGGAAAGACTAAATAATTTACAAAATTTAAAAAAAAAATAGAAAAAATACAGCTGCAGATGTGTAGATGAAAAATGAGCTCAATATATTTGAAAAACTAGTAAATTTAGTGCTTTGGCAGGTAAATGTAGACCAATAATGCCTAACACACTGGAAAACCAAAAATAAATCAGTTGATGATTAAAAAAGATGACAGTAAGTTTAAACTATTTTTGGGAAAAATTTTGATGAAAATTTCAAGTAATTTTCATGTTAAACAAAATGTGTTCAAGATACTAAAAGATGAAAACTCTCACAGTTGATTCTAAAGGCCAACAAATAAAATGGCAAAAAAGGAAATTACATATCAATTTCATTAATTAAAATATTTTCAAACTTAAACACAAATTTGTTAAAAGGCTAATGTATCATGACCTAGTTGCATTTATCCCAAAGAGCCAAGGATAGTTCAGTGTTAGAACATCCATAATTGTAATGTTCTATCTTAAAAGAATAGAACAAAAAGTCATATGCTTATTTAAACTTATTTTAATTAACATAATTCAAATGAGAAAACTAGAAAAAATATTTATTAACTTGGTAAAGAGTGCTTATTAGATTAGGCATCTGTATCTTAAATTCCCTAGGTTTAAAATATAAATGGCCTAAAATGTAGTTGATTAAAAATTAAAGGGCCTAATGAATCAATAGTATAAAATATAGTTTCTAGCACATGATAAATACTAGAAAAACAAAACAAAATGAATAAATAAAGCATGCATAGTACTGAATCCTACATATACTATGTTTTTTTCGATACATACATACTTATGATGAAGTTTAATTTATAAATTAGGCACAGTAAGAGAATGGCAATTATAATAATAAAATAGAACAATTGTAACAATATAGTCTAATAAAAGTTATGTGAGTATGGCCTCTCTCTCAAAATATCACATTACATTTTGCTAACTCTTTTCCTTGTGATGATGTGAGATGATGTCTTCATGCTGGGATGACGTGGGGTGAATGATGTAAGCCTTGTGAGACAGCATTAGGTCACTATTGACCTGATCATTCATTGGAAAGAGGATCATGTGCTTCTGGACCTCAGAAACAAAACTGTGGATAAGGAGGGGACTACTATAATGCTGATTTTTAAAAATCAGCCTATTATATACAGTTCACTTTTGAACAATGTGGAAGCTCAGGGTGTCAACACTCTTTTCTGTTGAAAATCCATATATAAGTTTTAACTTTCCAAAAACCTAATTATTAATACTCCACTAAAAGCTTACCTATAACATAGTTGATTAACACATAGTCTATATGTTATTATATACTGTATTTTTATAATAAAGTAAGCTAGAGAAAATGAAATATTAATAAGAAAATCATAAGGAAAAGAAACTATTTTTATAGTACTGTATTGTAAAAAACCCACACAAAAGTGGACTTACACAATTCAAACGTGTGCTGCTCAAGGGTCAACTGTAGTTTGTTTTTAGTGCTTTTATTATTATGGAGGTTATTATTCACTGTTTGTTAGATTAAGTTTGCTAATTGTAGTCTCCAAATTTCCCCTATCCTTATTAACTTTCTGTATGACTAGATCTATCAGTTCCAAGAAATTTTGTTAAAATATTTTTCATTATGAGGGCAAATCCATCACTAATTAATTAAAATGTCATTTTTGCTCTATGTTTTTTAAGTAGATACATGTAAATTTAGAATTGTTCCATTTTAGTGAGCTGAAACTTTTAGATAGCTATGTTCTCTAGAAAGGATAAATGCTTCCTTCTCTCAAGACTACTTAATTCTATAAATATGAATATGTGTATATATACTTACATATGTATGTGCGTATATATGTGTGTGTATGTTATTTAGTAGCATTTATTAGTTAGTTGGCATTATTCTAAGTACTTCATAACTATTAACACAGTTAATTTATCTAAATACATCACTTGGAGAATCCTGGAACATATTGTTGTATAAATTCATATCTTAATTATTTATAAGTACCAGGTTATAAGTCTAAAATATTATGCTGGTATTCTTTCCTCCAAGAATCAAGGATGACTTGGTCAGTTCACTATGCCATATTCTTTTCTTGTTGAGCATAAATTTCCTAACTATTTCTCAAAGATTGTGGATTTACACATGATCCCATTTCAATGAACCCAGGCTCCATACCTACTCAATCGTTAAAACCCAAGGCACCATTTCCCTGGATTTTATAACCCACTCTCTTTTCAGTCATATTTTCAGAACTTTTTTATTCCTTAGCAAGCTTTATTTATAGCTTCCTTCTATTCTTCTATATCTCCTATTGAGATAAATCATAAGATTTCTCCTATTGTCTTGGGATATTAGCTGCATATGTAAAAATGATATTAACTGAGCTATAAAAATCATTTCTAGGTGCTTTACAGCATTTTAGAATTTTTGAGAAGTTTAAGCCCAAATACATCAATAAATTATAATGAATCTACACAATGGAAGTCTATATGTCAGTTAAAAGTATAAGAAATATCTCTGTGATCTTTGTAATATTTATGTGATAAAAGATCAATATGTTAGGCATGATTCAATTTATATGAAAAGAAAAGACATAAAATATCCTAATATGTATATACTTTGCATAATATTATACCATAAAATATTTAGAGGACTAAATATTAGTATATGTGGTTTAATGTGATGAAGAATAAAAGGGAAAGGAGAATCAAGAATTTTTTCACACTTGCCATATATTTTTCTTATTTTTATTTAAATATACTTACATTTTTAGTTTTAATGTGTTTCAAATGTGCAGAAATAGTTAATATCAGACATATCTAAAACCTGACTCCACTATATATAGTATTATTGGAAGTTAGTCCTTTAATATCTCTGTAGCTCACTTCATTATTTATAGATGAAGAAGATACTAATATCCTACTTCATAGTACTGCCATGAAGAATAAATGAATAAATATGTACAAGAATTGAAAGAGCTCAATTTCTATTATATTTATGTCCCTCAATATTTCTTTAGTAAAACTACTATAAATGATTTTTTAAATTATATTTTGGGCTCAATATAGAATGTAAGTGCCACAGGGCTAATGATTAAGCCAACGAATAAACACAGGGCATTAGTATTGAGAATTGATTGTTTTCCTCTCATGTCTAGAATAGTGCAGGCTTGTAGCATCCCAATCATAGAGGCTAGAACTAGTTGTGTATCAGATTTGGAAATATAATTTGAATAACCAAAACTGTTTGTTGCAATCTCAAATATATTCATTAGAGTAAGACAAAGGCGAAACAGCAATTCTGGATAAGTACTGGGGGCTCGTTACCTCACTTGTATTATAATAAATGATTCCGAAAGAACATAATATATTACTTAGTAATTATAAATAATGGTATTTTAATTTCAAATGTCTATTCAGTTTATCTCAAGACCTTTAGAAGCAATTTGCTATGTCAGGTTAAAAAGAAGTCAGCGGAGGTCATGGAAAAGAAGGCAATTTTAGAAAGACTACTCTCACAATGTAAACATCAGAATTAGCTACATCATATTAATCATTAAAAAAAGAAAAAAAAAGAAGAAAATATATGCACAGCACCTCAGGTTAGATTAGGGATCGCTATGTTTAGTGTTAATATTTATCATTCCTTTTCATTAGATTTTATTTTATAATAAACATATATAGGTGTATATTATGTTTTATATGTATGTATGCCCTACATACATGTGAAATTATTACTACAATCACACTAATCAATATCTTCATCTCTTCATATAGTGCCTTTTTTTTAAAGCACCTCAAATCTACTCTCTTAGCAAATTTCCAGTACAGAATACAGTATTCACTTTAACAACTATGCTGTACAATAGATCCCTAGAACTTATTCATCCTACATAACTGCCTCTTTGTATCCTTATGACCAACACCTCCCCATTTACCCCACCTCTCTGCCCCTGGTAACTACTATTCTACTCTGTTTCCATGTATTCAACTTAATTAAATTTGACATATAAGTAAGGTCATGAAGTGTTTTTCTTACTGTGTCTTGCTTATCTTCTTTAGCATAAGGTCTTCTAGGTTCATCCATATTGTTGCAAATGACAGGATCTCTTTTTTTTAAGGATGAATTATATATATTTATATATTATCCATATATACATATGTAATAGATATCTCTGTATCTATATATTACATTTTCTTTATCCATTCATCCATAGATGAACACTTACGTTGTTTCCATATGTCAGTTATTATAAATAATACTGCAATGAACATGGGAGTGCAGATATCTCTTTGAAGTACTAATTTAATCTACTTTGGACATATACCCAAAGAGAAGGGTTGCTTGAACATAAGGTAGTCCTATTTTAATATTTGAGGAACCTCTACATTGTTTTCCATATGGCTATGACAATTTACATTCCCACCAATAGTGTACAAGTGTTCCCTTTTCTCTATATTCTCACCAACATGTTATATTTATTTATTTTTAAAAGTTTTTTTGAAGATTTTATTTTTTATTAGAGTGAAAGTGTGCAAGCCGGAAGGAGAGGGAGAGAAAATCTGATGCAGATACTGCATTGAGTACAGAGCCCAACGCTGGGCTCAATCTCATGACCCAAGATCATGAACTGAGCCTAAAGCAAGAGTCAGGTGCTGAACCAACTGAGCTACCCAGGTGCCCCTTCTTTTTCTGATAAGAGTCAAATGGTCTCCTCATGTTATTTTCCTTCCTCTATACATTTCACTGAACACCAAAGCTCAGAATGTAGAGGCTGGTGACTAGTAAAGCTACACCATAAGCTCCGTAAGAGATATAACTTGATTATTCATTGATTCTGCCAAGATTTACTATGCATAGATTCAATTAGTGAGGTATAGGAAAAGAAAGTTTCTAAATTTACTTGGAGACATGTTTTTTTTTTTTAAGATTTTATTTATTTATTTGACACAGAGAGAGAGATCACAAGTAGGCAGAGAGAGAGGGGGAAGCAGGCTTCCCACCGAGCAGAGAGCCTGATGTGGGGTCTCAATTCTAGGACCCTGAGATCATTACCTGAGCCAAAGGCAGAGGCTTAACCCACCGAGCTACCCAGGTGCCCCTACTTGGAGACATGTTTAAACAGTACAAGTACCCCATAGAATTTCATATTTTTAGCCACGTTCTGTAATTCTAAGATAAAGAGGAGTCAGTTTCTACCAATATCCACTTGATTTAGTAAATTATTCTGTTTATGCACATTGTTTCCTATACAACAAATTTCATGACTTCAAAATATTTTTCCAGGTACAACTGAAATATGATTGTGATTAAATAAAAATTGCCCCCCAGTAAACAGAGAATACTCCGTGTTTTAGGAAAGCAGTTTTTCTTATTTCATCCTGGGTACTTAGAATCTGTATAACTGAACCTCTCACGGTCTCACGAACTCTCACCCCTAAGAATCCTCAAGGCAAAAATTTGTTATCTGGAAATGAACATAAAGGCTCTGCTTCAGAACAGCTCAAAGAAACATTCATCTTAATGTTGGATATAAGTATATTTTAGAAAAATGTGTTACACATTTTGGAATAGGCAACATGTTGGCGACTTCACAAGTGATTGGCAAAGAGGAGAGAGGGTAACTATAACAATGAAATGGATCCCTACCCTTCCAATCTGAAATGGACATCTTGAAGGGATTTTTTTTAAAGATAGGCACCACAGCATGGTAGCTCACCTCATGGGGTGTTTAAAATACTTAGCATTCTTTGCTGTTGCTATTTTTTGAAATTATTCAAGTTAACATTTCAATTTAGAAGTTATTTGTAGTAATAAGTTTCCACTAAATTGTTTGTTGTAATTATTTGATGCTTTTATAAGCCTCATAATAAAGAAGACTTGGTACAGAATGAATCAAATGTATTATTTTATACAAGCTCTTTTATTCTGATCGTAAAAAATAAGAATATCAAATTACCATGAATTAAACATAACATTATTAGTGTCATGTTTTATTTTGTTTTGCCTTTCTGAGAATAATATTACACTGCTGTCGTAATATTTGACAGCACAAGTACTGGAAGTGATATACTATGCAGTTACCGAAAGGTATTTATGTTTTCTGTATCAGAGCACTTAGGCATTATTGCTATAATAAACATAGATGCTACCAAAATTGCAGGGTCATTGTCATGTTACCTAATGTTTAGGGAAAATGGATATATTTGCATACATTATTTTTCAGTTAACTTCTCATCTGTAATTTTGTAGTTTCAATTGTTCATATGCTTCCTCAAAGAGTCACACATACTCAGAGTTGTCTCAAAAGTGAATAGTTCTCTTCGCCTGACATGCTAGATTTGTTTGTATTTTTTGTTTAATTCCTCATGTTCTTCTCATGCAATGTGGCATACACTGATGACCTCAGTTACTATCTATTTTAGGACAAACGCTTTTGGCTAATTATAGGAGAAACCAAAACTGGAAAGTCCTAAAATGGCATAGTGATACCTCCAAGTCTATGACCAGGGGTCGCAGTTCTGTTTGTGTTATTTTCTCATTTTTTGTCTTTAGGCTGGCTTTCTCATGGTTACAAAGATGACAAAGAGTAATTGTGAGAATTTGCTACTGTGTTCATGTGCAGAGAGGGAAGAGACAGCTTATCTCCATTAAGGAATAAAATCTCTTCCAAGCAGTACAACTGAACCAATTTAAGTCACATGTATATCCCAGAACAAATCAGACTTTCTAAGGCAGCACTATTTGTTGATTTTCTTAATTCTGTACTCTGACATCTACTTGGGGTAAAATGGATAAGATTACCCTGACTACTTTAGAATTTCAGCTTAATTAATACCCTCTCCAGAAACTAGAGATGGATCAATTTTCACTGAGTTCTATTGGATTTGGGGGAGAAATGGATACCTAAATTATATTGGCGCTAGGGTAAGAAGTCTGAATGAGAAATTTGATGATGGTTAAACTAAACTAAAACACTTAGAAGTATAGGTACTGAAATTGAAAGCAAACAAACAAAACAATAAAAAAACATATTCATAGAAAACATATGACATTTCTTATGGGATTTTTTTTACTATAATGCATGCTTCCTATATTAGGAACAATCACATTAGGGAAGTGCTTTGATTACTTCCATTTTATCATTATAAACTATAGAAAGCTGCATTCATAATATTCCCCCTCCATTCTCCTTTTTTTTCTTTTTCTTTTTTTGAATAGATGGCATTAAATGAAAAAAATGCATTCATTTGCTCAATCTAGAAACCTGATGGGCATTGTTAGGATCCAGGCTCACTGCTCATATCCAAGCAGGCTGTAAGCTAAGCCACTATTATTTTCTAAACATCATTTGATCCCATTCACTTGTCATCTTTATGATCCCCTAATTCAAAGCATCATAGACTCTTTTCTCCACTTATACTCTCACCTCACATAAGCCCCTGAAATGCTTGCTTCATATCATTCTTTTAATTTTTCAAGCCATTTTCCAGGCTTCCATTTATTAAAATAAATGCTTACATGGCTAAGTCTGGTTGCTTTATTTCTCTTTTGAATTACTTAATGGGTTTCTTTGACCTTAGGGTGAATGTTGACTTTCTTGGTATTAACGTATGATGAGACTTACATCATCCTGTCTTCTATATAGCCTTGTTTCTTTTTTTTTTTTTTTTAAATAGGCATGTTTGAAGATTTTATTTATTTACTTGACCGAGAGAGATCACAAATAAGCAGAGAGGCAGGCAGAGAGAGGGGGAAGCAGGCTCCCTGCTGAGCAGAGAGCCCAATGTGGGGCTTGAGCCCAACACCCCGAGATCATGACCTGAGCCAAAGGCAGAGGCTTTAACTCACTGAGCCACCCAGGCGCCCCATATACAGCCTTGTTTCTTATTACCCTTATTAGTTCTTTCAAATCCAATTATATCAGCTTTTTAATTTAAATTTTTCTTATGTACTATTTAATTTATCACAAATGCTGTTTCTTGTGGCAATAATATTCCTATTTTACTACAAAGGAAACACATTTTTTTTTCTCTGAACTTAGTGTATGTTTCAGTTTCATCATATATATTACGGATCCCAATCTTATCTCATGAATAATTTTACACACACACACACACACGACTATAAATTCATCCCAACTGTCTGCCTTTTCTGCAGATTGAAAACCCTGTGTTGTTTATTATATAACCCTATCTTAGTAAATAGCATTCAATGAGAGTGTAGGATCTAGATATGGCTAATTTGGATTCATCTTCTGACTCAGATACTAACTGATTATGATACAAAATGGTTATATTTTCATTTAATTCATTTTCTCTTCTTCCTTGACACTGGTTCTTGGCCTGGATCATAGGAACCTATTCCATATACTCTTCCATGCTCTTTCTCTACCAGTTTGATGATGACATACAAAATGAATTTGGAAGTCAGAATTTGAAGATGAGCTACCAGAGAGAAGCCCGGATCCTTGAATCACCTTTTGGAGGAGAGCTGCTTATGTAACTGGAACAGTTGTTTGGAATTTACTTATGTGAGATACTAACTTCTATTATATTGGAGGCAATATATATGCTTTGTTTGTTTCTTAGAACAGTCATTCTTATACTAACAGAACAACACCTAACTACCTATGCCTTCAACTTTTCTCATTTAAAGTGAGGGTAAGAAAAACATTTAATTACAGAGTTTTTTTGGAAAAAATCAATGAAAAATATATGCAAACCAATTATAACAATTGGTGACAGGTACAATGTTCACTATTTGTTGAATGGATTAATTACTTAAGTGCTTATGGTCAAATAAATATAATTGAAAGAAATTCCAAAGCAGTACTTCACAGGCCATTATTGGCTTATTGATATATGGTGTTCTTCTCATACAGTGTTGACCTATGCAATGTTAAATGCATATATTTTGACCAATATTGAAAAGTGTGGATTTCCTATTAAATCTGTATTTCTTGTATGATTTGAAAATATCTGAGAAGCAGGCAAAACCTAGCTCTCCATTCCGACGTGGTTACAAGGTGAGATAAATAGCTGCCACCATCTTTCAATGGGGCATGCATGCTCCTATGGGTCCAGTCACCACACCACAACTTGTTGCTATATCTTCACTCTGAGGATAATTAGTCATTTATTATTGTATTAAGGGTATGTTTATCAAAATTAGAAGAAACAACTTATAGAGAAAGATGTTTTGTAAACTGGGCAGGTGTGTGTGTGTGTGTGTGTGTGTGTGCGTGTGTGTGTGTTTAAGTGAAAAAGTTATCATTCTTTAGGCTTTACCCCATTAGGCCAAACCTGCATGGTTATATAATTATTTCAGTGTTACTTCTGATCCAGGAACCATTTCCTGAATCAGCTTATATTTAAAAAGATGGAACTGCTTAAACACTTAGATCCAAAACATTTTTGTGAATGGTAGTGTTGTTCTTCATACCATATATAAGAAATAGCAAGATATCCTACCATCACTATCAAAGGTCTATCAATAATTAAATATTGATGGAAATGTATAAGATGAAATTTACCCTTTATACAGAACAGCATAAACAAAGGTATTTGTAAATATATCTGATATCCTCTAGTTTTTCACACATTCTGAATCTTATTTTCTTTTTTATGGTAAATAGGAAAATTGTGATGTGTTAATATTTTTTGAACATTGTTCCATGAAGATCTAGTGATCTGAGGACAACATAGGAAGAATGAGTGGGTAATTGGACAAGGATCTCGTTCTCAACTGCAGTATCAGAGTAGCTAGAATTACATTCCATATAAAGCATTTGACCCTCATGAAATATTTTTTTCTAAGGAAAATCCTCTCTTTTCAATGTAAGGATTTTCACAACTGGTAGCTTAAATGACATCTGTATATGTTTATTTTCCTGAGAAGAGAAAAAAAGCAAACATAATAATAATAATCATAATAAAACAGAGCTTGAAACAACATATTGAACTATCCTGAGGGTTTTGGTTTTCATATTTATGCCTGCATAAAGCTGTATAAACAAGAAGGGAACAATTTCCATAGCCATATTCCCAGATACCATATAATATGGTGTAAAGTTAAATAATTTCTGTTAGCGCTAATGTCAACATTTATCGCTTACCTATTAAATGAGCTAATTTTCAAGATTATATATCTTCATATTTTTATAAATATTTGATAGATATTTGCTTATATCAATATAAAATCTTGGTACACAAATCTAATTTTCTACTAAAAACATTCTTTTTATGATTTTTATAACTATGAGATCATCTTTATCAGAAGTAACACTATAACTCCTATATCAGGAGTAACACCATACAACACTATTTCTATTTCCTCAGAAATAGGCCATTGAACTGTTAAACTAAAAGCAAAGGAAATTCCAGCCTCGTTTTGTCATCCAATGATGCATAATCATTATTTCCTATTCTGTTCATTCTACTGTATTTTGGTGTTTTTACAGTATCACAGAACTTAAGTGGAGCTCATTTTTTTTTGAGAGAGACAGATTGAGAGAAAGATTGAGAAAGGAAGAGAAAGAAAGAGAGGGAGAAAAACAGTAAGATGTGGGGGTTCAAAATGCAAAGACTTAACTATGTCTAATATTAGCATATATTTCAGACATGAGTCTTTTTCATAAATTTTAAGTAGGAGAATATGTATAAGTATCAGTGGAGAAAGGTTTACTGAGCATGAAACTTGCTTGCCAGACTGATCTGGATCAAGTCTTCTAAGGATGCTCCATTTCAAGATTGGAGAGTGATAGTCTCAAACATCAGGCATTATATATTCCAAAGAAACCCAGATTCTTTTATAATTCACATAAACTGGCAGTGTGATAAGGTTTTGTTCTCTAAAGACAAAAATCTGTGCAAAATTTGTTTACAATTGATGTGTATTGAGAATTCTAATTACCTCCAATAGTCTTCTATATCAGAAAGTCTCTCATGTCATATAACAACAGGTTACTGACAAGCAGTATGACAATGTTCAAGAAAAAATAGGACTTCCATCTTCATTGTAGATTTTATTTTTATGATACTTCTAGTCATTAAGTTCTACCTAGGAAGAACTTAAAGATCAGATCTTATATATAAGAACTTACAAAAATAGATCAACTGATAGTTTATACAGAGAAATTTATTACATAAAGATAAATCCACACCCCAATTAGTCTAACTGGATACCATATCAAGCTATTCTTTCTGATAAAGTAGAAGAACACTATCTAGTATTCCTAGGCTATCTTGTCAAGAATCAAAACTACATTTATTACTCCTAAATCCATCTTCTGTTTATTGTCTTACAAGGGGAAGATTAATATCTTTGGGTAGATATCTGCTGAACAGAGACACACTGCAATTTAGATGCCTAAAAAGATCTCAATTAGCATTCTATCTCTCTCTCTCTCTCTCTCTCTAGTGTCCCATGGAAGGGAACCATAGCCAACCCACATGAGCCGCTGGTTAAGTTAGACTGATTCTCTACTTTGTCTTTATCATCTCACTCAAGTTACATGTACTGGTATAAGTTCTAACATCATCTCACTCAAGTTACATGTACTGGTATAAGTTCTAACAATTCTTCCTTAAAAATATATTTAAAATATGGCACAACACCCAGTTTCCCTTTTCAAAGATTCATCTTTCAACTGAACTAATTTCCAGCCTCTATAATCACCCTAATTCTATTTTTTTACCCAATCAACAGAATGGCATAATATATAAATCTAAATTCATTATTCGTAATTTGGAAGATCAACTAATAACTTAGTCTTTAAATAATAGCTGTACATAAAACTCAGCCTAATGAATATAATGATTAGTCTTTTGCAAAGTCTTTAAAACACTTTACAAAGACATAGCATTTACTGCAGTTGGAATGTTGAAGTAAATATGAGATGAGAAGAGGAGAGAGAAAAGAGCATCAATTATGACCCATGGAGATGACTATGGTTGGAAAGAGAACTCATAGGTCAACATCTTCTCATTTCAGACTATCACAGTCCTTATTATGTATGTCTAAAGTGTTCAAACATGGAGGAGAAATATGATGCTCTTCTGAATTTATTCTTTTGTAGGTAACTTGATTTTAGTCTCGGGTGATTGAGAAATACCTTTCATAACATGAGTTGGACAATGAAAAAAAAATCTTCACCTTAAAGGCTTCTAAAATCAAATACTTCAGCTATACTTCAAAACAATGTAAGCTATAAAATTACTTAATGAAACTCAATTAAGAGGTACATGATTGTAAAAAAGAGGCAAGTTTCGTGTATAAAATGATTATGCCATGAAACAAGTAAAATCTATATTTTTATAATTAATTTTTCAAGATGGATGAAAAGATAAAATCATTTAAAAATAAACAAAAGCTAAGGATGTTAAAATCTAGCACAAACAAACTCAAGGAATGTCTAAAAATGTATTTGAAAATGAAGAAAATAAGCACAGAATGAAACCAGGAGATCCATGGGGAAAAAACCCAAACAAAACCAAACAAAACCAAAAAACCCAGATGAGGGCACACCTAATGCCCAGATCTTAATTTCTAATACCATTTTCCATTAAAAGAAACTAGAGTTCCTTGAATAAATCCCTAATTCTAAAACAAGGACAGGAAAGATATGAGTTTTATAACACCAGAAAGTAGGAAAGTGCTAAAAATACACACACAAATGGGGTATGGACATATTAAAGGACACACAAGAATCAACTAAAAGAGCTCCCACATAGGACAGAGTTGAGGAGGGGCCTCTCGGTTCAAAGTTACCTTGAACTATGATCTGAGGCACAGTCAGGCCACTATTCTTCAAGGACGAACCCCACAAGTGGCAGAACTGGGGCAGATCCTGCACCGGGAGGAGCGGTTGGGAGTGTGCTGTAGGAATCAGCTGGGTTTGGAGACTCCAAATGTGGCTGTCTGCCAGAGACAGAAATGGTTGGTGACAGGCTGGGTGAGCACAGTGCACCCAGAGACCAGGGAGACAGGAGAGATTGACTGCATTTCTCTGAGAGTTCACTGAGAAGTAGGACCCTGAGCTCTCGACTCCTCTGGCTGGAGATTAAGAGGCCGCCATTTTCATTCTCCTCCTCCAAAGCTGTGTACAGAAAGCTTTCAGGGAACAAAAACTACTAAAAGCAAAACGGAGCAGATTGCTTAGCCTGACACCCGGTAAGGGCGGTGCAATTCCTCTTTGAGCAAAGACACTTGAGAATAACTGCAAGAGGCCCCCTCCCCCATAAGATCAGCAAGAACTTCCAGCTGACACCAAGTTTACTGATCAGTGAGAACTGCAAAACACCAGTGCTAGGGTAATACAGCACATAAAATACATGGCTTTCCCCCATGATTCTGTAGTCTTCCAAAGTTAATTTTTTTTAATTTTCATTATTTTTTCTTTTTCTAACTTGTCTTTTTTTAAAATTTTTCCACTTTCCTATTTTAAACCATTTTAATTATTTTATCTTATCAATACCTTTTAAATAAACTCTTTTAATTTTCATTTTTATACTCACATTCTATCCTTCACTATATTTAACTTTATTTTTTGTATACATATAAGTTTTTCTCTCTTTAAAATTTTGGGATACAGTTTCTTCTAATAGACCAAAATATATCCTAAATCTAGTGTATGGCTTTATTCTAGTCTCCAGCCTGATCACATTTTCTCTGTCGTATCTTTTCAATTCCTTTTTAAAAATCCTTTTAAATTTTCATCTTTAGAGTCATATTCCATCCCTTCATCATGTATGTGTGTGTATATATATATTTTTTTTTCTTTAAAGTTTTGGGAGGCAGTTTCTTCTAACAGACCAAAATACATCCAAAATCAAGTGTATGGCTCTGTTCTATTCACCATCCTAATAATTTTTTTTTCTTCTTTTTTCTCTTTCTTCTCCCCCCTGTTTTGGGTCTCTTCTGATTTGATTAATGTATATTTTTCTGGGGCTGTTGTTACCCTTTTAGCATTTTGTTTTCTCATTCCTCTGGAATGAGATGACATTCATTGTCATGACAATTCATGAAAATTCCAGAAGATTCCTCTTCTCTGGAAACAATGACAATATGGAAAAACTCACCTCCCAAAAAAGAACAAGAGTTAGTACCAACTGCTGGGGACCTAATCAATACAGATATTAGTAAGATGTCAGAACTAGAGTTCAGAATTACAATTATAAAGATTGCTAGCTGGGCTTGAAAAAACATAGAAGATACTAGAGAATCCCTTTCTGGATAAATAAAATCCCTTTCTAGAGAAATAAAAGAACTAAAATCTAACCAAATAGAAATCAAAAAGCTATTATTGAGTACAATCAAAAATGGAGGCTCTTACTGCTAGAAAAAATGAGGCAGAAGAGAGAATTAGTGATACAGAAGACCAAATGATGGAGAACAAAGAAGCTGAGAAAAAAAAGAGACAAACCACTACTGGATCATGAGGGGAGAATTTGAAAGATAAGTGATGCCATTGGATGAAACAATATTAGAATAATTGGAATGTCAGAAGAAGAGAGAGGGGGCAGAAGGTATATTGGAGAGAAGAGAACTTCTCTAATTTGGGGAAGGAAACAAGCATCAAAATCCAGGAGGCACAGAGAATCCTCCTTAAAATCAATGAAAATAGCTCAATACCCTGTCATTTAATAGTAAAACTTACAAGTCTCAGAGACAAATAGAAAATCCTGAAGACAGCTCAGGACAAGAAGTCTGTAACCTACAATGATAGAAATAGTAGATTTGCAGCAGACTTATCGACAGAGACCTGGCTGGTCAGAAAGGACTGAAATGATATATTCAGAGCACTAAATGAGAAAAATATGCAGTCAAGAATACTAAATTCAACTAGGCTGCATGGAAAATAGAAGGAGAAATAAAAAGCTTCCAGGACAAACAAAAATTAAAAGAATTTGCAAACACCAAACCAATGCTACAGGAAATATGGAGAGGGCCCTCTAAGCAAAGGGAGAGCCTACAAGTAACAGACCAGAAAGGAACAGAGACAATATACAGTAACAGTCATCTTACAGGCAATACAATGGCACTAAATTCAGATCTTTCAATAGTTACCCTGAATGTATATGGGCTAAATGTCCCAATCAAAAGACACAGGGTATCAGAATGGATAAAAAAAAAAAACAAGACCCATTGATATGCTGTCTGCAAGGAACTCATTTTAGACCCAAGGCACCTCTATTCTTAAAGTGAGGGGGTGGAAAACCATTTACCATACTAATGGACATCAAAAGAAAGCTGGGGTGACAATCCTTATAGAAGACAAATTGGGTTTTAAGCCAAAGACTGTAATAAAAGATGAGGAAGGACACTGTATCATACTAAATGGGTCTATAATACAAGAAGAGCTAACAGATTTAAGTATCTATGCCCCCAACATGTGAGCAGCTAACTGTATAAACCAATTAATAACAAAATCAAAGAAACACATAAAAAATAATACAATAATAGTAGGGGACTTTAACATCCTCCTCACTGAAATGCACAGATCAACAAAGCAAAAGGTCAACAAAGAAATAAAGGCTTTAAATGACACACTGGACCAGATGGAAATCACAAATATATTCAAAACATTCCAGCCCAAAGCAACAGAGTACACATTCTTCTCTAGTGCACATGGAGCATTCTCCAGAATAGATCACATCCTGGGTCACAAATTAGGTCTCGACTGATACCAAAAGACTGGGATCATTCCCTGCATATTTTCAGACCACAATGCTTTGAACCTAGAATTCAATCACAGAAGAAAAGTTGGAAAGAACTCAAATACATGGGGGCTAAAGAGCATCCTACTAAAGAATGAATGGGTCAACCAAGAAATTAAAGAAGAATTAAAAAAATCATAGAAACAAATAAAAATGAAAACACAACTGTTCAATATCTTTGGGATGCAGTAAAGGCAGTCCCGAGATGGAAGTATATAGCAAATACAAGCCAAGAAAGTATCAAATATACAACCTAACCCTACACCTAAAGGAGGTGGAGATAGAACAGTACAGAAAGCCTAAACTCAGCAGAAGAGAAATAAATATCAGAGCAGAAATCAATGAAATAGAAGCCAAAAGAAAAATAGAACAGATCAACAAAACTAGGAGCTGTTTCTTTGAAAGAATTAAGATTGATAAACCCCTGGCCAGACTTATCAAAAAGAAAAGAGTAAGGACCCAAATTAATAAAATGATGAATGAAAGAGGAGAGATCACAACCAACACCAAAGAAATACAAACAATAATAAAAACATATTTTGAGCAACTATAAACCAGCAAATTTGACAATCAGGAAGAAATGGATGTATTTCTGGAGGTATATACTCTACAAAAAATGAAGCAGGAAGAAATAGAAAACCTGAACAGATGCATAAACAGTAAGAACATTGAAGAAGTTATCAAAAATCTCCCAACAAATGAGAGCCCAGGGCCAGATAGTTCCTTAGCAGAATTCTACCAAACGTTTAAAGAAGAATTAATACCAATCTCCTGAAACTGTTCCAAAAATAGAAGTGAAAGAAAAACTTACAAACTCATTTTATGAGGCCAGCATTACCTTGATCCCAAAACCAGACAAGACCTCATTAAAATGGAGAATTACAGACCAATATCCCTGATGAACATGGATGCAAAAATTCTCACCAAAATACTAGCCCATAGGATCCAACAGTACATTAAAAGAATTATTTATCACAACCAAGTGGGATTTATTCCTGGGCTGCAAGATTGGTTCAACATCCACAAATCAATCAATATGATACAATACATTAATAAAAGAAAGAACAACAACTATATGATACTCTCAATAGATGCTGAAAAAGCATTTGACAAAGCACAGTATCCTTTCTTGATCAAAATTCGTCACAGTGTAGGAATAGAGGGTACATATCTTAATATCATAAAAGCCATCTATGAAAAACCCACAGTAAATATCATTCTCAATGAAGCAAAACTGAGAGCTCTTTCCCTAAGGTCAGGAACATGGCAGGGCTGTCCACTATCACCACTGCTATTCAACATAGTACTAGAAGTCCTAGCATCAGCAATCAGACAACAAAAAGGAAATAAAAGGCTTCTGAATCGGCAAAGAAGAAGTCAGACTCTCACTCTTTGCAGATGATATGATACTTTATATGGAAAACTGAAAAGACTCTACTGCCAAACTGCCAGAACTCATACAGGAATTTAGTAAACTGTCAGGATATAAAATCAATGCACAGAAATCAGTTGCATTTCTATATGCCAACAACAAGACAGAAGAAAGAGAAATTAAGGAATCAATCCCATTTACAATTGCACCCTAAACCGTAAAATAACTAGGAATAAATCTAAACAAGAGACAAAGAATCTATAATCAGAAAACTATAAAGTACTCATGAAAGAAATTGTGGAAGACACAAAAAAATGAAAAAATGTTCCATGCTCATGCATTGGAAGAACAAATATTGTGAAATGTCTAGGCTACTTAGAGCAATCTACACATTTAATGCAATCCCTATCAAAATACCATCAATGTTTTTCAAAGAAATGGAACAAATAATCTTAAAAATTATATGGAAACTGAAAAGACCCCGAATAACCATAGGAATGTTGAAAAAGAAAGCCAAAGTTGGTGGCATCACAATTCCAGACTTCAAGCTCTATTACAAAGCTGTAATCATCAAGACAGTATGGTACTGGCACAAAACCAGACACATAGATCAATGGAAAGAATAGAGAGTCCAGAAATGGACTCTCAAGTCTATGATCAACTCATCTTTGACAAAGCAGGAATGAATGTCTAATGGAAAAAAAAGACAGTCTTTTCAACAGATGGTGTTAGGAAAATTGGACAGCCACATGCAGAAGAATGAAACTGGATCTTTTCCTTACACCACACACAAAAATAGACTCAAATGGATGAAAGACCTCAATATGAGACAGGAATCCATCAAAATCCCTGAGGGGAACACAAGCAGCAACCTCTTTGACCTCAGCCACAGCAACGTCTTTGACCTCAGCCGCAGCAACTTCTTCCTAGAAACATTGCCAAAGGCAAGGGAAGCAAGGGCAAAAATAAACTGTTGGGACTTCATCAAGATCAAAAGCTTTTGCACAGCAAAGGAAACAGTCAACAAAACCAAAAGACAACCAAGAGAATGAGAGAAGATATTTGCAAATGGCATATCACATAAAGGGCTAGTATCCAAAATCTATAAAGAATTTACCAAGCTGAACACCCAAAGAATAAATAATCCAATTAAGAAATGGGCAGAAGGTAAAAAAAAAAAAAAAAAAAGAAATGGGCAGAAGACATGAACAGACACTTCTCCAAAGAAGACCTCCAAAAGGCCAACAGACACATGAAAAAGTGCTCAACATCACTCGGCATCAGGGAAATACAAGTCAAAACCACAGTGAGATACCACCTCACACCAGTCAGAATGACTAAAATTAAATAGTCAGCAAATGACAGGTGTTGGCAAGAATGAAGAGAAAGGGGAACCCTCTTACACTGTTGGTGGGAATGCAGGCTGGTACAGCCACTCTAGAAAACAGCATAGAGGTTCCTCAAAAAGTTGAAAATAGAGCTGCCCTACAACCCAGCAATGGCACTACTGATTATTTACTGCAAAGAAACAAATGTAGTGATCTAATCGGGCATGTGCACCCAAATGTTTATAGCAGCAAAGTCCACAATAGCCAAACTATGGAAAGAGCCTAATTGTTCATCAACAGATGAATGATAAAAAAGAAGTGGTATGTTATACACACACACAAACACACACACACACACATACACACACACGCAATGGAATACTAATATGGAAAAGATGTTCCACAACATAGTTTATCAGGGAAATTCAAATTAACACAATAACAAGATATCACTACAACCTATTAGAATGGCCAAATTCCAGAACACCAACAGCAAATGCTGGTGAGGATGTGGAGCAATGGAAACTCCCATTTACTGCTCAAGTGAAGGCAAAATGGTACAGCCACTGTGGAAGAGAGTTGGGGAGTTTCTTACAAAACTAAACACACTATCGCCATATGATCCAGCAACAGCACTCCTAGGTACTTACCCAAACAGTTGAGAATTTACATCAACACGAATACCTGCACACAAACATTCATAGCAGTTTATTCATAATTGTTAAAACTTGGAAGCAACCAAGATGTCCTTCAGTCAGGTAATGGTATGTACATCCAAATGATGGAAGATTTTTTGGCACTAAAATGAAATGAGCTATCAAACCGTAAAAGGATATGGAAGAAACTTAAAAGCATATTCTTAAGTGAAAGAAGTCAATCTGGAAAAGGCTATATACTATATGATTCTAAATTCATGACATTCTGGAAAAGGCATAACTATGGAAGCATTTAAAAGATAAGATTTGAGGAGGAGGGAGGCATACAAAGGCAGAGCATGGGATTTTCAGGGCTGTAAAAATACTCTATATGATACCATAATGATGCATATGTGTCATTATATATTTGTCCAAACTCACAGAATATGAGTTTGTGCAAACTCACTATGCAAACCATAATGTAAACTAGACTTTGGATCATTACAGTGCATCAATATAGGTTTATTAATCGTAACAAATGTACTATTATGTAGGGGCTATTGAAGATGTAGGGAGTCTATGCATGCATGGCATCAGGGGATATATGGTAATCTCTGTACTCACCTCTGAATTTTTCTACAAACATAAAATTTCTCTAAAAACATAAAGTCTTAATAAAAAAAGTAAAATTAAAAAATACTTTGTACACAAAATTTAGAGAATTTATTTCCAAAAAAAAGGATCTAAAGAAACATTTAAAAAAAATACTTAAAGCACAAGAGCATGATAACAAAGAATAAGTTGAATGAAACATTTGAAGATGAAAATTAAACATAATTTTATAATGTGTGTGTATGTGTATACTTTTTCCCTCTTACTTTTAACTTCTATCTGACAGGTGCTGAAAAGGATTTTCCATCTACAAGTTATAATGTTCTGTCACAACTACTCTACTCTATGGGGTTGTAGAACAAAAGTAGCCCTAGACAATACATAAACAAATGAGCATGGCTATCTTTAAAAATGGTATCCTCGAACTACATTTTCATCCACCAAAAAACATTGAAAATTAGTATGAAAAATGTAAACTCTAATATAAAATTATTAAGATATGAGAAGGAAATTCACCAAATAAAAAATACAGAGGGGTAAAAAAAAATACAGAGGGGTAAAATACAAGCGAAAAAATATCCATATTTATATCTAATAAAACAAATATAACTTAAACCAACAAGTAAGTAGCATTTTATGTCAAATAAAAAAAATTACCATGATTGTTGTCCTTTTGTTTCTGTGGCTGTTTTTACAGTATTATCTAGTGTTTGCACTTGGCCAGACAAGAGGGAAATTTCAGCTGTGGCCAAACCAAATATTACTTAATTATAATTTTGTTTAATTAATTTAATATTTTGAGTGAAAAGAGTACAACATAAAACAAGAGCCCTAAAAGTTAGCATGTCCTGTGGCTCATCAGCGCCTCTTTGAGAATTCATTCCTAGAGAAAACTTTTCTTCTTCTTTTTTCTTTTTTTTTTTAATCAACAAATGGTTTTTGAAAATCTACTAGTCTGGTAGTGTTAAGACTTTAATATATAAATTACCTAAGTGTTTGGCATATAAGTGTTAACGACATGCAAGAAATTTTACTAAACTATGAAATTAATAAAGCTGGTTATAAAACAGCATTTGTTATGTTCTTTTTAATAATTACCTTTTTATGTATCATTTTATAAAATATACAAAGCCAGATTTGCTAAAATCTTATGGATATATATATATGCATATTATTTTCCACATTGTACTCACTTTCCATTATAATATGTGCTGCTTTTTGAAAAATAAAGTCCTATTATAGCATGTAATGAGAATATACATTTTCCTGGAAAAAAAGTTGGAAAGTGAGTTTGGTATCAGTATAGAAAAATAATCCATATTCACAGAATATATTAATTATTACTATGTATGGTATTATAAATTTTTTATATCTCATATAATTACATATATGAAGGGTTATATTTATTTATAATTTATTAATGCATTTTAGCATCCTGAAGATCGAAATGTGAATTTTTAATGAACATACAAACTATTAATAAGTGTAATTGTTAACTGCTGCATAATTCTACATAACTTTGTGTAATTGTACATAGTACTACTGTCTTGAAATCTATTTAGATATTCCTGGACAATTATGTGCTTTATTTAAATATTATAAACAGTCCTGAAATGTTTATTTATTTATTTAAACTTGCATGAATTAAAATATATATAAGTATTTCATTTATCAGATTTCTAGAATGCATATGAAAATACCTAATATTTTATTTTATTTTTTAAAATATTTATTTTAGAGAGAGAAAGCACCGTTGGGAGGGGCAGATGGAGAGGAAAAGGGAGAATCTCTAGTAGACTCCCTGCTGAGCACAAACCTGAGCTGAAACCAAGAATCAGAAGCTCACTTGACAGAGCCACCCAGGTGTCCTCCAAAATATCTAATACTTTAATAGATCTTTGTATATCACATAACTTTTTTTCCTTAGAAATGCAGATGTTCCTAAAACAGGTTACAAATTAATTGTCGAGATGTAAGCAGGTTAGTACTGATTATTGTTCTCCAAAAAAGATGGCTAAAACCTAAACTAATAAAAAATATATATTTTTTGGAAGAAGACTAATTTTAGGAATGGGCATTTTCTTATGGAGGCAGGGACAATGAGTTAGTTGGTCCAGTTAGGCAAAACATTTGAGGGCACTGGATGATTTTCAGGAAAAAGACAAGGAATCTTGAAATTGAGAAAAATAAAAAAGGAGGGAATGTATGTGTGTGATTGGTGGTTTATCTAATTTTCCTGGCCCATGTCAACTTGTTTACATTTACTATTTCCATGTTAAACAGTTAAGTCCTGTTGTTTCTCTCTTTTACAGACTGATATTTGAAGAAGTAAAAGAAAGAAAAATGTATTCAGTGAAGGGGCTTATTATTCTTATAAAGTCAGAAATCAACTTTAAAATGTATTTTTTGGGAAAATTATAGAAATAGCCAAATGTCAGATTTGGGTAGCTTCTTATGCTATGGCCACAGACATCTGTCTCAGACAGGCTGCACGTGAATAATGAGTTTCCACCAGGAGGCTGGAAGCTGCCCAATGAAATGTGCCGCTCAGTTCCTTGAACACATTTGGAAGGAAAACAGAGCCAGCTTTGCTAAAGGTGAAAGACAGCAGGATGACATATATAAATCCTTCATTGTTCCTGGATTTTAACCTTTCTGCATCTTCAGATACATGCTTTAGCTAAAAAATTCTCCTCTTTCTAAGTCTTACAAACTAGGAACAACTTAGTATACATATCAGTTTTCCACACCTAGAAAGAAGTTTCCTTTTTGGGACTGTCTTTACAGTCTCTATATTGGGATGGGATTTTGTATGTATGAATTTGTATTTTGAGAACATTCCATAGAATCTTTTGAGACAGGCTAGCATCACTATCTTGTAGAATGTTCCCAACAGGATTAGAATACAAATGTACCAGAGTACAAAATAATCACCATCACCTGAATAAAATTTAAATTTAACCACAGAGTGGATATCTAGCAAGAAAATATTTGGAAAGTATGGACTTTATAATCTGTGAGCAGTGTGAAATAAATGCAGGTTTTTGGATTAGGGAAATGAAAGCATCAATATAGGTAGTTACTCATTCCTGTATTTTTCAGTTAGTGAATGCTCAACATAGAGAATGCAAGCAAGAATAAGGCATTGCCTGTCACTACCCTCAAGGAAGCAACAAGACAAACTGCAGATACAAAAGAACTATTCAAACCTAAATTACTTTGATGTATGGGATGAAAGGTGATCCTGAAAGCAGAAAATCCAAATATGTGATCAGACTAAAAGCCTGATTAAGTGATTTATTCATTCCTAATTATTAAAATATGAGATTAAAATTTTAGATTTTTTTAATACTGAAGAATATAAATAGAAAACTGAAATGTGCTTTATATCTTATCAACTGTATTTTGGTGATTTTTTATACCTGTAAAAAATTTTCAAGAGGCAATTCAGCTAAAAGAAGAAAAAATGGTAGCCACTATCCAGAATGAGGGTTCTTATTATTCCTAACTATCTCTTTATATTTTATAATATATTCAGTTTTTGTGCATATATCTCCAACTAATGTTTCAATTCTTATTTGTAAATGTTCAGAGCTCGATTTATTTTAATGTATATTATTTTAATTACGTTTCTGCCCTTATGCTTTAGTTACAATTCTATACATTCTTCAAGGTTTATTTTAATGCCGCCACAAATCACTAACACAAAATTTCTGTATATTAGTCCATAGTAAATATTGAGGAGGGCGCGTGGGTGTCTCAGTCAGTTATGCATTCTGACTCTTGATATCTGCTCTGGTTATGATCTCAGGGTTCTGAGACTGAGCCCTGTGTTAGTGTCCACAATCACACTGAGCCACACTCCCACCCTGCCCCCGCCTCTCAAATAAATAAAATCTTTAAAAAAAGAAATATTGAGGATGAATAGGATGTTAAACCCTAGAATGATGGAGAGGTAATGGAACAAATAAAAAAAATGCATGCTAATCTGTTTCTGTTTTCCAAAGTTCATCTATTTGGTCAGTTTGAACAGCTATAACGAGCTACCACAGCCTGAGTAACTGAGAAAACAAATGTTTGTCACAGTTCTAGAGGCTATACACCATCAAGGTGCTGTTGGATTCAGTAACTAGTGAGAGCCAGCTTCCTGGCTGGTAGGTGGCCAGCTTCCACCTGTATGATCATGTAGCCTTTCCTTTTTCCCTGCTCTGGAGAGAGTGAGCTCTTCTGTCCCTTCTTCTTTCAAGGGCATTAATCCCATGATGAGGGCCCACCTTCATGACCTAATCTAATTGTAATTACCTAAAAAGGCCCCTCTTCCAAATACCATCACTTTGAAGCATAGGCTTGAACATATGAATTAGGTGAAGGGAGAGGAACACATGTATTTGGACCCTAGCACCATTTACCATGTTTCCCCAAGGCCTGTGTCTTTTACCACTAAATTATAGCTGAGTTGCTTAAATATAGCATTATATTTGAAACATGAATATTAAAAATATAGTCTAAAATAGATCAAAACATTAGATGTATGTTTTTCACAAATGGTATTTATTAGCAGAGGAGCAATACTGATATTTCTAGTGTGGACTTGTAGGCACAGAGGGAGGCCTTTTTCTGCAAGTTAAATCTCTATGCTATTTATTTCCACCATTCGCACAGTCTTCTGCTTGTGTCATCTATATATTGTTTCATTTATATATTCTTTTACTGGTCTTGATAGATTTCAAACTAGTAGTGGGCCATAACAATGCTATTCCGTAGTGTGTTCATTATAATACCTAAGACATTATAATACATACACATACAATACGTGAAGTTCTCAAACACATTTTTTCATATCCTACTCTACTGAGGGACTGACTGCTTGAGGAGAAAATAGAGAAGGTGAGGAGAGGAAATGAGATTTCTGCAATTTCTTCAGTCTCTTTTCCTTTCCTCTTTTGCTCATCTATCAATCACAGACACACCTCTATGATTGTTGTGCGACCTATATGCATTTAAGCAATATTCTGTCACAGAAACCCACCTGCCTGGTAGCACATTCCCACATTTCAACTTTTACCAACTTACTGCAAACACTTGGACTATTTCATTTTTGTCAGCTCACCACAGATAACAGAATATAGGTTATTATGCTATCCTTTTGTGACTACGTAAATGCATAAATAACCAAAATTATATTGACCCAAATTAGTTTACATTGGTTGCAAATTAAAGGAGTGATCAGTATTTGATTATCTGTCATCCTGAAAGGAAACAAATCTTATCTTTGGAAGCAGGAATGTCTCCCGGTACTTTAGTTTTCATAACTAGCCTCAAAAGATTTCCTGTGGACCTGGTCCTCTCTTCTCAACCCAACAGCATGTTCACCAATATCTAAGTTTATTCTGTAAGTGGATTCAACCCTTCCATATTTGGAAACCTTCATAAATGGCATTGAAAGCTGTGAGATTTCAGAGGCAAGGCATAGTCTTAAATGGCTATGAGTCTATTAAAAACTTCATGTTTCTGGCTCTTCTGTCTTATATACTCCACTATTTGCCCTGTCAAGGAACTCAGAAACAAAAGTAGACCAAAGCCACTCCATTCAGGTAAACAAAAAAGGAGTTAATATCACTACCCTCTGAATAATCTTAAATTCTTCTGTATTTTATCATTGTCTACAATACCAATCATCAGACAAGGATAACAAATCTCTTAAACAATACCTTTATCAATGAATATGTGTTTATGTTTTGCTTCATTGTCTAAAAAACTGAATAGTGTACACAATTATGTACTTTATGATTAAATTAAAATAAGCATAAAGTAATCAGAGCAAATGGAGGGGAGAGAATTAACAAGATCATTAAGTCTCTTAGCCCTTGTGTTTATCTACTTTTACAAGCTGACTGTGACCCATGTGTTTTGGTTATCAAATGTAATTTTTTCCCCCCTCACAAGTACACTGTCATCCCAGAGAAAGAACTACCTCACAGCAGACTGAACCTTCAAGAAATTAGGAAGTAGATTAATACCTGTAGATTATTTTAAGTGAAAGTAAAGACCTAAAAAATGTCAAAATTCCACAAAGAAAAGTGCTTTCTCCTTTGGGCTCTATGACAAAGGTATCCATTTCACAAGTGGATAACTTGCATGGAGGATAATGAGAGTGTCAATAATATTCAATGGTGACTAATATATCAATAATGATACATGGTGACAAGTATTGTGCAACAAATTACTTCTCTGGTTTCTCTCCACATGGTCCCTTATGGCCAGCCTCATAAATAGATGGATTTAACAGTTGCAGCTTTAATTAGAAGGCTAGAGTAGAGCACATATTTTAACTGAAAGAAGCTCTATTCTTCTTTCTTTTCTCCATCTTCCGTTATTCCTTATATTAGTTTGATAGATCAATTTAATACTGGATGATGACAACTTTTTGGTCCTGGTGCACATTTAGTGACTTACGGCATCACTAACTTCATAATTTGTCAGCTTCCTTTCGAGGCCTCAGTTTCAGCAGATACAAAATAAGGAAGTTTGGTTAACTATGGCTTACCCAAAAGAAATACTTTATTATCTCCTAAAATTCATTGCAAATGTAATACTCTAGTAAAATATTGCTTCTAACTGCTATGTTGCAAGACATAAAGAAGGTAAGAAAGAGGAAATTTCCAATGGAATCAGCATTTCTTACATAGACAATTATGTCATCTGAGAACAAATACAGTTTTATTTCTTCCTTCCCAATCTGTAGCCATTGTTTTGTCTTATGGCATTAGATTGGGCTTCCAGTACAATGTTGAAAACAAATGGTGAGAAGATATAATTTTCCTTGTTTCTGATCTTAGTGAGAAAACTTTGAATTTCTCACCATTAAGTAGGATGTCATCTGTAGGTTGCTTGTAAATGTCTTCTTCAAGTTGAAGAAACTCCATTATATTCCTTGTTTGCTGAGATTTTTAAAATTATGAATGCCTGTTGAATTTTATCAATTTGTTAATGCATCTATTGAAAAATCAAGTAATTATTTTTCTTTAGCTTGTTAATGTAATGGAATAAATTCATTGATTATCTACACTGAAACCACCTTGCATAACTGGAAAATATCATACTTGGTCATGGTACATATTTTTATACATTGTTGGATCCACTTTGCTATTATTTGGTGAGAAAATTATTTTTTACCTATCTTCATATGAGATATTAATCAGTCGCTTTATTGTGATGTTTTTGTCTGATTTGTAATGAGGATAATGCCCTCTGCCAGCATTATAATTATGAATGAATACATTAGTAATTATTGAATAGTATACTTATATTCAATACACTATTTCTATAATATATATTCAATACACTATTTCTATAATATACTAATGTAAGTCTGTACTACTAACTAACAATAATTTTTTTAATAGTTATCCATTTATTCAAATTTTCTCTTCCTTTTGTGACTTTTTGCAGATTGTCTTTAAAGGAATTGATCTCTTTAAGTTACCGAATTTGGGGGCATAAAATATTTTATGTTATTCACTTATTTTCCTTTTAATATCCAAGGAATCATTAATGACGCCCCCTCTTCATTTCTTATATTAGTAATTTGTCTTCTCTCTTATTTTCTTAGTTAGCAAGGCTGCATAAATTGATTTTGTGTTGGTCTTTTCAAAGTATAAATTTGGTTTCATTGATTTCTCTGATTTGCCATTCTCAATTTAATTGATTTTTGGCTTTAATATTTATTATTTCCTGTCTTCTTCTTATTTTGAGTTTAATTTACTCTTCTTTTTCACATTTCCTCAGATGAAAATTTAGATGATTGATTTTAGATTTTTTTGCTTTTGTAATATATCTGTTCAATGCTATAAATTTCCCTCTATGCACTGCTTTCTGTGCATCTCACAAATTTTGATAAATTCTACTTTCATTTACATTTAGTAAAAAATATTTTAATTTCTCTTGAGATAGTTTTTCTTTAACAATGTATTATTTTGAAGCATGCTATTTAATCTCAAATTATTTTGGGATTTTTTTCCATTATCATGCTGATATTAGTTTATAATTAAATCCATTGTGGTCTGAGAGTAGTTATTATAAGATTTCCTCTTTTTAAAATTTATTGATTTTTTTTAAATCAAAGTATAATTGACATAAAATGCTATTACTTTCAGGTGCAGATCATAATGATTCAATATTTTTATACCTTATGAAATGTTCCCAACAATAATTCTAGTTACCATCTAAGTTACCAAGTCATTACAATATTACTAACTATATATATACCCTATGCTATGCATTATACCCCCATAACTTATTTATTTTATAATTGTAAATTTGTATTTCTTAATGCCTTTCACGTATTTTGCCTACCCACAAACATCTGCAAACAACAGTTTATTTCCAGTATCTGTGAGTCTTTTCTATTTTGTTTTGCTTATTAATTTATTTTGTTTTTATCAATTCCAGATATAAGTGAAATCATATGGTATTTGTCTTTGTCTGACTTATATCACTTAATACCCTCTAGGTCTAACTATATTTTTGCAAATGGTAACATTTCATTCTTTTTGATTCCTAAGTAATAGTCCATGGTGTATACACACCACGTTTTCTTTATCCGTTCATCTATTGATCTATACTTTGGTTGCTTCCATATCTTGGCTATTGTAAAGAATCCTGCAATAAATATGGGGTTTCTATATCTCTTCAAACTGGTGTTTTATTGATGTGTTTTTGATGACCCAGAATTAGGTCTATATTGGTAAATGTTCCATGTGAACTTAAGAATGTGTATTTGCTACTGTTGGATGAAGTAGTCCATAGATGTCAAATATATCCAGTTGACTAATGGTGTTGAGTTCAATGTGTCCTTACTGATTTTCTGCTGCTAGATCTGTCCATTTATACCAGAGAGGTGTTGAAGTCTCTAACTCAGAGAATGGATTCACCTATTTTTCTTTACACTTTTATTAGTTTTTGCCTCAGCTCCTTGACATTGTATTGTTAGGCATATACACATTAAGATTTCTGAATTCAGTTCTATTTGAGGTTAATATAGTTATTCTAGCTTTTTAGAAAAAAAATTTGTATTAGCATGGTCTATCTTTATCTATGCATTTACTTCAAATTTATGTGTTTTTATATTTAAATTCTGTTTCTTGTATACAATAAATAGATGTTTTTAAACCACTCTAGGAATCTCTGTTTTTGTTTTGTTTTGTTTCTCCCCAAATATGTTTATTTTAATTTTTCAGTGTTACAAGATTGATTGTTCATGCACGACACCCAGTGCTCCATGCAATACGTGCCCTTCTCAATACCCACCACCAGGCTCG
>CM052811.1:37084066-37191938 GCA_028533885.1 Nasua narica
TGCACCAACTTGCATTCCCACCAACAGTGGAGGAGGGTTCCCCTTTCTCCACATCCTCTCCAGCATTTGTTATTTACTGTCTTGTTGATTTTGACCATTCTAACTGGTGTAAGGTGGTATCTCAGTGTGGTTTTGATTTGAATCTCCTATTCTCCTGAAACTATTTCAAAAAATAGAAACAGAAGGAAAACTTCCAGAATCTTTCTATGAAGCCAGTATTACCCTGATCCCCAAACCAGGTAAAGACCCCATCAAAAAGGAGAATTTCAGACCAATATCCCTGATGAATATGGATGCCAAGATTCTCAACAAGATCCTAGCTAATAGGATCCAATAGCACATTAAAAAGATTATTCATCATGACCAGGTGGGATTTATCCCTGGGATGCAAGGGTGGTTCAACATTCACAAATCAACCCATGTGATAGAACAAATCAACAAGAGAAGAGAGAAGAACCACATGGTCCTGTCAATAGATGCAGAAAAAGCATTTGACAAAATTCAGCATCCATTCCCGATTAAAACTCTTCAAAGTATAGGGATAGAAGGAACATTCCTCAACATCATAAAGTCTATCTATGAAAAGCCCACAGCAAATATCATTCTCAATGGTGAAAAGCTGACAGCCTTCCCTTTAAGATTAGGAACACGTCAAGGATGCCCACTCTCACCACTCTTGTTCAACACAGTACTAGAAGTCCTAGCAACAGCAATCAGACAACAAAAAGAAATAAAAGGTATTCAAATTGGAAATGAAGAAGTCAAACTCTCTCTCTTCGCAGATGACATGATAGTTTACATGGAAAACCCAAAAGACTCCACCCCCAAACTACTAGAACTCATACAGCAATTCAGTAATGTGTCAGGATACAAAATCAATGCACAAAAATCAATTGCTTTCCTATTCACTAACAATGAAAATATGGAAAGGGAAATTAGAGAATTGATTCCATTTACTGTAGGAATCTCTGTTTTAATTAGTGCATTCAGACCATTATCATTCAAAGTGATTATTGATATACTTGGACTAATATATACCATATTTGTTACTGTTTTCAATTCCTATCACTCTTTTTTGTTCCTATTTTTTTATTTTCCTTCTTTTATGATTTTATTTGATACTTGTATATGGCTTGTTTTTATATCCTTTCTTATTTTTTCGATTGTACTTCTTTTTTAAAATTTTTTGGCTGTTTTCCCTAAAGTTTGAAATATACATTTACAAACAACCCAAGTACACTTTCAGATAACACTTTACTACTTCAATGGTAGTACAAGTACCTGATAGTAACAAAAGAATTATAATTTTTCCTTCTGTCTCTTGCATCATTGATGTCATTCATTTCAATTTTCCATAAGCATACAGAAGTACACATACAAGGATAGGTAAGCATGTGCAAATAAATACACTGTTGTTATTACCGTGGAAAAATTTTATGTTAGATATATTAAGAGTAAGAAGAATTAATGTTCTTATTTTACCCTCACTTGTTCATTTTCCAATCTTCTTCCTTCCCTTTAGTGTAGGCTTGAGTATCTGACTTATATTATTTTCCCTCTCTTTCAAGAACTTTTTAACATTTCTTGCAAAGCGTGTCTACTAGCAACAAACTCCCTTGATTTTGTGTAAAAATAGTCTTTTTTTCTCCTTTACTTTTGAAGGATAACTTCCCAGAGTATAAAATTCTAGGTTTTTTGTTTACTTGTTTCGTTTTCCCCTCAATACTATAAATGTCTGAGTCTACTCTAAAACAAACAAAAATATGGAGTGTTTTCTCGACAATGTTAATGCCTACTTAAAACAGGAAATAAAGTCTGAAATGTCAATAAACTCATAAAGACCCAGAGGAACATCAAAACCCAAGTACAGTCAGAATAAGTAGTAACTGGGAACAACCAGAATGCTAGAAGGAGACAAGGAATTAACATAGTGCCAACGAAGTAATAAGCATTGACTACAGAAGCATCTGGGTGGTTTAGTTGGTTAAGCATCCAACCTTGATTTCGGCCCAAGTCATGATCTCAGGGTTGTGAGACTAAGCCCCACCTTCGGCTCCATGCCCAGCTCTACATCCAGCTTAATATCCTCTCTCTCTCTTTCTGTGCCTAACCCTACTCCTTAGCTGCCTGCACTTGTGTGTAGTCTCTCTCTCTCTCAAAATAAAAGATAGATAGAGATTAGAGAATTATCAACATGGTAAACCAGATGGACCAAGTATGAAAAATAGAAGACAGAAGAAGTTAATGTATAAAAGATAACTATGTATGCTAATAAGTAGAAGTCTTCATGGAGAGGATAACTATGAGAGATGGCCTCCATACAGTGGACTACGTAACTTTGCGTTTTGATTAGTTTGATGTGAATGTCAACATCTAGGGTGTAACTGAGAGTTATTTGTTGAAATCAAGAGAAGTTCATTGGAAATGAGATAAGCTATTCAGGACCTAGGGTTTTGGATAAATTTCCCATGTAGATATTAAAATTACCAAAATGGGGCACCTGGGTGGCTCAGTCTGTTAAAAGGTCAACTCTTGGTTTTAGCTCAGGACATGATCTCAGGGTCTTGGGATTGAGTCCCATGTCAGGCTCCATCTCAGTGGGGAGTCTGCCTGAGATTCTCTCCCTCCTTCTCCCTCTGCTCCTGTCCCTGCTTTCTCAAATAAATTAGTAAATCTTAAATAAATAAAATCAGCAAGATGATAGCAAGAGCTTCAGTGGAAAGAAAGGTGCTGAAACTGAGAAAGTGGTTGTCATCTCCCTACATCCAAGTGCATTTACTTACTAAGGCCTGTGATTTCACTGTCTGAGCCTCTTTTCCATCTGACCACTGACTTCCAACATTGTCACTGCTATTTGGGTTATCTAGTTGAACTATTATATTTCTAGTGGATCTCCTGCTTTACATGTGGATTTGTCTAACAGTTTCATTTTACTATGGCAAGTAAGGTTTTCTAAAAAGTCAGAACTACTCTTACCATTTATTTAAAAAAAATACCAGATTTTCAATTTTAAATTACCAAAATTTTTCATGGCATCTCTGTGTACTCAAGATAACATAGAGATTGTTACTTTGGTCAGCAAGTCAATCCTTTCTCATACATCTCATATCACTTGTTCACTAATTTTCTAGGCTAGATCTACTTTTGTTGTTGTTGTTGTTGCTGTTGTGTTTTTCAGATCCTGGAATAAAATAAATATCTTTCTAGATATGGATCTTCAAACACATAATTTTTACTATATTTGACTCTTTACTAAATTTTCCATTTTGCATCCCCCTCAGTGATTGCCAATTTTATAGATGACCCACAAACCATCCCTTTGAGTACCTGTTGTATAAACTTGCTCAAGACTGAAACCACTATACTGTTTGTAACCTCAACCTCCCCCATTATGTATAAATTTTACTGATATAAAAAAACCAAAAGCCACTTATTCAACCACTTTCTTATAGATTCAAAGCAGTGGCAAGGGTTCTTTCTGTGTCAGGAGTAAGATTAAAACATAAAAATGTGAGATTATCTTAACTAAATTGGAGAAACAAGATGCTCTGATGACCTTTTAGAAAGTTTCTAACACCTATTTGATATTGCTGGTGTTATTTTATCCTATACAGTCAGAAAAAAAAATTTACTTTGTGAAAGAATTTAGAACAAAAGTAAGTGCTCAGTTTACTAATTATTTTTGAAATACTTTATACAAAGGACTCATTTAATGAGATAAAATCTATCAACCAGTAGTACAATAGTCTTAGGTATATTTTTAACTCCATGAATGTGAGAGAAAAAGGAGTTTTTAATGATATTCTCCTTAGTTAAAAAACTGGTAATTTTTTTAGCTTTAGAGAACTAGAAGTATCAATATAAATATTAAGTAAACAACCAGTTAAATGATCATTTTTAAAAGGAAAGACTTACTTATAGATCTTTAAGCATTCTGGGAATTCTTCTGAAAGTAATGAATCACAGAAATCCTATTCCCTTTCTCCAGCCTGCAGCCTGGAGTGAAGATGTTATAGCTCTTGCTATCACCTCACACCCTGAGGACAAAGGCCACTTCCCACTGAAGATGGCACATAGAAGTAACAAGAGTCTAATTGATTGAAGCCTTTGTAGAACTGTTTTAATTGCTCTGTGTATTGTATATCGGGATATCTTTCCTATTTACTGAGTTGTTAACTGTATCTTCTTTCTTGTTTCACCCACCCCAATTTTTGCACATAGATCTAAACCATAAACTCAAAACAGGATTTCTAAACTATATTTCTTTGATTTTACTCATCTGGATATCTTCTTTAATGATTATATAATTTTGATGTTTAGGGTATGGACAAAAGAAACCCTCTACAATTTAAGTACCAAACACAAATAAATGCATTGTGAACAATGCAGTGAATACCTAAGAAACACACCTGGCTTTGAGATTCAGTTTTAAAATTTGCATATTTTTTTGCTGTGGTATTTAGATTAACAGCCTGATACTGGAGAGATGTCAGCAGATGATACTTCTGAACAGGATATTGGGCTGGAAGGAGATATATGAGTTCCATTTGAAAAATACTGTCCTTTATTTAATGCTTTGTTCCTTTGGTTGATCAAAGATAAAACATACAGTTGTATATACCTGCCTCCTGTTCACATATTTAATAAATATTTTTGATAGCTTCATATATTTCACATTAATATCTTTGATATATGATTATGTGGATTAATATCCTCTTTGCATAATTAATTAAGTGTGGTGTATACCAGGAGATTCAGCTTAATTATTTCATATATACTTGTTTCCTTTATTAATTTAGTCACCTTTACCAAATGAATTGTGTACTTCAACTATTAATATTTAAATATCATTTTATTTATATTTAACTTCAAATGATTAGATTTATGTTTGCCTTACTAGTAGAATAAGACAGTGCTAATCATGAAGAATAAATAATCTATTGAATTTACTATCATTAGCATAATGTCCTTATGAAACTATGGGGTTAGGTTGTTTACCTGAAAGATTTAGAAACATTAGCAAAAGAAGCATCATATTGAAAAGGTATTATCTACCATAGGGAATTTAGGTCTCAGGTTCAGGGCATTGATACAAATAATATTAGAGAACAAGCTATTTGGTATTTATTCTCTCATTTTGTGTCTCATAAGTGGCTGGTTATTGTAATAAATTCATATTTTTAATCTCACTGTAGACCTAGTTTGTGTCTATGTATGTTTTCTTCCAGCTGAGCTAATCAGTTTTAATGACGCCTTGTTATTGAGAATCTGTTTAGTGAGGAGTCTTGCACCTTGTATTTGGTTGTTGTTACCAAAGTCAAAGGTATAATTCATGATTTAAAGAAGTTAAAATTGATTTTGAGTAAGCAGGGAAACAAATATGGCAACGTATCTCAAGACATGAAATACGAACTTCAAAGATAGATATAATCACATTTAGAAACTACAAAAATAAAAGCTAATAACAGAATCAGAGGACAAATGCATAGATACCATCTTATGCTGGCTTGGAATACGACAGTTCACAAAGATGGAAAATAAAGAAATCTACTCTTCCACTCTTTTATTTATAGTTCTAAAATACAGTCTTACCATAGGTTTTTGTTCCTGTTAATTCACAAATAGAGATTCATTCAACTTTACTCCTTTGGCTCAAAAGATCCAAACTAACCTGGAGTCTTCAGATATGTAAATTTGTGGGTAGTGTTTATTTAATCGACATCTTCAACATAATTAAAGGAAAATTCTCTATTTGTACCCAGGGGTGTTTGTTGAATTCTCTCACAACTTGTGGTGGGATAGAATGCACCATAACATCTGGACACAGCTCAATAACTACTCCTATGTTTTTCTCAACTCCTTTACCCACTAAATGTAGACATTAGTTCTTAAGACTTTGGTCTACTCTGTCTCAATTTTTCATTAACATGAAAGTATCTCCTCCTAACATTTTAGTTATTCTCTTTAAATTCTTCTTAACTTTTATATTTATTTTCATAAATCTTTCTTCTTGATGTTGTTATTCATTGTTAACTACATTTATTATTGTTTTCCTGCTGGGCCATCACTGACTTGATCATAAGCCTGGTAAACCTGGTGGTTTGGAAATGGTCACTGATAACAAATAGAGCATAATTTTTGTGAACATGAAAAAAAAAAAAAGGAAAAAACCTTCTCAGAAACATCAGATATAACCATCCTCTCAAAAACACTGAGTCCATTTAAGTTAAATGACCCCTTCAAAGCCAGGGATAACAAGAAAAATTTTTGAGCATGTTGGCTTGGACTACTTTGATTCCACTGTAGAGTTGGGCATGGGATAGAAACCTAAATAAAATTTGGAGTTATTCTTAAATTGACATTAAACAGTGTCTTCTAACTGAGAAGGAATAAAACTGATTAATGATATCAAGGAGAGACTGGGGGTAGGGAGCAAGATGGCAGAGAAGTAGGAGGTTGAGATATAGTCGGATCCCAAAAGTTCATCTAGATAGTTATCAAACCATTCTAAAAGCCAGCATACTCAACAGGAGAGAGAAGAGAGGAAGAACTACAATTCTAAGAGCAGAAAATTGACCATTTTCAAAAGGTAGGATGTTTGGAAAAGTGAATCCAAAGCAGTAGGAAGAGAGACCACGGGGGGAGGGGCTGGTTCCCTGCAGCCGCAGAGCCTCGGAGCACAAAATTGGAACTTTTAGAGTCTGCTCCGCTGAGGGACATCGTTCCAGAGGCTAAGCGGGAGATTTAGCCCTCGCAGGAACAGTGTGGTTTCAGGACCTGTGAGGTCACAAAGGGATCGGGGGTGTCTGAGTGTGGCAGAGTTCCCAGGTATCGGGGCGGAGAAGCCGGCGGCAGAGAAGGAGCCGTGCAGTGCGCTTTCAGTTTGGGCTTACCGTGGACCGTGATCCGAGGAACAATCCGGCGGTGGCTCTTTGAGCAAGGACCCCGCAGGAGGCAGCTCCGGAGAGATGCTCTCCTCCCTTCTCTGGGAGGAGCGACACGGGAGCGCGCAGCAGGAATCTGCTGGGTTCGGAGCAGGCCCTGACTGCTCGGCTCCTCCAGCTGTTGACTGGGAGGCCGCCATTTGCATTCCCGGCCTCCAGGGCGGTACAGAAAGTGCTCAGGGAACAAAGAGTCCAGAGAGCGAACCTGAGCAAATTGCTTGGCCCATCCCCTGGCAAGGGCGGGGCAATTCTGCCTTCAGCAAAGACATTTGAGAATCAAGGCAAAAAGCTTTCCCCGAAAGATCAGTAAGAATATTCAGCCAAGACCAAGTTCATCAATCAGTGAAAATTGTGGAACTCCAGAGTATTTTCTCTCTCACTCATCTATTCTTAGCTTGATAAAATTACAAGACGAAAAAACTCACCACAAAAAAAAGAACAAGAGACAGTACCGACGGCTAGAGACCTAGTTAATACACACATTAGTAATATGTCAGAAATAGAATTCAAAATGACAGTTATCAAGGTGCTAGCTGGACTCGAAAAAAGCATGGACGAAATTAAAGAATCCCTTTCTGGAGAAAGAAAACCGCTTTCTGGAGAACAAAAGAACTAAAATCTAACCAAGTGGAAAATAAAAAAAAAAGCTATTAATGAAGTTCAATAAAAAATGGAGGCTCTTAATGCTAGAATAAATGAGACAGAAGAAAGAATTAGTGACATAGAAGACCAAATGACAGAGAATAAAGAAGCTGAGAAAAAGAGAGACAAACAATTATTGGACCACGAGAGGAGAATTCAAGAGATAAGTGATACCATAAGATGCAACAATATTAGAATAATTGGGATCCCAGAAGAAGAAGAAAGAGAGAAAGGGGTGGAAGGCATATTGAAACAAATTATTGTAGAGAATTTCCCTAACCTGCTGAAGGGAACAAGCATCAAAATCCAGGAGGCACAAAGAACCCCCCTCAAAATCAATAAAAATAGGTCTATACCACGTCATCTAATAATAAAACTTATAAGTCTTAGTGACAAAGAGAAAATCCCAAAAGCAGCCCGGGACAAGAAGTTGGTAACATACAGAGGCAGAAATATTAGATTGACAACAGACCTATCCACAGAGACCTGGCAGGCCAGAAAGGACTGGCATGATATATTCAGAGCACTAAATGAGAAAAATATATAGCCACGAATACTATATCCAGCTAGGCTGTCACTGAAAATAGATGGAGAGATAAAAAACTTCCAGGACAAACAAAAACTAAAGGAATTTGCAAACACCAAACCAGCCCTACAGGAAATATTGAAAAGGGTTCTCTAAGCAAAAAGAGAGCCTAAAAGGAACATAGACCAGAAAGGAAGAGAGACAATATACAGTTAACAGTCACTTCACAGGCAATACAATGGCTGTAAATTCATATCTGCCAATAGTTACCCTGAATGTAAATGGGCTAAATGCCCCAATCAAAAGACACAGAGTATCAGAATGGATTAAAAAAAACCAAGACCCATTGATATGCTGTTTACAAGAACCTCATCTTAGACCCAAAGACACCTCCAGCTTTAAAGTGAAGGGGTGAAAACAATATACCATGCTGGTAGAAAAACAAAAAACAAAACAAAACAAAAAAACTGGGGTGGCAATCCTTATATCAGATAAATTAGATTTTAAGCCAAAGACTATAATAAGAGATGAGGAAGGACACTATATCATACTTACAGGGACTTTCCAACAAGAAGATCGAACAATTGTAAATACCTATGCCCCTAACATGGAAGCAGCCAATTATATAAACCAGTTAATAACAAAGTCAAAGAAACACATCAACAATAATACAATAATAGTAGGGGACTTTACTACCCCCCTCACCGAAATGGACAGATCATCTAAGCAAAAGATCAGCAAGGAAATAAAGGCTCTAAATGACCCACTGGACCAGATGGACATCACAGATATATTCAGAACATTCCATCCCAAAGCAACAGAATACACATTCTTCTCCAGTGCACATGGAACATTCTCCAGAATAGATCACATCCTGGGACACAAATCAGGTCTCAACTGGTACCAAAATATTGGGATAATGCCCTGCATATTTTTAGACCACATGCCATGAAACTAGAATTCAATCACAAGAGGAAAGTTGGAAAGAACTCAAATACATGGGGGCTAAAGAGCATCCTACTAAAGAATGAATGTATTAACCAGGAAATTAAAGAAGAAATAAAAAATTTCATGGAAACAAATGAAAATGAAAACACAACTGTTCAGAATCTCTGGGACACAGCAAAGGCGGTCCTGAGAGGAAAATATATAGCAATACAAGCCTTTCTCAAGAAACAAAAAAGATCTCAAATACATAACCTAACCCTACACCTAAAGAAGCTGGAAAAAGAACAACAGAGAAAACCTAAAACCAGTAGAAGAAGAGAAATAATAAAGATCAGAGCAGAAATCAATGAAATAGAAACCAAAAGAAAAGTAGAACAAATCAGCAAAACTAGGAGCTGGTTCTTTGAAAGAATTAATAAAATTGATAAACCCTTGGCCAGACTTATCAAAAAGAAAAGAGTAAGGACCCTAATTAATAAAATCATGAATGAAAGAGGAGAAATCACTACCAACACCAAAGAAATTCAAACAATTATAAAAACATATTATGAGCAATTATACGCCAGCAAATTAGACAATGTGGAAGAAAGGGATGCATTCCTAGAGACACACAAACTAGCAATACTGAACCAGGAAGAAATAGAAAACCTGAATAGACCCATAACCTGTAAGGAAATTGAAACAGTCATCAAAAATCTCCCAATAAACAAGAGCCCAGGGCCAGATGGCTTCCCAGGGGAATTCTACCAAACATTTAAAGAAGAATTAATACCTATTCTCCTGAAATTGTTCCAAAAAATAGAAATGGAACGGAAACTTCCAAACTCATTTTATGAGGCCAGCATTACCTTGATCCCAAAACCAGACAAAGACCCTATCAAAAAGGAGAATTACAGACCAATATCCTTGATGAACACGGATGTAAAAATTCTCACCAAAATACTAGCCAATAGGATCCAACAGTATATTAAAAGGATTATTCACCACGACCAAGTGGGATTTACTCCTGGGATGCAAAGTTGGTTCAACATTCGCAAATCAATCAACGTAGTACAATACATTAATAAAAGAAAGAACAAGAACCATATGATACTCTCAAATGATGCTGAAAAAGCATTTGACAAAGTGCAACATCCTTTCCTGATCAAAACTCTTCATAGTGTCGGCATAGAGGGCACATTCTTCAACATCATCAAAGCCACCTATGAAAAACCCACAGCGAATATCATTCTCAATGAGATCAGGAACACAGCAGGGATGCCCCCTATCTCCACTGCTGTTCAACATAGTCCTAGAAGTCCTAGCCTCAGCAATCAGGCAACAAAAAGAAATAAAAGGCATCCAAATTGGCAAAGAAGAAGTCAAACTCTCACTCTTTGCAGATGATATGATACTTTCTGTGCAAAAGACTCCACTCCAAGACTGCTAAAACTCATACAGGAATTCAGTCAAGGATATAAAATTAATGCACAGAAATCAGTTGCATTTCTATACACCAATAGCAAAACAAAATAAAGAGAAATTAAGGAGTCGATTCCATTTACAATTGCATCCAAAGCCATAAGATACCTAGGAATAAACCTAACGAAGAAGGCAAAGAATCTGTACTTAGAAAACTACAAAGTCCTCAAGAAAGAAATTGAGGAAGACACAAAGAAATGGAAAAACGTTCCATGCTCATGGATTGGAAGAACAAATATTGTGAAAATGTCTATACTACCTAAAGCAGTCTACACATTTAATGCAATCCTTATCAAAATACTATCATTTCAAAGAAATTGAACAAATAATCCTAAAATTTATATGGAACCACAAAAGACCACGCATAGCCAGAGGAATGTTGAAAAAGAAAATCAAAGTCGGTGGCATCACAATTCCTGACTTCAAGCTCTATTACAAGCTGTAATCATCAAGATAGTGTGGTACTGGCACAAAAACAGACACATAGACCAATGGAACAAAATAGAGAGCCCAGAAATGGAACCTCACCTCTACGGTCAACTAATCTTCGACAAAGCAGGAAAGAATATTCAATGGAAAAAAGACAGTCTCTTCAACAAATGGTGTTGGGAAAACTGGACAGCCCCATGCAAAAGAATGAAACTGGACCATTTCTTTACACACAAAAACAGACTGAAAATGGATCAAAGACCTCAATGTGAGACAAGACTCCATCAAAATCCTGGAGGAGAACACAGGCAGCAACCTCTTCGACCTCAGCTGCAGCAACTTCTTGCTAGAAACATCTCCAAAGGCAAGGGAAGTAAGGGCAAAAATGAACCACTGGGTCTTCGTCAAGATCAAAAGTTTTTGCACAGCAAAGGGAACTGTCAACAAAACCAAAAGACAACTGACAGAATGGAGAAGGCATTCGCAAATGACATAGGAGATAAAGGGCTAGTATCCAAAATCTATAAAGAACTTCTCAAACTCAACACTCAAAGAACAAATAATCCAATCAAGAAATGGGCAGAAGATATGAACAGACATTTCAGTAAAGAGGACATCCGAATGGCCAACAGACACATGAAAAAATGCTCAACATCACTCGGCATCAGAGAAATACAAATCAAAACCACGGTGAGATACCACCTCACACCAGTCAGAATGGCTAAAATTAGCAAGTCAGGGAACGACACATGTTGGCGAGGATGCAGAAAAAGGGGAACCCTCCTACACTGTTGGTAAGAATGCAAGCTGGTACAACCACTCTCGAAAACAGTATGGAGGTTCCTCAAAATGTTGAAAATAGAGCTACCCTACGACCCAGCAATTACACTACTGGGTATTTACCCTAAAGATACAAATGTAGTGATCCGAAGGGTCACATGCACCCGAATGTTTATAGCAGTAATGTCCACAATAGCCAAACTATGGAAAGAACCTAGATGTTCATCAACAGATGAATGGATAAAGGGTGGCTGCAAGGTGGGGGGGGGTAGGGTTATGGACATCGGGGAGGGTATGTGCTATGCAAATGCTGTGAAATGTGTAAGCCTGATGATTCACAGACATGTACCCTTGGGCAAATAATACATTATATATTACTAAATAAATAAATTTAAAAAATGATATCAAGGAGATGAAATGGGCTAATATTATAGTGTTCACTAATATCCCCAAGCATTTAAAAGTAGGTTAGTTATTTACTATTACCCATGTTATTCATGTTATTCAAATATATAATACATATTAATTTTCATACATTAATGTTCATTTTGTGTTATACATTTTTATAGTACTTGGATATGTAGAGTGTCATATGTATCATATGTATCAAGAACTTTTACAGTATCATACAGAATAGTTTTGTCAACCTAAGAAAACAAACCCCATGTTTCACCTATTTAGTCTTTCCTCATCCCCAATTGCACACAATTACTAATGTGTTTATCATTTTTATAATGTGATATTTGAGTATTACATATAAATGGGGTCATACAGTAGTAGGCTTTGCAGATCATCTTTCATTTACCAGTATGGAGTCATGATTTATCCACATTTTTGCATGGCTTGATGGATCATGCTTTTTCATCATTGGTTAGCATTCTAGTTTATGGATATACCACAGTTTTTATATCCATCATCTAATAAAAGACATCTTGACTGCTTCCAGTTTTGAGTGATTATTAGGAAAGCTTCTGTAAGGTCAGTGTCCAGGTTTTATTATGTCCAGCATAAGGTTTGAAATCAGTTGAGTAAATACAGAGGAGTATGACTGATGGATTACATGGTAAAACTATATTTACCCTCCTAATAAACGGCCAAACTATTTTTCAAACTAACTGTAACATTCTCCAAAAGAATGTGAACTTCTCTTGCTCTGCATCCTCAAAGGTATGTGGTATCAGTTTCTTTTGTTCTTATTATTTTGATTTTAGTTATTCAAATATGTTTATGATTATAATGTATTATTGTTTTAATGTACATTTCATTTCCATGTATCAAATGATGTTAAGCATCATTTCATTTATTTATTTGGCACTCCTAATTCTTTTTGGTGAGCTTGTTCAGATCATTTATTTGCCCATTTTTGAAATTTTAAAATTTTTTTAGAGATTTTATTTATTTGAGAGAGAGCAAGAGCACAATATTTGCCCATTTTTATATGTCATATTTTCAAATATATATAATTATTTTCACCTGTGGTAAAATAATATTATAAAATTGGTCATTTTGGCCATTTGAAAATATACAATTCAGTAGTTTTAACTATATTCAAATTGTACAACAGATGACTAAGAGTTTTTCACTTTGAGAAACTGAAACTAATACACATTAAACAATTATACCTAATTTCCATCTCTTCCCAAGCCCCTGGAAATCACCACTTTATTTTCTTTTCTATGAGTTTGACTACTTTAGATATATCAAAGTGGAATCATACAGTATTTTTCCTTTATGATTGGCTTATTTCACGTAGAATAATTTCCTTAAAGTTTAGTCACATGTTGTCCATTTTTACTGTTGGTTATTTGTTTACTTAATATTGAGCTTATGAGAATTTTTTTTTTAAAGATGTTATTTATTTATTTGAGATAGAGACAGTGAGAGAGAGCATGAGAGGGGAGAAGGTTAGAGGGAGAAGCAGACTCCCCGTGGGGCTGGGAGCCCGACTTGATCCCAGGACTCCAGGATCATGACCTGGGCCGAAGGGAGTTGTCCAACCAACTGAGCCACCCAGGCGGCCGAGCTTATGAGAATTTTGTATATTTGGGATATAAGTGCTTTATTTGATATGTGATTTTCAAGTATTACCCCACCCCACCCCCAGTCTTTGGCTTATCTTTTTGTTATCTTAATATTTCAATATCTTAATAATGTCTTAAGCAGAGCAGAAATTTTTATTTTTTAAAATAAAGTTCATTTTTTTAGATAATTTTTAAATTCACAGCAAAATGGAATGGAAAGCAGGGAGAGTTCCCTAATATTCCCTACATGCACACATGTATAGCCATGGTGGCGATAAGCACTACATTAGGGTCCTGTTGGACAATGCAGTAAGGTGACAGCAGAGTGAGAGAGAAATGAATAAGGAAATGAAAAAGATGACTAAAAAGAAGTCAAAATTTCTTTTTTTCTCTCTCCCCCCCCTCTTTTTTTTTAGAAGACAGTATTTCAATGCCAGCAATCAGACTGGACCTGATATCTGACTTTCTATAGTCTAAAAGGTGTAGGTGTTGATTTGGCCCATTCTATTTAATGGGCAACTATTATAAAGACCAACCCACTGGCCTGGCTATTGATTTTTTTTTTCTTTTCTTTTTTTCATAGTGGAGAGGAGTGGATGGATCCTGGGCAACTGTTGCTGGGCTCCATATAAAATATCACAAAATATGAAATTCTGTGATGCAAGAGGAAAACCAAGAACCAAAAACTTCACGACATCTTGTTATTTTACAGAAAACTAAACAGGCCCGGAAAGGTAAAGTGATTTTTTTCTGAATTCAAACAATAATTAACAAATGCATGACTTGACTGTAAGCCCTGGGCTTCTCACTGCCTTCCCAAGAGAGCAGGAAGAGTAGATCAGGTTCATCACCAAACTGCATGTGTCAGTCTGAGTCATCTCACTATTTGCCAAACAAAAGAGTATTTTGTATGAACGCAATTCTGACTTTTTAAATAACCATTTCCATTCATATAGCTCTTACTTCAGTCTTTAAAAAAAACAAAAATATTCTATTAATACATGGCCTTCTAGGCTTTTATATATGCCTTTCTTTCCTCTTAGCTGCATTCTACTAGATATGATCTCATCCTCTTCAAAGTAGATTTCACTGGGTTATGGAAATAGTATTTGTTCAGTTGTGGCAGTCCCAATACTAAGTTGAATATCATGGTTACTTAATATAACTTTAGTTATCCATTTGGACTAATTTGTGTCTTCCAAATCAGAGGTCTATTATTGTCCTTCAAAATTTATAAAAATCAACTTTAATCTACTAATCAGCTCTAGGTTTTTTTATTTTTCCCTCTGCAGACACCCAAGAAATTGGGTAATGATTAGAGTTCAGGGGGCATGGATTTTCAAAAAGAGACCATGTTAGGTGAAGCAGAAGAACTTGCTACTGCAATTGAGATGAAAAACAACATACTGATTGCAATATACAGCCTATCAGAAAACACATTTGGGTAGAGATTGAGCCCTTCAAATGCTATAAATGTTGTCTGAATTTCCTGAATTCTCTATCTTCCTGATCAAATGAGTTTCTCAATCTTTCTGGCATTTCAAGTTTTAAAAATTCAAAAAATGTTTTTGTCTCCATCCTTATTCTTTTATGTCCTGTCAATTCTTGAATATTGCTTTGCTCAGTGGGGGATTTTCCAGACAAAAAAAGATAATGTGACTCCCAACTTTAGTAGTGTTAAAACACTAAAGAGGATCTACTGCAGAGAAAAAAATACAGTGTTCTCTAAATTTCTTCGTGTCTACTTATTGTGTAATTTACTCTGGTCATTCAGGAAATACAAAAATAAATGGAAGAGAGGTAAAGAAAGTTCAAAGTGTGGAGATTGCATAAGTCTGGAAAACAGAAAAATTTAATGGATAGGCATGAGGATGAATGGGAAGCTGGTATTTACAGCTGATGCACCACTCCATTTCTCTCACTTGAGTTCACCTAGGCTGCACAGCTGGTGAACAGTTGCTTTGCTTGCTCACAGTTTCCTATTTCAAGCATTCAAGTCTCTCAGCTGTTCTTTGAGCCAAGGTCTTTCTCTGGTGCCAGGAGAATTTGCTCAATGCACACAAGATACAGACTTGATGAAAAAATAATGTCATGGAAGCAAGCAATAAGCATAGGAATCCCAAATAAATAAACCCGCTTTAGCATTCTTCAGTTGGTTAGTATTAAGATGTGTTTCACCTGTCTCCTCAGAGGACTCCTAATGGGATTAAGTTCCAGTTGCCCATAGTGGTAGCCTCCTAAATAGTACCTTATCTTTTACTGTATAACCTCCTTTCCTGTCACATTCACCCTGATCTTCACTTGTCCTTCCTAAAAATCACTTCCCATAAGAACAATCTGCATTCCTGTCCCATGGGCTGCTTTTGGAAAATATGTATGGCAAACATGACTTCCTGAGAAAGGAACTGTTAGAAATATTGTTATTAAAATAAAAGAAAAAATTTTAAGAAAATTATACCAATGAGTACTAAGTAAATAAACTAGTTTGATAAAGGAGAAAAGGAAATGTTCCTTATTATCCTGTGTTAGAAAATAGTATTCAAATTGTTTAAAATATAAGTGTCTTTGCCATAGTTGATTTTCTCTGGCTGTTCAAGTATTGTTAGAAGCCTCTCAATACATGTTTCATATTTGACGCAGAGAGGTATACGTAGAAGATTCAATTAGTGATTTCATTATAGATACGGCCTCACTGAAGGAGCATCTCTGGCCCTAGTTCCAGTAATCAGAGATCACAAATGCAATTATCCAGTTCTTACATACACATAATTTCCCACTTGCTGCAGTAAAAAGAAAGAATAAATAGTTTGGAGATTCAAAGCACTGCTTCTAATCCTCACATGCTTTCTTTCAATGCAATACGCTTATTTCCCAGAACATCCCTACAAAGTGAAAGTTGGATATTATGGATAAAACACAATATGTGATCAAGGTGTCTGCATGTTCCATATATTTGAATATTCATTTATTCAATTAACTTTCATATAATTTTATATAGTTAGTTTTATGTTGTTCCCGTATCTCAGTAAGATCTCAAATTTAAGGGATAAAATTATAAAGTTGAATCCAGAATGTATCTCTTCCTGATTTTATTCCTTTTTCTCTAACCTCAAGGTTCATAAGGGTCATATCTTTACATGTTTTCTAAAAGCTATGTGAATATCATATATATAAGACATATAGTGTATAGCATAACACTGTTTTTATCTTTTAAAATATAATGCAAATAGTCTCCTTTGTATATGATTCTAAAACTTGCTTTTTAACTCAAAATTTAAAAACACATATATTCTTAAATATATATATATCTACATTAATCGTTTGCATCATTTTTTGTGAATGCTTTATCACCATTTATTGACATTTATGGTTTTTTAAACAATTGTTATTATTAACATCACAATAAAAATCTGTGTAAACACTTTCTTGGTCACATCTTAATGATTTCCCACAGAGAGTGTATTTTAGAGTAGAATTGATGGGAGGCATTCTATGTGCATTTTTATCTTGACTAGACTGCTATTTAATTAGTAATTATATTTTGTTATTCAAAGCTGCTTTAGCAATTTATATGATTACCAAAAGAAAATGTGAGAGTTTTTATTTCCCATAAGTTTGCCAATAGTGTGTATTGTAAGATTTCTTTTTTTTTTTTGCCAGTGAAATGGGTTATCTGTCTTAATTTGCATTTCTATGATTTCTCTGATAATTTTCTAATTAAAACACTATCCCTTTTTTGGGCTGGTAATAGTTCCTTCATAAGAACTGCCTATTCATTTACTTTGCTTATTTTTCTATCTGAATTCATTATTTTCTTATGGATTAATAGGGAATATATATATAAACACACAAACACATGTATATTACACATATGCAAATATATTTGTGAACATGTTTGTGCAAAAACCTTAAAGCAAGGAAAGAATAAGAAATGAAAGTTTCTCTAGATGCAGTACAGAGAAGGGCCACATGTACCCCAATGTTCATAACTGCAATGGCCACAATAGCCAAACTGTGGAAAGAACCAAAATGCCCTTCAACAGATGAGTGGATAAGGAAGAAGTGGTACATCTATACAATGGAATATTATGCCTCCATCAGAAAGGATGAACATCCAACTTTTGTATCAACATGGACCGGACTAGAAGAGATTATGCGGAGTGAAATAAGCCAAGCGGAGAGAGTCAATTATCTTATGGTCTCACTTACGTGTGGAGTATAAAGAAAATCATGGAGGGCATCGTGAGAAGGAAGGGAAGGGTGAATGGGGGGAAATCGGAGGGGGTGATGAACCAGGAGAGACTGTGGACTCTGAACAACAAACTGAAGGTTTTGGGGGGGGGGGGCGAGCCTGGTGGTGGGTATTGAGAAGGGCACGTATTGCATGGAGCACTGGGTGTCGTGCATGAACAATCAATCTTGTAACACTGAAAAATTAAACATATTTGGGGAGAAAAAAAAAGAAATGAAAGCGTCTCTTTGTCAGAAGAAGCTTGAAAATTCAGAAGGCAATTTTAATCTTTTTCCTGTATGTCATGAGTGGTATTGTCTTCATGGTTATATCTGAAGAATAATATGGTAGTATGAGTAAATGAATCATTATTGATTTACTCATCTGTTTTTATTGATAGAAATTACTTTTTTAATTTGTGTATTTTAAATCTATAAGTAGCTGCTAGTGAATCTATTATTTTAAATTTATTGTTCAATTATGTTTTATGAGGTTGACTTCTTGTTGTGCATAAGATACAAAAGGAAATATGACTCATCACCCCATATATATATATATATTCTGTAAACTATGTTTTCTGTTTAAATATTTTGCAAGTGTGTTCTTCTAGTCTGTATCTCAGATCTTCATTGGTTTATTGCAGATTGTCTTAGGTGTGCTAGATATTGGACTTGAACAGGTATTGCACACTAAGACTGGAGCTATCATTGATTTTAGCAGCTCTGATGTTGCAGGGAGTAGCATGATGAAGTTAGAACTGGATGAGGCCTTTCTCTTTCCCCAGAAGTATGCTCTAGGCAGACTTCTCTTTACCTAAAGAAAGCTTAAAGAATCCTGATATGGATGGAAGGCAAAAGAGCTGAGAAGAGATACCTAATAAAAGGATCTAAAGATTATTTATTCCATAGTTAAGAAAATAACTTGGAGATAAGCTACCTACTACCATCTCCATATCCTATGATTTTTATTTGTAATTTTAATTTTTTAAATTATATTTTCTTATGACATGAACATATTTCTTTTTTTAAAATTTTATTTATTTATTTGACACAGACAGAGAGAGAGAGATCACAAGTAGGCAGAGAGGCAGGCAGAGAGAGAGGGGGAAGCAGGTTCCCTGCTGAGCAGAGAGCCGGATGTGGGGCTCGATCCCAGTACCCTGGGATCATGACCTGAGCCGAAGGCAGAGGCCTTAACCCACTGAGTGACCCAGGCACCCCTCTGCATGAACATATTTCTTCAGAGAATATGAGTTACTTTAATAATCAGAAAAAAGGTAATGTTTCTTTTTTAAAATAGAGCTATTTTTTTTTGCCAATCCTAAGTGAGAGACAAGGAAAAGTGGGCAGGGACAGCACCAGTGCCCTCCATGCACTGCAGCACCCCATGTGCTCCCAGATATAGCTCACTAAAATTAAGATAAGTCCTACTTCTGGGTTAGGAAGTGGAATTTCTTTTTTCCAAGTTTTTATTTAAATTCTAGTTAGTTAACATACATTGTAATATCAGTTTCAGGTGCACAATACAGTGATTCAACACTTCTGTACAACACCTGGTATTTATCAGAAGTATACATCTTAATCCTCATCCCCCCACCCACCTCTGCTCTGGTAACCATCAGTTTGTTCTCTATAGATAAATCTGTTTCTGTTTCTTGGTTTGTCTCTCTCTCTCTCTTTCCCTTTGCCCTGTGTTCTGTTTCTTAAATTCCACATATGAGTGAAACCATATGGTATTTATCTTTCTCTAACTGACTTAGTTCACTTAGCATAATACTCTCTAGCTCTATCCATGTAGTTATAAATGGTAAGATTTCATTCCTTTTTATGACTGAGTAACATTCTATCAAAGATAGATATATATATAACATATCTAACCTCTTCTTTATCCATATCTATCTATCTATCTATCTATGTAGATAGATAGATAGATAGCTAGATATAACATATCTAACCTCTTCTTTATCCCTTCATCTGTTGTTAGCCATTTGGGCTCTTTCCATAATTCCACAATTGTAGATAATGTTGCTATTACTGGGGTGCATGCATCTGTTTGAATTAGTATTTTTGTATTCTTGGGTAAATATCTAGTAGTGCAATTGCTGAGATAATAGGGTAGTTATATTTTTAACTTCTTGAGGAATGTCTATATTCTTTTCCAGAGTGGTTGCTCCAGTTTGCATTCCCACCAATGGTGCAAGAGGGTTTCCCTTTCTCCACATCCTTGTCAACACTTGTTGTTTCTTGTGTCGCTGTGTTCTTGTGTTGTTGATTTAGCCTTCCGACAGGTGTGAGGTGGTATTTCATTGTAGTTTTGGTTTGTATTTTCTTGATGATAAGTGATGTTGATTATCTTTTCATGTGTCTGTAGGCCATCTACATGTCTTCTTTGGAAAAATATCTATCATGTCTTCTGCCTATTTCTTAACTGGATTATTCATTTTTTGGGCATTGAGTTGTGTTACTTCTTTCTATATTTTGGATACTAACCCTTTATCAGATATGTAATTTGCAAATATGTCCTTCCATTTTATAGATTGCTTTTAGTTTTGATTGTTTCCTTCACTGTAAGAAAATTTTTATTTTGATTAAATTCCAGAAGCTTTTGTTTGCCTTGCCTCAGGAGACATATCTAGAAAGAAGTTGCTATGGCTAATGTCATAGAGGTTACTGCCTGTGTTTTCCTATAGAGTTTTCATGATTTCAGGACTTACATTTAGGTTTTTCATCCATTTTGAATCTATTTTTATGTATGGTGTAAGGAAGTGGTCCGATTTCATTCTTTTGCATGTTCCTGTTCAGTTTTCCCCAACACTTTTTGTTGAAGATACTATCTTTTCCTCACTGGATATTCTTTCTTTTTTTTTTTTTTTTTAATTAAATTAGCGAACATATAGTACAATCATTAGTTTTTGATGTAGTGTTCAAGGATTCGTCAGTTGCTTATAACACTCAGTGCCCAACAGATTACATGCCCTCCTTAATGCCCATCACACAATTATCCCATCCCCATATGCCCCCCTCCCTTCTACAACCCTCAGTTTCCCGGAGTCAAGAGTCTCTCATGGTTTGTCTCCCTTTCTGATTTCTTTCCATTCAGTTTTCCCTCCCTTCCCCTATGGTCCTCTGCACTATTCCTTATATTCCACATATGAGTGAAACCATATGATAATTGTCCTTCTCTGACTGACTTATTTCACTAAGCCTAATACCCTCCAGTTCCATCCATGTTGATGGAACTGGTAGCTATTCATCCTTTCTGTTGGCTGAGTAATATTCCATTGTATATACAAACCACATCTTCTTTATCCATTCATCTGTAGAAGGACATCTTGTTTCTTTTCACAGTTGAGCTATTTTGAACATTGCTGCTATAAACATTGGGGTGCATGTGCTCCTTCTTTTCACTACATCTGTATCTTTGAGGTAAATACCCAGTATCACACTCCATATTCTTTTCTGCTTTGTTGAACCTTAATTGGCAATATAGTTACCAGCTCCTTTTAGAAACCTGTTGAATTTCTATATACCAACAAAGAAGCAGCAGAAAGAGAAATGAAGAAATCAATCCCATTTATAATTGCACAAAAACAAATAAGACACCTAGGAATAAACCTAACCAAAGAGGTGAAAGACCTGTACTCTGAAAACTATAAAACGCTGATAAAGGAACTGAAGATGAAGAAATGGAAAGACATAGCATGCTCATGTATTAGAATTACAACTGTTGGTAAAATGACTATACTACCCAAAGAAATCTGTGCATTTAATGTAATCCCTATCAAAATACCAACAGCATTTTTCACAGAACTAAAACAAAGAATCGTAAAATTTGCATGGAGACACAAAAGACCACAAATAGTCAAAGCAACCTTGAAAAAGAAAAACAAAGCTGGAGGAATCACAATTCCGATTTCAAGTTATATTACAAAACTATAGTAATCAAAACAGTATGGTATTGACACAAAAATATACACATTGATTAATAGATGTGTCTAATAGAATGGAAAACCTATCCTATAATTCTTGACCTAATGCCCAATTGTGATGAAAGAAGCTATGCTCAAATTATAAAATGCAAATATAAAACATATTTTATTTCATATTTTAAATGATGCTTCATGTTTAAATTTCAAATTTTGTTAATATAAATTTCTATTGGATTTTAAACATAATGTGGATACTAGTAAAGTCATAAGAACATATTTACAGAAATAAGTACTTCTGTTTTACAAAGTTCCTCTACAACCTGGGTAATGGTTCTATGTTTATAGTTACTTTTCTCTGATTTTCAAAATTTTTAGGATTCATTCTGTATGATACTTCTATTTTGGACAAGAAATTACAGGTTGTGCCATTTTCTAAATAATTAGTGTCCCAACTCAGCTTTAAAATATTCTACCTTTCCTGTATGAGTGATATTCTTCCCTTAGGGTCAGCAGGGCATGCACTCTTACTTGTTTATAAATAGCATTATTGTTTATGTTCGGTTCTCATGGCTCACTTAGTTATATCCTCTTGCCACTGTAGTTAGAAGAGTTCAAGATGGCAGATGAAGGTTATCAGGGAGTTTTGTGTCCAGAAAAGCAACACAACTAATTGGAAGAGCCAGTGACACTGATTCACAAGCATCAGTTCTTAAATTAGTGAGCTAACTTGCCGACACTACCTATCAACTACCCAAGGAAAAAAAGTCTTTTTTTTTTTTTTTTGGTACAGAAATTTCTATTGTTGTTGTTTTGGTTTGGTTTCCTTTTAGGTTTCTTACAAAAATATTTGAAGTTCTTTTTTTTTTAAGATTTTATTTATTTATTTGACAGAGAGAGAGAGAGAGAGAGAGATCACAAGTAGGCAGAGAGGTAGGCAGAGAGAGAGGGGGAAACAGGCTCCCTGCTGAGCAGAGAGCCCAATGCGGGGCTCAATCTTAGGACCCTGAGATCATGGCCTGAGCCGAAGGCAGAGGCTTTAACCCACTGAGCCACCCAGGTGCCCCAATTTTTGAAGTTCTTAATGTGGAACTCATAAAGTAAGTTCCAGATGGTAATGTGGATTTCAGAAAAGTTCATAAAGCCTCAGTAGTATATAAGACTAGCATTGGTGCATGCCTGAGAATAAATGTTCCCTTTTTCATAAACCAATTTTCATGATCCAATTCTACATTCAGTCTATAAGAAAAATCACTTCTTGAAATATTTAATACCTGAAATATTAAAGTGAAGGTGAATTAATCTGACATTTATGGTCAAGTTGTCATAGTTTAATTCCTTCCTGGTTTTATTGAACTGATTGAGTTGTGACTCTTGGGTTACTGAACTTTGATGCCCTCCTCTCAAAACATGTAGGGCTATAAAAATTTGGTGCAAATTAGAGCACAGCATTCAGTAGTAATGGAGAAATCTTAATATCTTCACATAAAAGACTTCCCCATGCTGAATCACAGATACTCTATAATGTTCGCAAATTGATAAAGTGGATACATACAGATCAAGTCTACACATTGAATTTCAGACTTTAAATCTGGAAGTAATATTGTACACATATAATAACACTTCTATTTTTAGGAGGAAAGAAAAAACAGAAGTTTTGGAAGTAGAAATAATTTTCTAAAACCTGTAATTGTATTATTAGAGTTGGAGAGAGAACCTTAGATAAGAACCTGTAAAAACCTGTTTACCATTCAAAGAGCCTTACTCTTAAAATTGGTTATGTGGTCTAAAATATGTTCAGGGCAAACATAATTCCCACAAATACCTTTGTGTTCAGATAAGATATGGGATCCTCTATGTCATTATACTCCTTTCTTTAAAATTCATAGTGATTCTTCATGTGTAAATGCTCTGGGAAGTTTTGTAATTGAGAATTTTTATATGCATTTTTTAAAGGTATGTTTTAAGTATGCCCCAAAATTAGTTGATCAGTAAGGGAAAACATGGTATACTTCACAACAGCAAGTGAAGTGAGAAGAAGGTGCCTCTAGAAAAAGCTGAAATTCTCCCCCTTCGTTGAATAGGATATCTGATACTTAAGTCTATTTGTCTAACTTAAACTTGGTTGGCATGAGTTCCTAACTCTTCTATTCATTGTACTGATAGAAATTAAGTTCCACACTCACTGTTCCTAAAGCACAATTTTAGAAAATGGTCCTGCAAAAAATGGCTTATTGCTTTGCCTCTCTGATTTGTCCTCCCATGACTTCAGCTCCAGTAACAACCACTGTGAAGCAGACGGGATGCTGAACACTGGCATCCCTGCCTTGCTCCTGTCACTGCCTCTCCAACTCCCACACGAGGAGAGCAGACTATTCTGTGTGGGATCTCTGACTCAACCATAGGCACAGGCTATTCTTAATGATCCTCAAAAAATGGAGCAAAGGCTGTTGCTCTAAAGAAGATTTTATTAAAGTCTGTATCCCACATGTCTAAACTATTTCCCATAGAAGTTCTGTTTCCACTCCTGGAAAACTAGGAAACCCTGAGCTAAAGTCAATTAATTCCCAGACCTATGGAGAAGAGAAAGTTGTTTCTTCAAGAAGGATCTTGTGTTAAGATCCATTCCTTAAGACTCATTTCCTGGTCCTTATTTTCTGCCCCAGGACTTACCCCTTTTCTGGATGGATGACAGTCATGTTATGGAAACATCCTAAACAAGCTTAATTACTAATTTATTTTCTAACATCTAGACCAAAATGACGTTGTGTTTTTTCCTACATGTAATCATAAGTTACAAATAGGATTTGCTCACATGATTTCTCTATCAGAAGTATCTCCTTACTGTCCATATGTTCAATTCATACTTAGCCTCCAGGACTCAATTCAATGGCCAGCTCCTTTACTACTTTATGAAGATTTCCACAATTCTCCTTCAAAGAGAAGTATTTCTTGCACCCCAAAATATATATCATTATGTATCTAAATACATCAATATATTTATACTATGGATTTTTACTTATCATATCAAAATATACCAATTTATTTATATAGTTTCTTATTACTTTTTTTTACTGATCTTATGCTATAATTATTAGTGTAGTATAGAATTTGTTAAGAGTACAAAACTGTTAGGGTAAGAACCATGTCTTTGCAATTAATGTAAAAGCAAAGAAAATGTTATGAAAAAACCTGAAATAAAATTCTGTCTCTAAAATTATGTAGTTATAAGACTTGGAAATTGTTTTTCAGATGTTTTTATTCAGAGATCCTCAAAATAGATAAAACAGGAAAAGCTAATCTGAATAAGTGTTAAAAATGTCTTTTGGCACTTAACTGCAAGTCCTAGAAAGCAAACTACAGAAATATCTTTAAATGAACAGACTAGTTACCACTGGCAAGTTGGTGGGATTAAATTTTTTAAAAAGTTAGTCATGATCATATAGACAATGCTATGAAAATGTTTTCCTTTCCAACCTTTACACAAAAAAATGACTTTGAAAAAGTTTTTTTACATTAATATTTAGTTTACTGATGTAAAAATTAATATATACCTATAAAAAGAAATATATATTTGTGTGTAAGTGTATATACACACATGTTACAGAGTACTCAGAGAGCCCTGCATTATAGGGCTTCCTTTCAATTTTCCATGTAAAACCTGAGACACATTCTTACCTGGAATGTTTCCCTAGATAAGTGAGTGGCAGTATCCTCATATTATCACCCCTATTATCAATGACATGCAATTGTAAGACAGATGACCAGGGCTGGTAATATTAATATTGACTCTAACTAAGTGAGGCTGAGACTATGTAGGAAGAAAATCATTAACACTTGCTTAATGAACCTCACACTCCCATGAATGTAACTAACCAGAACAGAATGCACAATGCAATGCATTGATTCAGGGATTTCACATTTATTGCAGTCAGGCTCAAAGTACCTTTGCATCATTAAAAAGCAAAACAAAACTCTAATTTTAAAGGTTCTACAAAGGATGGTGCTGTCTACACAAGCTTAGTTAATTATTTGTTGCAATGTAACTTTGTTTATCTTCCTGTTTCCTAAAAAAATATTTATTTAGCAGTATAATTTATTTGCCTCTCCTGAGATTTATATTGCAGGACATTGCATTTAAGAGTCTCTATATCTTTAGGAAGTATACTGTGGACACCAGAACTAATCTGTCAAAAGTTATTTGATTACTGAACTGATTAAATAACATTTATTTTAAATTCCGATGTGATTGGTGCTTTCTAAGTCTTAAGGGCTTTTTCTTTAAAAAACTTAGTTAACTTAGATGAATTTACAGTTGACCCTTGAACATTGCAAGGGTTAGGGTCACCAACACCCCACAGTCAAAAATCCATGTGAAACATTCAACTTCCCCAAAACATAACTACTAATAGCCTTCTAGTGGCTGGTGGCCTTGCTAATACCATAAAGTGTTAATAAACACATATTTTGTTATGTTACCTGTATCACATACTGTATTCTTACAATAAGATAGAGAAAAGGAAATGTTATTGAGAACATCATAAGGGAGAGAAAATATATTTGGAGTACTGTACTATATTTATTTTTAAAAAATTCATGTTAGTGGACCCATGGAGTTCAAATTCATGTTGTTCAAGGGTCAACTGTACATAGCAGCAAGACTACACAGAGGATGAATATTTAAATTACCAAGCCAAACTTACCCCTAGGCAAAATACCGAATGGAAGAAACATCCTCCAAAGTCCTTTCTTAGACAGTTTCATTGGCCCAGGTGGTAGCTACTTCATGCTGTGGTGTGAACTCAAATTTTATTTTATTTCCAGTTGGTCTTTTCTCTCCTTACTATAAGAAAGAGAGAAAGAAAGAATGGGAGGAGGGTTAGTTAAAATGCTACTGTGCTGATAAACCCTAAAACACAAACTCATATTTCAATGACTCTGAAGCCTATAATTTCCCCAAGAGACAGATTTGTTGAATATGAATTTGGAAACAGTGACAGTGCCACTGAAGTTTACACTGGGGGTGAAATAAGGTGAAAGAGCAGGCAAAACCATAAGCTTACTTATGGGCCAAGCTAATTTAAATATTGTGCTTCAATAAAATGAAAATGCATTTACACCAGGAAATTGCAAAAAAAGTAGTTACGTGGATGACAATAACACAGGGATATGAGTTTAAATATAGTCCCAAGGCATTCTGCATGGTGGTTGTAGCCACAACTAACATTGTTCATTTGTACACAGACTATTGAAAGATGTTTTATTTATTTATTTATTTATTTATTTATTTATTTGACAGAGAGAGAGAGAGAGAGATCACAAGTAGGCAGAGAGGCAGGCTGAGAGAGAGGAGGAAGCAGGCTCCCCACTGAGCAGAGAGTCCGATGCGGGGCTCGATCCCAGAACCTGAGATTGTGATCTGAGCTGAAGGCAGAGGCTTTAACCCACTGAGCCACCAAGGCACCCCTAAAGATGTATTTTTTCCTAAAGTGTGTGCTTTCCACTTGCAAGTGTCTTAAATAATATTCTGAATATTTATAATATCCTTTATATAAATAAAAATATAAATAAAATTCTATAATATTTTTCAGAATGTTTATAATATTGTTTATTAAAGAATATACAGAAAATTATAAAGTAAATTTAGGTGATTAGATTTCATTGAGGCAAAGCAGACTGGAGTAGTCCAAAGTTATAAAGTGAAATAAAAGCACAGTTTAAAGCAATATTAAAAAATTACCATCTTCAGAGTATAATTTATATGAAACAAGTTTCATCCACCTTAGGTATACAGTTTTATATTTTTTGATAAATACATATATTACTATAACTATTCACTACAATAAAAATATGAAATATTGCTATCTTCCCTAAAAGTTCTGTTGATACTCTTCCCAATTCATCCTTACTTATTAGTAACCCAGGAAAATATCTGCTTTTTCTAACAAAAAATATTAGATTTATATATTCTAGAGTTTCATATAAATGGAACTATACAATATGTTCTCTTGGGTTTTGTGTTTGCTTTATTTACACGGGTACATGTTATTATATATAATAACATGATATGCACACACACACACACACACACATCGGTAGTTTTTTCCCTCTATTTTACTGAGTAATACTGCATTGGCAGTTTCTTAAAAAGTTAAAATATAACTATCATCTGACCTAGTCATTCCACTCCAAGGTAATTAAATGTAAGAGACGAAAGCATATATTTATACAAAAACTCCTTTTAAAATGAATGTTCATAGCAGCCTTATTTTTAATATTGAAAAGGAGAACTAACACAAAATCCACCAACAAATAAATGGATAAAATAATGTAGTGTATCTAAGCACATGAAATATTATTCAACCATAAAAAAGAATGTACTGTGGATAACATAGAACAACATGGAGAAACAGTTTAGTAACATACTAAGTACACCCCAGAGGAAAATCTATAATTGATCCATAATTATCTCTAACTGTTGATTATTGTATGTTAGTCTTACAGAGATTAATTATTTCTTTCTTCTATTCTCAAAACAATTAGAAAAGGCATTATCTAATATCTTATTGTATAGTAGAATATTTCTACATTGTGATTGAAGATATCTAGGATTGTACCTGTCCTATGCTATGAAATAAAATCATATGTGCTTCCTGGAAGTTTGAGACTAAGACACTGGAATATATATGGAAACATCTCCTTCTTGACAAGGGAAAAATGAAATCCTAGGGCAGAAGTCAACTTACATTGCATTGTTCAGAGTCACACTTTCCAAATGTCAATTTAGATGACCTGCCAAGGAGCACAAATTCGACCTATAGGAAAGCCTAATCTGTGCCTAGCACTTGAAACATGGGGATGTCAACCCTCTTCCACACTCACACATATACATCTTTGGCAACATAAATAAAATACAGAAGCCAAAACATAGCATCATCTTGCAACCCCAAAATAAACATCATTTCAGATAGTATGTATATATAAAAGCAAAATGATACTAAAATATATAGATGTAATTTAAGAGAACTGTGCTCATAGTAATTTGTATTAAAGGTATCAACCTCAAATTGAATTTAATAAAAAATAAATTTTACTGAAATTGAAGAAATAACTTCAATCATATATTTCCTAATTACAAAATATAGCATTGCACAAAATGTCCTTTCAACATATAAAGGAAAAGAGAAAATGAAATAAAAACTTTAAATGTTTTAGGTCATTTTTCTAATGACATATTTCCACCTAGGATAATATCTATGGACTCTTGAAGAGAAAAGAAAAGAAAAAAATGAATAGTGAATTTACAAGTGCTCTCCTTCTTTTATTCCAGCATTTCTATTTCTGTAGTCTTACAGTTGCATAGTTTTTACAGTTCTAGCTTTAGTTCTAAACATTAATGGGTCCTTTGCTCATTTTAGGATGGTTTCTTTGTTTCTCACCTATTTACTCTGATTATTCCCTTGGTTGATTAGATTTCTCCGTCATTTTCTTTTCAAGAAGGCCAAATTGATTTTGTATTCTCTTCATTGCTTGTAGGATATAGGATCAATTCTAATTTTACAAAATTACAGCTGGATAGGAATAGTGGAGGAAAGTATGCTGAATATGTATATACCTACGACATTCTCTACAATTTGGTGAATATATCTTCAAAATGTCCTTGACCATTTTGACATTTGACACAGAGTACCCAATATGATCTACTTAATATAATTTTGAACATGTATTTTCTAGACAAAGCAAAGTGCACACACACACACACAAACACAGCTCTTTTGTGCAAGTACAGCCAGATCTGTTGTAGAAAGCATTCTTATACAAAGACACTTTAGGCAGAGAGGTATTTTTATATTTTTTTCTATCAAAAAGGATATGAATAAAAAACCACTGCATCTCAAAAACAATGAAACCGTATCCAATTAAAATTTAATTCTGCAACATTGTTAACTTAAGGGTTATTTAAATAATATTTTTAGGCATCCATAAATAATGCATTTGTTACTAATTAGCAGCTTCTACATTACCTTCTCAACTTCTGTTTAACAAGCATCCTCAGACCTTTAGGAAAATTTACAACTGTACATTTAGTTGGGGGTGGGGGAGAAAGGTAGTCAATTATTGAGATTTGTTTTTTACAGATGCTAAGGGTTCTAGAAATAAATCTTGTTTGACAGAATAAAAATATTTATTCTCATGACCAATTATAAGAATAGTATGTAAACTATAATAAATCTCTCATTCCTTTCTTATTCCCAGGGGAGTCAATCTTACACTGGATCAATCTGTGAGCTCTACAAGTTCTGTAAACTCTAACCAAAACAAGATGGTCAGAACTGGGGTGAATGACATGTATAGAGAGGACTGACTGGTCAGTCAATCTGTTATTCTGTAACATTTAGCAATACATTATCTGAGCCAGGAAAAGAAATCTAGAAATGGCTTTGTAACATTGTGCTTTGTTTTATATTAATGAATCACTGTGTAAATCAGGTGAATATAAGCTGCACAGAGTCGGTAGCCATCCTTCGTGATCAGTGATCCTTTCACCAGCATCAGGCAATAACTATCTTTTTTTCCCTAAGATTTTATTCATTCATTCATTCATTCATTTAGAAAGTGTGAGTGGGGGGAAGAAGGGCAGAGGGAAAGAGAGAATCCCAAGTAGACTCCCCACTTGCTGAGTGTGGAGCCCAATGCAAGCCTTGATCTCAGGACTCAGATACCGTGATCTGAGCAGAAATCAAGAGATGGACGCTTAACCAACTGAGCCACCCAGGTGTGCCAATAACTATATTTTTAAAGATTTTATTTATTTATTTGAAAGAGAGAATGAGAGCGAGAGCATAAGGTGGGGGGAGGGTCAGAGGGAGAAGTAGATGCCCCACTGAGCCCCACTGAGCAGGTAGCCCAATGTGAGACTCAATCCTGGGACTTTAGGTTCATGACCTGAGTCAAAGGCAGTTGCTTAATCAACTGAGCCACCCAGGCGCCCCAATAATCATCTTTTAAAACAAGAGTCAAATCATATTCCCTAATAAATGATTATCCTACTGAAATTTAATTGGTACTTTCAGAGAAAAATCTGGGCTACAGAGGCAATATTTATCTAATCAAGTAATTGAACAGAGAATACTATATCAGAAAATTAGATGTTTACTTCAACTAAGTGATGACATACAGAAAATGCATAAACTCATTATTTATCTCTCATATCATATCTAAATGTGTGGGCAAGAGAGTAAACACAATAGGCATTCAGAAAATACTAAAAATCTTTATGGGCAGAGTTCTGGATAAGATTTTTTTCAAGAAGTGAGACTTCAGAGATACGGAGGGTTTGAATATGCATAAAAGGAGAATGTCCTCTTGATAATGCAGGACTCCGAATCCTGCTTCAACAAAGGCCAGTTTCGTTTCTGATATGTTAATTGGCTTCTGTCTATGTGATTCTCAGTTTAAGTAACTCTAAAATATTAAGGTATTATCCACCATAATTATTTTTAGATGAAAATAAATGATCACATATAAATTGAATGTACATATACTATTAGACAAATATTTTTTTTATCAAATAACTGGAGAAAAAAGTCTTAAATCCATAGCTTTATATTCAGTTTCCATATACCCTGTATTGTCTTTTTTTCTGTTAAATTACAAATCTCTAAGCCAATATGCAGATATGAAGAGAATAAGACATAAATATAAACATATTTATGTCAAGATGAATAAGACATAAATAATGTGCAACCACAATAAGATCTATACATTTGGACGCATATGATCTCTTCTTCTTAAAACTGAATGCACAACCAGGGAAGGTTTTAATACTGTGTGCAGAGAGGTTTCTAATATAACTAAATGCTATTGTGGTTTGTCAGTCTCTCTTATACTTGGTCATTATAATGATATATCTCCAAAGTCTTATTATTCAATATTCAGCTGATAAAATTGTTTGTAGTCAGACACTTGGTAACTGTTGAATCCACCAAAGTATGGACAACTAATGAGACTCTACCAATGAGGAAAAAATGAGAAAAAACTAATTTTCTCTAATTATTTATTGTTTGGCTGTTAATGTTCATTCAATTAAGAACAGTACATCTCTATGTTATCATCATCTAGAGCTCCCAGAGTCATAAACTCTTAATTTATTAGTTTATCACTTACTCTTGATTTGCTGTCCCTTTCTTCAATGCTGCTTTTGCCATTGCCCCTTGTGTTTTCATAGGCACCTAGATGACACTTCTGCTTCCCTGGCTCTTCAAATCCTTGGCATTTTTTTGTTCCTAATGATTTATTGTTGATCTTCCTCCAACCACTCAATATGATGAGTATTTCAAAACTTTTCCTCTTTCCTCAAACGTCCTATGCCATAGTCCCCAACTTCATTTTCATCTCATTGCCTTGTTTTGGCGGGAAAAATGACAATCAGCTGAAAACACCTATAGCTCCCAGAAACACACCCATGTGCACCTATAACTTCATTGTCAGTCTGTACTCTCCCCCATCTGCTCTAGATTAGAACTCCATGCTCCCAGATGAGATCAAAGTTTGTATGTCCACTAGACTTCCTTTCCCCTCCTTGATTAATCTTCTAGCAATATTCCCCTTTCCTTCTTGTTATTCTTGTCCCTCACCAGCACATCATTTCTATCAGAAAAAATATATATTACATGTATAATATACATATGCTTTATTTTTCCAATATTCAAAAGAACATAGATTTTCAATCTAACTTTGATCATAAACTTTGACCCTATTTCTGTTTTCCTTTTTAGGGAAATTAGTGGGTATGTACTTGTTCTGTGCCATTCTTGTTGTTACAATAATCACACTTGCTCAGGTGCTGGTAGGGGTGGGAAGATATTGAGACATTTAGAAATTTAGAATATTTGTATATTTGTATATTTAAAGCTATGCATCACTTTGTCTGAGTACATTCTCAGCTGATGCCGTTAAGACACAGCATAGACAGTCTGGACTCTGAGCTTGCTCCTGATGGACCGAGTTCTTAAAAGGAAAGGTAAGAAAGGTGTAGGAAGACTGCATCCAGTTCTTTCACATCATTTATGGATATCATACATGGGGTTAGAATATAAATTAAATATCTTCCTACAATTTTCTAATCTAACATTGTTTCTATCATACTCTATTTTATTTTATTTTTAAGTTTTGTAGTGTTCTGTAGGTGTTTCTTCTGCCCTTCTGCCCTTCAATTTTGGGTGCTTATCAATAATTCCATGCATAAGGTATGAATGCTCTTTTGAAGGAAAATAAATAGAAACACTGTATTTCAGTAAAGAATACTGATTATTCCCTAAGCTTCACACCAAATCTCCTCCTCCATATAACATATATTTTATTCCTCCCTTTTCCCATGTTTTCTTCTTATTTTTTGGAGAGGGTATACTGACCCACTTGTTAAAATTGAAGCTAGATTGATTGTTCATCACTTTTTATACAGACTAAGCATAACTGTTTTCAATTTTATATATTTTTAATTTTATATAAATATATTAAAATTTATATAATTTTATTTTATTATAAAATATATTATAAAACAATAAATTTTATATTTTAATGATATTTATTTAATAAATATTAATTTAATAAATTATTTAAAATTTATTTAAATAAAATTAATTTAATAAATAAATTTAGTATTTATATATGAATATTATAAAATAAAATTTTATTTTATTATAAAATATATAATATTTTATTATAATTATATGTATGCATTGTATATTATATATAATCTATGTAATTTGTCTTCAGGACAGCTTCAATTTTAGATACCATTTCCCCAGTTAAATAATTGTAGAGTACTTTCTTCTCTTAGATTTTCTTGCCATATTAATCTAGATTATAATGAAACTACATATCCCCCTACAATTATTTGAATTATTTTTACATTACTTGGGCTGTTGTATAATATATCTCATATTTTCTTAAGAAGCCCTACATTTCTTTTTAAGGTGTTCTGCATATTTTTTTCCCAAATATGCTTAAATCAATGCTAACTATTGAAGATTTAATACTTGGGATACTAGATTCCTTCAGAGAGAAATAGAAGATGTCATACTCAAGTTATATGCTTATTAAAGAATATATGACCCTCTCACAAATGTATGAGTTTGTTTTAGTGACCTGATTATTTTCAATGACTGCTAATAGGATGAAGGAAATAATCAGACTATTGGACAATTATTCTATAAACATAAAAACCAATATGCACATTCATTGTGCCTGTGTCCAAAGACACAGAAATAGTAAGTGGCAGGACTTGTCAAAGCCCTTTGACCAAAATCTGGAGCATGAATTGCTCTACTGCATTCTAGTGTTTTGCAGCATTTCTGGCTTAATTCTCAAAGCATTTGTCGCATCAAGGGAGAGCTTCAAAAAAGTTTTAAATAGTAAGAATGCAGCATTAAATATAATTTTATGAGAAACCTTTGATGTTCATGGGACCCAAAAATCAGACACATAGTAGAATAGATAAACCTAGTAAGCATGGATTTTGAGAAGAGGGTTTGAAAACAAGCTCCACTTCTTAGCAGCTTTGTGACTTTTGCCAAATTTGTTACCTCTCTGAAACTTAAATAACTTGTCAGTAAATTGCAACACAAACAATTCTTTTCTTTTTTCTCTTCTTTTTTTGGTCAAGATTAAATAATAATGGTAAAATGGCATATCCTGGGTCTGCACATATGAGGTCCATTAAAAGGTCCATAGAGACAAATCAATGTCTTTCAACTACTATAGTTTTAGATTAAAACGAAAGCCAAAAGTGATGTAAGTCAAATGGAGAAATATAAATACTATATATCACTTCTATGTGGAATCTGAAAAAGCTAAACTTGTAAAAACCAAGAGTAAAATGGTGGTTACTAGGTGTCGGGGGGTTGGGAGATTGGAGAGATGTTTAAGGGTATGAACTTGCTACTCATAGATAGATAAGTCCTGGAGATCTAATGCACAGTATAGTCAATGGAGACAACAATATTGTATTATAATCACCAAACCTGTTAAGAGACTAGACCTTAATTATTTAACCACAAAAATGAAATGATAATTACTATTTGATAGAGGTGCTAAGTATCACTGCAACCTCAATCATAATACAATATATAAGAGTATCGGGTCAACATGTTGTACACCTTAAATTTACACAATGTTATATGTCAAATTTCAATAATAACAACAAAAAAACAGTGAGTTAACTCTGCTTTGAATTGATCCTTTGGAAAAATTAACTGTCATTTTATCTATTCTTAAACCTTCCAAAGAAGATTTTTATCCTAAAAATTTACTACCAGGGTCTCTAGGAACAAATCCATTGATGCTACTTTAAGAAATATTAATGTGGGTTGAATGGATCGTGGTACTCAGACTATCATTTCTTATAAATTCTGTTTTGCCTAAAAATAGGGATAAATAACAGCTGGTATGTGTTACTCTCATGCTTATTTCTGAGATGCCTGAAAGATGCCTGGTACTGGATTTACAAGGTTTTTGGGCTTGGCGAACATTAGAAGAAAATGTCTTAGCTAGCAATTTATAATATGCTATTTATAGTTTGAAAGTCCCTGGATGATCCCTTCACTAGCTTTTCTACATTATTTACTGAAAATATCAGATTGATGGGTTTCATCTTGATAAACAGATTACAGAGCTTGATTTCAGATACATGAACAGTAGGGTACAAAAGACACTTCAGTAATCCTGTGGTTTGACTTCTCTCGTGTGTAACAGGGTGGTTCCCGAAACAAATGCACGCACAATCTATCTTTGACGACTAAAAGATGCCCAGGCTGTGCCTGAGGTCCAACTTCACTGTATTTATCTTCACTTTTCTTTTTTTCAATTGTATCACTCTATTTATCCTTACAGAGGCTTTGGGATCTCATGAATCCTTTACCATGCAATTGTTTTGTTTCAAATAAAAACCTTGTAATTCAATACTTGCTTTTACTTAAAGTCAGTACATGTGTTTACCTTTTGCTGGTGTTCAGACAACTTTATTTTTAGTTAATCATTAATCAAATGACAATGTATTTTGCATTGTTCAAGCAAATAAGCCAATTTTTAAAAATTTTTCTTATATTGTAAAACTTTATCTTATTACCCAAAAAAATGTATAACAAAAAAAAATGTAGACAAAGAAATTAGCAATCTAAGTGAAAGAAACTTAGATTCAATAACTGGATTGTTTCTATATTATGAAAAGTTAATGAAATTACCTCTCTTAGCACTATAAAATCAACAGACACTGTTTAGTTGTTTAAGAGGGACTCCAAAGAGATAGAATATTTATATTTCTGCAAGAAATATTTAAAACCAACTAAAGTGATAATACTGTACGATTTCAAGGTTGGAAAGAAGGGCTGAAGAATATTTTAAAGGCAGAAGTATTCAAAAACAAGTCTGTTTGTGATGAAGATGAGTTCAGCACTTGAAATGCTGGTATAGGACTTCAGGTCAAGATTGCAGATATACCTTAAGGACACAGAGGTGAAGACTGAAGTACTTAAATTATAGTTGAAATTGGGTAAATCACCAATGTTACACTTCCAATATTTTGGAGCATTACTTAGGTATTCCTCAAAGTCTTTGTTAAAAGAAAAAACTTAAAATTTGTTCTTGTGTAATGCTATTTAATATTATAGATAAGAAAACTACTGCCTCTGGTTATTTTTATTTAATCCCAAGATAAAATAAAGAGGTGTGAATCATAGAGATTGACATCTTTTTAAACATTTAACATCCATTAATATCAACCATATGTAAAATGTGTCTATGAATATGGGTGAAGATTAGACCTCACCCATATATACAGGAGGACCCAATTCATAGATGTGACTATAAGAAACTTCTACAGGTAAAGTTGGAGAATCATTTGATACTTAACCTGCATTTAGCAAGTTTTAAGTATTTTATTGTTTTTTGATATGAGAACTATTGACTTTTTAGAAATTAGACACTGAACTTTAGAAAATAGACACTGAAGATTATCTAATTACTGTGCAAATATTTGAAATCCCTCCACATCTTTTCTATGTGGTGAACAACAATGTAAGAAAACTTGCATCCAACATCAGAGCAATAGAAATTCACTTAAAATGTTATCTGCTATGCTTCTTAGCACTTTATATTATGTATCAAATAGAAATCAATCTTGTTTATCAATTCAATCACTCCCACCATAGGTATTAAGAACCTATTCTCGCAATAAGCTAATAAAAAAACACAGCTATTGTCCCTGAAAAATTCAGATTCATTTGTTACATTTTATATTAATATCAAATCATAAACATAAAATGTGTTTTATAGATACATTTTTAAATATAATATACACATTGATGTATTTTATTTTTCTAGGGAAGACATAAATAAAGCTAAGTAGGGGAGACAGTATCAGCATAGCATTTTTTTTTAAGTTTTCATTTATTTATTTAAGTAATCTCTACAACCAACATGGGGCTCACACTCACGACCCTGAGATCAAGAGTCTAATGCTTTTCTGAGTGGGCCACCCAGGCACTCCAGCAAAGCTTCGTATGATGATAGAAACATGGGGAATGGTCAAGGAGGAGAATGGTCTATATTACATCTTTCTGGTCCCTGGACACAGAAAGTAAAGCCTGTTTCCCTCCCCTTCAATGAGATCATTCATAATACTCCATAATCTTCTCTTCTCCATTTGAAATCTCCCAATTTCTTCAGTTTGTCAACATATAAAGCATTTCTGAGTTACTTTAGAATTTTGGCTTCTGTATTTGGAGCATATCCTCACTTCCCTTGCAACTAGAATGAATATATTACAGATAAAACAGAATTTGAAGATGATGATCGTGGAAGAAAAGAAAAATTGAAACTTCTTTATTTTTAATGTAGTTTATACTATACATGCTTTATCGCTCACATTGAGTTCTGATCTGTATTAGTCTAATTGTGATAAAAAGACAAATTTCTCATAAATTATTAACTCAAAATGATAAGAAATTAAGCAAAAAATCTTTAACATTTGCAAACATTTCCTAACATTTATATGTGTGTCAAACAAAGCTTGGATTTGTCTTCACCACATAGTATGTTATCTTACCAGGGCTATCACTGTTGCCTTGGCAAATCAAGAAACATCTTGCCCATTCAATAACTCTGAAAGTGTTGCTCTTTTATTAGAAATAAAGTTGTTTATTTCCTCCACCAATGGAAAAATGATTTTATTAGCCTTAATATCACTATAATTCCTGGTATAAATAATACATAAAAATAAGAGATAAGAAATTTCAAAAATGAGAATTCATGAAAGCAAAATAACTACAACACTTCTTTGGGTTCCATGTATTTTGACTCAGATATTCCTCAATCATTAGTTTAAATTTAAAGGAAGTCCAGGGTGCCTGAGTGGCTCAGTGGGTTAAAGCTTCTGCCTTCGGCTCAGGTCATGATCTCAGGGTCCTGGGATGGAGCCCCACATTGGGCTCTCTGCTCAGCAGGGGGCCTGCTTCCCCTTCTCTCTCTGCCTGCCTGTCTGCCTACTTGTGATCTCTCTCTCTGTCAAATAAATAAATAAAATCTTTAAAAACAAACAAACAAACAAACAAACAAACAATAAATTTAAAGGAAGCCCTTCATGTTTTCCGTAATTCCAGCAATGTACAACACTTAGAGCTCTGTGATCTCTGTGTTCCAAAAATAACAACTCTTTCATCTTTCTGTTCCTCTGGGTGAGAATTTGGATGTCACCAGACATTTTGATTTTGCATTCTCTACATCAAATAGGTTTAGTTCATTACTTTTTTAACATCATTCAGTTTTACTTTGTGAAAACAAGTCAACAAAGTGAGTCTGCTTCTGTAATTTGTTATGATGATATTAAGTGGTAAATGATGAATGTATATTTAATGAGAAAACAAAGATTCCTAGAAAAAAAGTCAATTTTCAAAATATGATTTAAGTATTTTCAAACAACCCGCTATTTATTTTGAAAACCTTAGGTTGTTTATGTTTAGCATCAAACAACACATCTGGAAAAGCACATTATTTAAAATGCATATCATTGTGCAGTATTTTAATAAATGTGAAATGGACCTACAAAATTCAAAAGCTTCCTTTTTAAACCACATTTAAAATCTTTTAAAATTGATTTGTGGTTCTTTCTGGTCATTTGTTAAGATTGGCAGATGACATAACTGAACTATTGAAAGTCATCTATCCATCTGCTCAGTCATTCATGATGTACTAACCATTTATAATGAATATTATATCCATTGTTTATAGTATTGTGTTAAAGCAACACAATCAAGGGTTGGACTAACATATGTATCAAATTGCTTAATGTAATTACATGAGAATAATTTCAGGCTTATCATCATTACAGACTATGGTTTCAAAGGATAGCACAGAATATGGTTATTATTGCTCATCTAGCTTCACTTTGGAAAATCATATATATATAATGTGCTTAATGAATAACTGGTTATACTTAATGTAATGGCATATTGATCCTGGAGTAGGCTTTTGATTTGGTTTTACCAAAATGACCATGTAGAATGAGCATGAATATATATGGTTTATATTTATATGAGCATGTGTATGAATATGTACATATATATGAATATTATATATATGTGACTATTACATATAAATACACACACATATATACATACAGGGAATATAATGATTAATACTTTAAAAAATGATTATGGAAATTGCAGTTTAAGATGGTGACCTAGGAAGATCCTGAACTCACCTTCCACCATGGATAAATTGAGTCTACAGCTACATATGTATAGACCAATTTCCTCTTAAAAATCCCACAGGCTGGCTGAGTGACAACCACAAATTGAGCAAATGAGAAGAAAATCACACTGAAGCAGGTAGGAGATTGGGACACAATCTCACCATAAACTCCAACCTGGCACACAGACTCACCATCTGGAGGGAATTCAAAACTCAGAGCTTCTCCCCGAGGAGCAAAACATTCAAACCCTACATCAAGCACCTCAACTTTTAGGACCCCCACCTAAGAGATGAGGCCCCCAAACATCTACCTTTGAAAACAACAGGGGCCAGGGCTGAAACCCACAAGGTCTGGGTCTCAGACTAGGAGACTGTTCTTTTTTTTTTTTTTAAGATTTTATTTATTCATTTGAGAGAGAAAGAGTCAGAAAAAGCACAAGCAGGGAGAGAGTTAGGGAGAGAGGAAGAAGCAGACTTCCCACTGAGCTGGGAGCCCGACACTGGGGCTCCATCCCAGAACCTGGAGATCATGACCTGAGCCGAAGGTAGATGCCCAACCATCTGAGCCACATAGTTGCCCCTGGGAGACTGTCCTTAAAGGGTAGATGCACTAGGACTTAGCCTCTTGTGGGCTCAGCCAGACTTAACATAAAGGAGGCTCATCTCATATGAAAGTGCAAGCTGGAGGGGCAGGTTTAACACACATGTAGGAGACTGCTGGAACAGCCTCCTGGCCAGAGCCTGGTAGGGCCATCCCATCTTCAGGCTTTGTATTTGTAGCGCTCCAGAGCACCACCATCTCACCAAAGGGACCTTTTATATATGTCCAGCACCCCTCTCTTTGCAGCTGCCATCCAGAAAATGTCTCTTCAATGCCTGCCTCTAGAGGCCAGGGGTGCTTGTGTTCCTGGGTGCAAGGGACTGTAATAGTTCATGTCACCCAGAAAGGAGCTCATAACCCCCTGATTTTTACAGCTGCCACCAGGAGATACTTAATATATTGCCTGACCGTGCCAACCAGTGGGCCTTACTCTTGTGGGCCCCACAGCACTCTAAGCAATGAAGAAGAAAGAGTTCTTAAACAGCTACCATCCCCAGGGCACAGCAAGAGGCAGTAGACCCAGGAGCTCTGTTCTTCTGTGAAGGAGGCTGAGTAGCTAATCAGAATGGCTGTGGCCAAAGGGCAGATTTCTAATTAAACATACCATCTAGGGGCTGACTGTAACTTTCCAGAAACCTTGTTGGGCAAGTGTTATCTTCACGCTCTCCCTCTGCCAACTTCCCAAACACCAGTGTCTCCTAGAGGGCAGCTTCACGCGCAGCTGGTGTCCTGGTTTCGACAGCTGTCATCCAGGGGATGCTCACAGTTCACCTGGTTCTGGGGCCCAGTGCAGCTTGCATTCATGAGTTCCAGGAGACTGTGGCAACTGGAAAGGAAGCTATGGCAACTTTCTTGGCAGGCTGTCACCTCTGGGGCACTGCCTACGAATCATCTGTGGAGAGCCAACTGTGGCACATGACCCTAGTTTTTCTGGGATGGAGGCTCCTTTGTTTGTCCTGGAGCCTCAGCCTGAGGGGGAGGTTTCAGGTTTGGTGCACATCTAGTGGGTAATGTAGCTGCTCGGAAGAACGTGGGCTGTGGATGCACTCTCTTTCTGTCTTGCTCCAGCTTGCCAGTTTTTCCCCAGAAAAGAGCTTATACACGTGTATGGAGCCATGATTTTTGCAACTGCTGCAGAGGGGGACACAGCCACATCACCTGGCCAAAGGAGCTTCATTGCTTGTGGTTTCACAAGACTACATATACTTGCATAGATTTTTAAAGCTAAGGCTTGTGGGTCTGGCTTCCAAACACACGGGATCTAAGTGCTGAGATCCTCACCTTAGCGACACTGACAGGTTTTGGCACATTCTCGACTACTGGGAGTTATTAAAAAATGTGATATATATTATATATATATATATATAATATATATGTATATGTATATGTATTACTTATTCATAAAAAGGAATGAAATCTTGCCCTTACTGTTGCGTGCATTATGCTACATTAAGTAAGTCAAAGACAAATACCACATGATCTCACTTACATGTGGAATCTGAAAAATATATATATAATAAATAAATAATACAAATAAAATGTACAGCACTCTGCAAGTGTTACTACAATCATTAATTTGATTTCACATGCATAGAATGTGAAATAGATTCAGAGTAAGAAAAAATTAGTCTTTTTTTTTTAAGATTTTTATTTATTTATTTGAGAGAGCACAGAGAGAGAGTGAGAGGGAGAAACAGGCTCCCCAGTGAGCAGAGACCCAGATGTGGGGCTCCATCTCAGGACCCTGAGATCATGATCTGAACCAAAGGCAGAGGCTTAACTGACTGAGTCACCCAGGTGCCCCGGAAAAAAAAAATTAGTCATATACACATTGATTATTTTAACATAGATTTTACCACAATTCATTTTTTCTGAAAACATCTTATTTTTTCTGATTGCAAAATAATTTTCACTGCTTGAACTTACTGTATGTTAATCAGTGGCTTATGTTTTTCTCAATTGTATGTGAAGATTACATTCTTATTCTGATGCTACTCATTTCTCCATAAAATTCTAAAAGGTAATTTAAGGTATTTTCTAAATACATATGTAATATATGCTCATTAGTGGATTTTGTAAAAATGCACAAAAGCATAAGAACAGCACCTGTTACTTCACTACTCAGAGGAAACCAAGTTAAATAGCATGTGAATATTATATTCCTTTTGTTTTTTTTAAATTCACATTACTACATAAAGACTATGTATTTCCATTATTTCTATGATTTTACATATAATCTTTATATATTTTTAATTTCTTTTAAATTTCTTATATTAAAAGTGTGTAATCTAGAATTACAAATCAAAAAATACATAAATGTGATATATTTTATTGTCATGTACGTGTGTGAATCAAGTGATTTTAAACATATTTTAATTTAAGAAACTGTCTTCTTAAGTTAATAAAATTCAATGCATGTTTACTACGCAAAGTTAGAAAACACAAATGCCTACAACAAGGAAAAATAAAGTAAAATACTTACAAGTATACTTCTAAACCAAGATGAAATGGAACAGTGAGTTTACATTTCAAAAATCCTTTCTGTTTAAACATGTCAAAATGCAGCCATCCTATAAAAAGAGACAACCAGAAATAAATATTCAGAATCAAATGCAAAATAAACTTTCCCAAGATCTAGAAATGGAATAGAAATGTAAATCAGTGAATAAGGCTGAAGCTGCAGATTAGAGGTTTGACTACTTTCTTGAAAAAAATGAATTAAAACTTCTCATCATTGAGAGGAGAGCAAAGTCAGGTTCAATGCATCTGTAAAGCAAACAAATAAAACCTGCTAAGTGCTGAATAGAACTGAATCTTATTGGAAGCTATAGACCAACAGATACTGAGTCAAACCACTTAATGTCTCTCTCACTGAAGTTTATACAGAGAGAAAAAAGAGAAAAGAAAATAGGAAAGATAAAACTTTCCCTGAAAATGAGTTTTAGTGATTATAATTTCAATATATGAAGAACTCCACCACTAAAAAAATGACCAAAATTCACATTTGGAATGTATTTATTCTACATAAAAGTCTTTAAAAATCTTGGAGATGAAGAGGAGCCATTTAAATTAGTCATGCCGAGGAAATAAAGAATCAAACAGCTCAACTTATAACAGCAAAGTACAGACACATCACAAAAGAAGATATACAAATAACCAAAAACAATATGAAAAATTGATCAATACCATTAGTTATTAAGGAAATACAAAATAAAACTACAGTAGGATGCCACTTCAAACTCATTAAATTGTCTAAATTAAAAAAAAATCATTAATGCCAAGTATGTAGATATAGACAAAGTGCAACTCTTGACCTCTATTGGTGGGATTGTAAAACATACAACCATTTTGGAAAGTGTGTTTACAGCTTCTTATAAAGTGAAATATACACTAACAATATTATCCAGAAATGGAATTCTTAGGTATTTATATACAAATATACATAACAGTTTCATTCATAATAGCCCCAAACCAGAAACAACCCAAATGTCAACAAAGTGGTCAATGGCTAAATACAATTTAATACTATGCAATAATAAACAAAACAAAACAAAAACCAAAAAAATCACAAAGCTACTCATACATAAAAAGTCATAGACAGAAGAGTACACATTGAATGGTTCAATTTATTTGAAAATCTAAAATGGGCAAAACTAATCTATCAAGATAGAAATGAGATCAGCAGTTCCCTGGGTAGGAGATGGTCAACTGACTGCAAACAGCATAAAGACCATGAATGAACTTTCTGGTGTAACCAAAATATTTTGCATACTGAGTGTGGTATGACGTGGTTACATGAGTATGTAATTATCAAAACTTAACAAACTATACATTTAAAATGTGTGCATTTTATTGAATGTAAATTATAGCACCATAAAACTGATCTTAAAAATGCAGGGGGGCAGAATTGAAGAACCAATAACCAATTTGTGATATACTAATAGTTGTATGCAACCACTATAGTATTTTAGTATTATAAAGTACACAGGACTACTATAGTATAGTAGTAAAAGATAATATTGACATATTATATAGGAACCAACTCAAGGAGGTGAAGATATTGAGGGAGACAGGAAGTAGAGAGAGAAGAAGAAGAAGAAAAGAAAGAGGAGGAGGAGGGGCAGAATGAGAGAGGGAGGAAGGAAGGGGAAACAAAGGAAGCAGGGAGGGAGGAAGGAAGAAGGGAGAGAAGAAGGCAGGGAGGGAAAGAAAAAAGAAAAGGAGGGAGGGAAGTTGAAAGTACAGAATATAGATTAAGGGGCTCTGAATTTTCCTAATAGGAGTATAAGAATAAAAGAATGGAGGAAAAGAACATTTGAAGAGATTCTAATTTTAGAGAAATAAAATATAACTCCTCATAATAAAAATCATACTCTGGAACCAAATAGAATATAGAATCCTATATTCAATATTCTACCAATAGAATATATTAAATCTATGCTCAAATCTATTTTATAAAACAGCAATTCAAGAAAGCTAAGTGAAAACCTTTATGTCCAATAGAGGTTAGAAAGACAGATTGTCCACAAAATCTGAGGAGAGATTTCTCATCAGCAACCAAATATACTATACTATGTATACTATACTATACTGTACTGTACTATACTATAATATACCAAAATATAATAGTTTCTTGAAAATGTTTTTACAAATAAACATACAAAGCACCTATGCCATGTTTTATAACTATATTATGATTCAAGAGTAAGAGTAGAGCAAATATCCAGTAATATAAAGGCAAAAAATAATAGGAACAGACCCCCAAACAGAAAAAAAAAACTTATGATTAAGCAATACATTGTTATTAAGCTTATTCTAAAATATGAATTTGTTCCAAAACAATTACTATATTGGAGAATAATGCGAGCATACCATGAATTTTACATTTGCTTGATTTAACCATGAGAAACAGGTAAATTCAGAAAACTGCACCCAGCTGAATCAAGCCACATGGAAACAGAAATCTCAAACATCTGTAGGCTCCCTCAGGCTCAGGATGTGTATGATAAGCCACACCCATTCAAATCTGGCATTGCAGCTTTCCACTAGATTTCAGAGAACCCTCCTTCTACCGCTTCACAAAAATGCACAAGCTGTACTCCTGTTCATACCACTCCGACAAGAAAAATTCAGGTCTTATTTTTGAAAAGTGTTAACATTTAAATTTTTACTATGTCTTAAACATTGTTCATGTATAAAACTTTGCCACCATTTTTTATTAGGTGCCTATCTTTTTCTATGTGTCATTAACAAACTGAGTATTGTGCTCTAATCCATTTCATGCATAAAATCGATGCACTTTTTTATTGTACAATTTTAAATAATGCAATAAATTTTAGGAACATGCATGTCACCCTGTAGCAGAATGTTTGCATCTAATTTCAGTACTTTGAGCAGAATATTATTAGGGAAAAAATAAAATAAAAAAGATAAAATGTGTTCATAAATATGATTATTGACTGATGTTATTAAGTCTATAACTTATTCTAAACTCTTTCATCATTGCTATTGCAATAAAAGTGTATGTGTTAATTAATTTCAGATACACTCTGGTAGCACAGTGTATTTCATATTATGATATTATCCCTATTGTTGAGTGGATAGCTGGCATTATCAGAAATTCCATATTTGGTGGCAGCCACTTAAACTGTCGCTTTGCCTTTAACTCTGATAAATATCAGCTATTTTGTTAATTAGCAAAACAAGTGTCAGAAGTAAGCTTTACCGGTAAAATCAGTGTATTGTGAATTGTCATAAAGAATGTTTTAAATAAAGATATGACATATATAACATCCTTACTGAAATAATTTAAGAAGCTACCAAAGCTTATTCCCTATACTCTTGGACATAGTGTCTGAAGCTTTAGATGTAAATAGATCTATACCCAAACTTTGGTTGAGTACTTCATACTATATGGGTAACAAACATGTATTTGGAATATTGTTTTATATACTGGCAATGAACATGTCTTACAAGGTGGTGATCTGATCATATAAAACAACAGAGAACTAGGGCTGTATAGAGGTTACAGAACAAATTATAGACATGTTTCAGTTTTCAGTATCACTAAAAATAATTTATATCTGTACAAGGAAATTTAGTCTGAGATTGATTTATTTGTACCTAGTAGCAAGGCTGTATATGAATATAGATTTTCACTACAGATATATCAGTGCCCATAATGATTAACTAAAATAAATAATAATATAATAAAAAGATAAAGATTATTCAAATTGGTCTGGTATACTTCAAAACTATTAAGAGTAAAACATCCACTATTGTGTTTTTTTTTAAAGTGATAAAACTAAAGCCTTAAACCATAATATATATAGTATAATAGGGGCGCCTGGGTGGCTCAGTGGGTTAAAGCCTCTGCCTGCAGCTCGGGTCATGATCTCAGGGTTCTGGGATCGAGCCCCATATCGGGCTCTTCTGTTCAGCAGGGAGCCTGCTTCCCCCTCTCTCTCTGCCTGCCTTTCTGCCTACTTGTGATCTCTCTCTCTCTCTGTCTGTCAAATAAAGAAAATCTTATTAAAAAATAAAAAAATCTCTCTCTAAATTATTAAAAAATATATATGTATAATATATACAGTAAATATGCATAAAGTAATTTTGCCTTCTATATATATAATAAAACTGTATTGTTACATGCATATGTATAGATATTATGGTACATGTATATCTATAGATATAACAGTATGAAATAAAACTAATATAACATTTTTGAAAATGTGATAGGAAAAGAAAGGGATTTCTTTTTTTTTTTTTTAAGATTTTCTTTATTTGAGAGAGAGAGTACCAGTGGGGAGGGTAGAGGGAGGAACAGATTCCCTGCTGAGCAGGGAGCCTGACATGGGGATCCTTCCCAGGTCCCTGGCATCACGACCTGAGCTGAAGGCAGACAATTAACCAACTGAGCCACTCAGGTGCCCCAAGAAAGGGATTTCAAGGAAAAAAAAAAAAGTCCCACAGAGACTAGTAAGAGAAAGATAGAAAAATCAAAGGGCTGATAAAAGAAAATAAAGGTGCAGATCCTAATTACAAAGTATTCTTGGGGCGCCTGGGTGGCTCAGTGGGTTAAAGCCTCTGCCTTCGGCTCAGGTCACGATCTCAGGGTCCTGGGATTGAGCCCCACTTTGGGCTCTCTGCTCAGCGGGGAGCCTGCTTCCCCTCTCTCTCTGCCTGCCTCTCTGCCTACTTGTGATCTCTCTCTCTCTGTGTCAAAGAAATAAATAAAATCTTTAAAAAAAAAGTACTCTTGTGATAGATCACATTATTGCCCCAGTTCTTTATCCCAACTTGTCTACACAATACCAGGTGTCTGGTATTTATCTTCATCAACAGGGAGAAGTTTATTTCCCCAATCCTGGAGCTTTTGAAACCACCCTGACTGAAGCATATCTGGGTAGATCTCTGGTTTCTAAGAAGACAATAAAATACACAAGGAATAAGTCCACTCTAACCAATCGGCCCCAGCTATTTCAGTAAATACCCAAAGGACCTGAGATGCATGAGCAAAATAAATGAAATACTGCATTGTTTGTTTAATAGACTTTTTTACATGACAATAAGTGACTGATACAATTAGTAACTACCATACATGTAAAGACACATAATTTTGCCATGTAACACTCAATACTCAAGATGATCAGATTAAAATTACAATTATACGATGTTTTTAAAATTATGTGATACTTTAAAAAGAAACCTGAAGCAAAGACACACAGAAAGACTAAATGAAAATCAAATGATTAAAAAAATTAAAGAAAATAATTTGTTTTTTGTTTTTTGTTTTTTTTGTTGTTGTTGTTTTTGTTTTGTTTTTTTCCAAATTTGTTTATTTTAATTTTTCAGTGTTAAAAGATTGATTGTTCATGCACCACACTCAGTGCTCCATGCAGTACGTGCCCCTCTCGATACCCATCACCAGGCTCACCCACCCCCTCACCCCCTCTCCTCCAAAACCCTCAGTTTGTTGCTCAGAGTCCACAGTCTCTCCTGGTTCAACACCCCCTCCGATTTCCCCCCATTCGCCCTTCCTTCTCACAATGCCCTCCATGATTTTCTTTATACTCCACACGTAAGTGAGACCATAATAAATTTGGAAATGAGCATAAGAGGAAATGCTGGAAGTGTTCCATTTGGCCCACCATACTCACTGCACATGTTTTTCTACCCTACACTTTGTTTGCCCCAGTAGGACAGCATGCACTACAACAACCAAACTTCTCTTTCCTTTGTCCTCTAGTTGGATTTGGTTAATGGTGAGTCCATACAAAATACTGGAAAGACAGAGGTTAGTTTAGCCAAGGGACTTTTTCCTGCATCTCCTCTCTACAGATATGACCTGAGCTGGTGGTTGGTTCCCTCAATTCAGCATTATTACCTCTTTCCCTGTGGCCTCCTCTATATCACTCTTCTCTGACTTCCCATCAATGATCCTTTTTTCTACTCCATTAGGCCAAGATTTAGTAATAACTCTTCTTCTCCAAGCTCCAGGTTATTACACTCACCCCATATCTCACTTTTGCAATCATTTCTTTTGTAAATAGTTCCTCCTTAATTGTGGTTGCTCTATCTCTGGTTTGAAAGCTATTTGATACAGAATGTGAGAAGTGGCCACAGAAAACAGACTCAAAAATAGGTTTCATGGATCAGATTGAACATATATCTGAGGACATTAGAAACAACCTTCCTCCTGGTCTTATGAGATGGGACACAAAAAATTCATATGTGTTGGCAATATGGTTATTCGAATTAGTTCTGGTGGCATGATGAGATAAAGGGGAAATGAACACCAAAGAAGAAGAAGGATTGAGTGTCCATGTAGCTTAGTCACTTTGGCAAAATAATTTATAAAGATATCCTCTGCTTTTTTTTTCTGATAATCGAAGAAGTCTTTATTGAGAAAAACATAATTAAAAGCTACAAGTAAACAGCTACATATGACAGAAAGTCCTCCTTGGCATCATTGAAGGAATCCTTTATCCTGCAGCTATATTCAGATAAGGCTGAGGGTCAAGCCTAGAGTATGACTGAGGGATTACAATACTGATTAGTGTTCAACCTTATGATCTTCTTACACTGAGGTAAGGACACTGATGGGGATGAAGAGGAAAGTAGGACCTGAGATGGAGACATTTGGCAAACATGAATGGGGAACAGAAACTTGAAACTAAACATTCTCTTCAACTTTTAAATAAAATCCTTTTAATGACTGTCCTTGGGGAAGTTTCTTCAGCTGATGGTTTACCTTAAGATGCACTTCTATCACTTCTGACTCTTAAGTTCCATACCAAGGGTTAATTCAAACATATTCTTGACAGAATGCCATAAGTACTGGTCTTCTACATTTCTTACTAAGAGTTTGGACTAACCAATGCTCTACTACTATTTCAATGAAGTTGAAATACCAGGATCTCCAAATAAAGGTTTACAATAGCCCAGGGAAATGGAGATGTTCAAATGGATTTTTGAAGGCAAGTTCCTCTGTATTTCCTTAATCATAGCCTCCAAGAAGACCTACTGGATAGTCTTCACTAAGGCATTAAGAGATTTTTTTGGTAATGAAAGAGGCAATAACATCCCTGAGGAGCTTTATGGCAGCTAAGCTATGTCACGTTGCAGACCATGTCAAGATATGCCATTAGCTGATTCTTCAGCAGAATTTTAGTCCTACTTTTAGTGGGAATAATTGGATCCCAGAGTAGCAGAGTCCAGGTAGTATTGTTGTCTATCCATCGCAGAGGAGATGTGTATAATTACAACTATATACAATGAGAACAGATAGCTTTGATTATTTTGTTTCTTAGGGATCTTGTTGAATGGTTAAATGAAAAATAATCAATAAAACTAAAAGGCAAGCTACTGAATGGGAGAAGATATCTGCAAATGGCATATTCAGTAAAGGGTTAGTATCCAAAATATATAAAGAACTAATGCAAAAAACACCAAAAACCCAAATAATCCACTTGAAAAGTGGGAAAAAGGCATGAACAGACATTTCTCCAAACAAGACAGACAGATGGCCAACAGACACATTAAGAGATGCTTAACATCACTCATCATCAGGGAACTGCAAATCAAAACTACAATGGGATGTCACCTCACACCTATCAGAATGGATAAAATCAACAACACAAGAAACAATAAATGCTGGTGAGGATGTGGAGAAAGGGGAACCCTCTGGCATTGTTGGTGGGAATGCAAACTGATGCAGCCACTATGGAAAACAGTATGGAGGTTCCTCAAAAAATTAAAAATAGAACTACTCTACAACCAGTAGTCACTCTACTAGGTATTTACCTGAAAATACAAAAACTCTAATTCAAAGGGATACATGCACTCTATGTTTATTGCAGCATCATTTACAATAGCCAAACCATGGAAGCAGCCCAACTGCCTATTGATAAAAGAATGGATAAAGAAGAGGTAGTGTAGGTATATGTATACACACACACACACACACACACACACACACACACACACACACGACACACACAGAGGAATATTACTTAGTCATAAAAAGGATGAAATCATTAGAAAGTATAATACTAAGTGGAATAAATCAGTCAGAGAAAGACAAATACCATATGACCTCACTCATATGTAGAATTTAAGAAACAAAACAAATGAGCAAAGAAGAAAAAAAGAGAGAAAGAAACAAAAAAACAAAACAAAACAAAGAAGCCTAAGAAATACAGTCTTAACTGTAGAGAAAAAACTGATGTTACCTGAGGGGAGGTGCTTGAAGGGATAGGGAAAACTAGGGATGGGGATTAAAAAGTAAGTTCATCAAGATGAATATAATACAATACAATACATAAAATAAAATATGTCAGCAGTTAGAGTCTGTTAATAAATGTAACACAATAATGCCATTCGGCAATACAAAATAAAATCTAAGTTTAAAAACAAAAAGCGAACAAGAAAAGATTTCTAGAAATGAAATAAAATAATGAGCAGTTTAGCAAGACTCTGTGTATTTATACATAGGAGAACAACATTGAGGTCTCCTGGAGAAATGGGAGAAATCCAACTGAAATCACTGATGGAGAGATTCACACAATCTTTTCATACCTCAGTTCACAGACCAATTCATAGACTGAGAGACAGTCAACTGCTTAGAATTCTTGATCTATTTTAGGAAGTTTTCTTTAGTGTACCCTCAGGTATATACTATAAACCTTTCTCCAGTCCTTCTCAAGAGGTATCTGCACTGATGTATGAGGTAGAGAAAAACTAATAAGATCTTCCAGGAATTATTAGATACTATGAACTTTTACTGATGTCTGGAGACCAGAAATGAGAGTGTGGTTCACCAGGAGAGATTTAAGGAGGTTAGGTTATCGATCACATTATGGTTCTAGCATATTGAATAGGACATCTGATGGAACTATGAATGTTTTCCATAATTACTTAGTTGAAAAATATATAGCTGAGAAAAATAATTAATAAAGATAGAATCACTACGATGGACCCTGATACTCCAGTGTCACAATTATGACAGGAAAGTCTACCTGAAGTTCTCAGAAAGTTCAAATGCAGTCTCTACCTTTCTCCAACCTATTATTTGAAAGGGGACTTGAAACTGCATGGCCTTCAATAACAGTGGTTTCTGGTTGACTTTGGGCAAAGGGGAAACTGTGGAAAATTGAAGGGAGGAAGAAGAATGAAGCCAGGGGATCACCTGAAGGAGAATATGCTGGGCTTTGCCTTCTGGATGCTCCTCTATAGGCAACCTATTCTATTTCTTCCCGTTATCTTCTATGTCTTAAGGTCCTCTTTGACTCTGGATTCCTGCACTATCCCTTAGGTTTTTTCTGTCATTAGTTGTCTTTGTAAACGAATTTATTTTCAGTGATGTTAGAGTATATAGTCTGTTTCCTTTTCACTTTGACTGAGAAAGAATATTTCAATAATGAAAGGAGTAAACCACAAATATGAAATATCATGAATTGATATGTACTTAATAAGAAAGTCTCAAAGCCCAAATCAAAACTAATTCATCTGTGAGAAGATATACCAAATAAGAGCACAATGTTTTAGCATATCTCTACCAGACAGAAGCTGATGAAGCAAACTGACAAAATATTGACAAGAATATAAAAGTTGTGAACTTTGTAATGAATAAGGTGATTTCATATAAAAATTCCTGCACTCCTGGGGCACCTGGGTGGCTCAGTGGGTTAAAGCCTCTGCCTTCGGCTCAGGTCATGATCTCAGGGTCCTGGGATCGAGCCCTGCATCGGGCTCTCTGCTCGGCGGTGAGCCTGCTTCCCCCTCTCTCTCTGCCTGCCTCTTTGTCTGCTTGTGATCTCTCTCTGTCAAATAAATAAATAAATAAATCTTTAAAAAAAATTCCTGCACTCCAAAAATAAAAAAAAAACGTTTATGACTACACTTGTAAGACATACACAAATTGCCACTTGATTTCAAAAAGAAAAATTTTCTTACTAGAACTCAGCAATAGGAATTTAGTCAAATATATCATGTATGTATAGAAATGACAAAATACACTCAAATGTATTTATATGTTATGGAAAAGAAAAACTGAACAAAAACTTGACTAGCAAAATAATGTAAGCCAAGAATAAAAAATTAATAACATTAAATATATATATATTTTGTGTAATTATAATTATATGAGGCTAATATAGTCTAAATATAAAAAGCAAAAAAAATAGGGTTTTATAATATACTTCTTCAAATAATAGCAAAACAAAATGGTTAAAAAGTGTAGGGAATATCTACACAATATCATTACCATCTTGATTAACAGAAATATGTAGAATCCTACATACTACAATTAGAAAGTACACCTCCTTGGCCGCTTATGGAACATCTACAAAATCTAACAAATTAAGCTTAAAAAGATAATATTGTAAATATAAATTAAAATATATAGATTGCAAAAAATTTTTTGTCAGTGTCTGCACCATTAAGCGACTGATTTTATCACAAATGTGAAAAGAACTATGCCCAGGCAACAGAATAAAAATGAGGGATTATGAATTTAAAAAAAATCAATAGATATTTTGAAGAGAAAAGTATAAGTGACTAAAGATTATTTGAAAAGATGATCAACCTCACTAATGAATAAGATATATGGAAATTAAGTTAAAAATGCACCTGTCCAACTGACAAAAATTAGAGAAAAATGCAGTACTTAGTGTGGCCTATAAGTGGGAAAGTAGGACTTTTTTTACTGTGACTGAAAAAATAAACTTGTCACTCTTCAGTAGAATAATCTGGTAGTACGTAGTTAAATTAAGTGTACTTAAAGACCCATGGAATCCACTGCCAGATATGGTAGCAAACACAAAATGCTCACGTTAAGTCTTAAGGCCACAGCATAAAGGTTTTGTAGCAGATCTGTTTGTGACAGCATCAAGTTAGAAGCATTGAGTGAGAATGCCAAGCAAATACTATGTACTATTAAAAATATTTCAGTGTCCAGATTCAGTCTTAAACTCTCTTGAGTTTAACAGATACGTCTTCTTTCATTTGTGTTACCCTGTTACCCTTGTTTGTGTATATATTCAGCTATCTACGTATATATCAAATGGGATTTTAAGATTTTTCTCAATTCAGTCAACGTACATTTAAAACTATTAAGATCTAACTGATTTGAACAGGTTTCTTCCTTGGCTTTTTAATTATCTACTGAGAAAACATTAAATCCGCACAAAGCGAAAATATTTAATGAAATCATACTCTACATTTTATTTGTCCTTACTTTCACTTATGTTTCCTTATCTGATTAAAAAAAATTCTCATCAACTCTTGAGTAATTTTGTTATAACTAAACAAAGTCTAAAGCGACTTAGAAATCATTTCTTCAATTCTTACTCCTTAGAGTTTTACTATTACTACTCTTTTTAAGTCTGTTCTAAATATGTAATATTATTCAAATGAAGTCTTGATTACTCGCATTAATAAAATTCAAAGGATCAATATTTTGAAACTGGTAATATTATAAAATGTAATTTGTAAGCTACTTAAATATAGCAATTCTCAGAAGTAACTACACTTACGCTTTTACTTTATATTCCACAATCTTGGTAATTGTAGGCACATTAGAAATCTGACATTTTGGGGCTGATATTTCTGACCTTCTGTGTGTATACATGTGTATACAGCTTGGGTTCCTTAGAAAGGATAAGAAAAGAGATTAACTTATTTATCTGTGCTATACCAATCCTTTATATTATGTAGTGCTACATTATGTATTTCAAGTGATATCAAATTATTGCCAATGAGTTATTTTTTGGTATAAAAGTATCATATTGTTTTCCTATAGTACTTAGTGTGCTTAGCATCCACATGGAAGTGATTTAAATATTATCTTCAACAATTACCTGTGTTTTATCTCACTGACTGGTCATCCAGTGGAGGCCAGGAAATGTTTAGAATGGAATCAATCAGCCCTGATCTGTTATTATCTATAGAAGAAAGTTTACTCCACAATAATCTATATGTATGGTTGATGTGTGGTCTCTGCAATGACGATATCTTATCTTCATAATCTCATGCTCAATTTGCTACAGATTTCTAAAAGGAGAAATTGGTCCCACTCCAGTTGATCTGCATTCTATTTAATACATGGGAAAATTCCACAATGACTCACACTTGGCCTTTTCCATTATGCCAATTCCATGCCCTTTTAGAAATCTGGTTTCTAAATTTGCTTTATGATAACACAGCTATGCCAATGGTGTTCTTATGTAGTGCTTTGATGATAAAGGTCACTCATTCTCTCCAAGGAGCCCTTAAGGACCAAATATGCCTTAAAAGCCCAGGAATATTTCAACCACTAAAAGTAGAATAACCCCTTTAATAAAATATTCTCAGCTTAAGGATATTTGAAAGCTTCGAAAAAAATCTTCCCACTTAATTGACTACATGAAGTCTCCACTTGAACTTAATTGCCCTGTTTTATGGGTATTTGTGTCATTAGAGTTTTAGAGCAGATCAATTTGAAGAAAAGAATGTATGGACCTAAAGGGCATCAAGATTGATTTAATTTGTATTCGTGATTCAGTTCATAACCTAACAGTAAAATGGCAGCCAAACATTTCTAACAGTCATGGAGATTTTAACAAATATAAATTATATAGCACATAAGCACATAGTATAGATGAGTTAATAAATGGAAAACAATCTGTAATACACAGATACACACTAATATGTTTGTTACCTAATTCAGGGAAATGGGGAATTGAGGGCTAACTTAGCTACTCATTATCTGTAAAGATTAAAAAAAGCATCTTAATTAAAAGTGGTTAATTTTAAATATATATGTATTGGTCAACACATGTCTTGGTCAATTTCCCCCACCATTTTCTTTTAATAGGCAGTAATTTAAAGAATATGGCTCAAAGGTGACACAACAAATAGAGTAAATGAAAGCAAACAAACAAACTATAACTTTCAAATCAAATCTAACAATATAAAAAATTGAAGAAGAAAAGAATGTTCTGCAGTAGAACTTAAAAATAAGCAAAAGAGAATACATGTGATTTTAAATACCATGTACAATATTTGCAGCATGTACATTGTGCTGCTGACACAAAATTAGCAATCTGTACATGGCAATTTGATTACCATCAACTAAGTTATTAGGGGGTGTCCCCTAGTGTGGAGTATAAAAGATATATATCTACTGAATATTGAATAGATAGGACTCCTTAAATTCATTTCAAGGCACTCTCTTGTAATACTAGCTTTGACCAAAACAGTATCATTCAGGAAGGTAATTTGGAAGACATAAAAAGTTTTTAGACTAGAGACAAAAAGATACCCTGGAAGCAAAATGTCTGTGTTTTCAGTTATTTCAAGTATTGTTATCTCTCAGACTTATTTAAGTCATGGCATGTAGTAAGACAGCCATATTAGGACCGTTAACTACACATTGTAGGGGGGTAGATTTGATTCAGTATTTAAAATTAATGTTTCCCATTAGTGCCATCAGCAAAATCTCATGAGAGAAAATCCTCAAGGCCAAGTTGACTACATAGCCATGATGTCTATGGTAAATAGTAGGATGACTCTACATGATCATGTAATTTTTTTTCTAATTCTAGAAACCTAGAATTACCTATTTCTACAGTAACCTGGTTAATGCTAAGTCAACTCATGATATATATTTATTACTAACATATATTAACTATAGCATATATTTTTTACACATATTATATTTTAGTTTCTTGATCCCTTCATTAAAGACTGCAAATTCTTCTAATTAAAAGTGTATAATAGTAAATTTTGTGTAGTTTATTAATTAATACTTCTGAATAAAGTTGCATATGGAAAAAGATAAAAGAGTTTCCAAAAAAATAAATCAAATAAAATAGAAAATAGTTACATTTAGAGAGCAACTTGGTAATTTAGTGTATCTTTTGTTGCTAATGTATATAAATCAATTATAATACTTCATCTGTTGAAGAAATTTTCTAAACATTTTTACCTGGTCTGAGGAGTCAGGGTAGGTTTTCCTGAGGAAATGAAACACAAATGGAGATCTGAAGAATAACTAGAAGACAACTAGGAAAAGGTAAAAGACAAAATTCTTTAGGAAGGGCCAGGGCTTTTCAGGTGGGGCAGCTGGTTTACAAAAGCTTTCATGTGGAAGAGAGTACAGCAAGATGGAGAACTAAATAATTTCTAATTAGAAAGTCACAAAAATGAAAAGAAGGTAGAAAAGAAATATACCAGAAGGCAGAGGTAGAATACATAGGACATATAATGAGTCAAGGAGGATTTTGATAATTACTTTCATAAAAATAAGAAAATATTAGATAATTTGAAGCAGGACATTTTAAAATCTTGTTTGTTTCCTTGTTTAAGATTACTAATTTTTCATTCTTTTTTTTTCTAGTTGGGAGTCCTAGCTGCAGCATTGTAAGAAAAAGAAAAGGCATCTAGATTGGTAAGGAATAAGTAAAACTGTCACTATCTGCAGATGACATGATATTATATACAGAAAAATCTAAAGATTCCACCAAAAAAAAACCCTGTTAGAACTAATAAATACAGTCAATAAAGTTATAGGATACAAAATAAATACATAGAAATCTATTAAATTTCTATACATGAATAATGAAGTCATAAGAAGAGAGATTAAGAAAACAACCCCACTTATACTTATACCAAAAAGAATAAAATACTTAAGAACAAATTTAACCAAGGAAATGAAAGAATTATGTTCCAAAAAACATATGACATTGATGAAAGAAGAAATTGAAGATGACACACACAAATGATAAGTTATCCCATGCTCACATTTGGAAGAACTGATATTGTTAAATCTAGAATCAATTCAATCCCTATCAAAATACCAATAGCATTTTTCACAGAACTAGGGTCAATAATCCTCAAGTTTGTATGGAAACACAAAAGACTTCGAATAGCAAAAGCAATCTTGAGAAAGAGGAACAAAGCTGGAGCTAACACAATTCTAGATTTCAAGAATCTATGGTAATCAAAACAGTGTGGTACTGGCATAAAAAGAGATATATAACAATGGAGCCAGATAGAGAACCCAGAATAAACCATGTCTATAGGGTCAACAAATCTATAACAAAGGAGGAAAGAATATAAAATGTGGAAAAGTCAGTCTTTTCAATAAACGGTGTTGGGAAAACCGGACAGCTACATGAAAAAGAATGAAACTAGATCACTTTTTTTTACCATACATAAAAATAAATGAAAAGAGATTAAGATCTAAATGTGAGAACTGAAGCCATAAAACTTATAAAAGAAAATATAGGCAGTAATCTCTTAGACAGGGTGTTAGCAACATATCTATGGATATGTCTCCTCAGGCAAGGGAAATAAAAGCAAAAAATAAACTATTGGCACTACACCAAAATAAAAAGCTCTTACACAGCAAAGGAAACTATCAACAAAACAAAAAAGCAACCTACTAAATGGGAGAAGATATTTGCAAATGATATATCTGATAAGGGGTTTAAAACCCAAAATATATGAGCAATTTATACAATTCGACACAAAAAAACTAAATAATCTGATTTAAAAATGGACAGAAGACCTGAATTGACATTTTGGCAAATAAGACCTACAGATAGCAAACAGACACATGAAAAGAGGCTCAACATCATTAATCATCAGGGAAATGCTAGTTGAAATGATCATGAGATATCACCTCAATTCTGTCAGAATGGCTAATATCAAAAGACAAGAAATAACAAGTGTTGGAGAAGATATGGAGAAAAAGGAACCCTTGTGCACTGTTGGTGAGAATGTAACTTGGTGCAAATACTGCGAGAAACAGTGTGGAGGTTCCTCAAAAAATTAAAAATAAAAAAACCCATATGATCCAATTATTGTATTACTGGATATTAGCCCAAAGAAAATGAAAACACTAATTTGAAAAGATAAATACACCCCTATGTTTATTGCAGCATTACTTACATTAACCAAGATATGGAAGCCACCCAAGTATGCATGGATAGATGAACAAATATAGAAGATGTGATATATGTATACAATGGAATAGTACTCAGCCACCAAAAAATGAGATCTCACCATTTGCAACAATATAGACAGACCCAGAGAGTATAGTAAGTGGAATTAATTCAGAGAGAAAAATAAAATACCACATGATTTTGCTTACATATGGAATCTAAAAAAACCAAATCAACCAAACATTAGAGACTTAAATACACAGAACAAACTGGTGGTTACCAAAGAGGAGGTGGATGGGCAGGGATGGGTGAAATCGGTTAAGGAGAATAAAAGGTACAAAAACATCTAGTTATAAAATACATCAGTCACAGACAAAAAGTTTGGCAAAGGGAATATAGTCAATAATAATACGGTATGGTGACAGATGTTGACTACACTTAACGGTGGTGAGCACTGAGTAATGTACAGAATTGTCAAATCACTACAAGTAATATATATTAACATTGTATGTTACTTGTACTTCAATTAAAAATATTTTTTTTCAAAATCTATTATTAATTTGGCAGGGAAAAGTGTAGATACAGGGAGTCTGGTTAGATGATGATCAGAAGTGAGATTATTTTGGTTGTGATTGTATTGTGGAGAAAGGAGGGGTAGAGATGAGAGAAACACAAGAGATATTTTGGCTATAGAATTGCTAAAAGACAATAGCTGTTTGTACTTCAAATCCTAAAATGTATCCTCTTTCAAAATATTCTCAGCTTTATATGGGACCTATTTCTAACACTGAGTTTTCAAGGCAATCTTAAAGTTGACAACTGCAGTAATCTATGGTTTCTATGGAAACAGTAGTCTTAAACAACTTCTGGTTTTTGCAGCCTGCAAGAAAGGCTGACCTATAGTTGATGTACATCAACTCTAGGTGTATTTACTTGGTCTCTGAATATTCCCAGCATGTTAGCAAGGCTATATTTCAACAACCATCTTTTCATTTCATTTACGAAAGCACTCTTTGATAACTGCCCCTGTTACCTGTCTTGTAACCTTGCCTTTAGCTGAAAACACAGAATATTGATTATGATGAATTATTCAGAATTTCACCATACTGTGTTTGTATGTGTTGGGAACATCAAGAAGAATATATTCACTGATCATGATGGGTATTCTCTGCAAGTCACTTGAGCTGGTTTACTAACTTGTTCTGCGCATAACAGCAGAATTGAAACTCTGAAAGTAGCAGGGCAGGCAAAAAATGGAAGAAATAAGTTTCAGTAGTTATTTAGTCCCTCTGAGGAAAGGACTATGAGGGATTATGAGGGATTGGGATATTCCATTTACTAAAGTAAATACTGTCTCTAGCTAGATTCAGGTGGTTTAGCAAGCCAATACACCAACCTCTATACATTGCTTTGATAAAATATTATCCAAAATCACTTACCTGCCTTGCTTCTATTCCTGGTCTTACTCAGCAATGTTTTTATGCCAATAGTGATTTTCTATAGGAACTCTAGAATTCTTAAGATTTTGTCTCTTCGGTAAAACCTTCCAAATGCACTACTTCTATTTCTCTTTCCATTCTTTGCTCTCTGCATGTATGTGACTAAGGCTTTTCTATATCAACATTGTGTCTCTTTCCTATCAATTCTGTTCTGACTTGATCACTCTGGATAGCTGTAATGGTTAATATTAAGTGCCAACTTCTCTGGGATAAAGAGCGCTCATATAATTGCCTTCACATTGTATATGCATGTGTCTTAAAGGTGTTTATGGATGAAATTAGCATTTGAACTGGCCTCTCCAGTGTGGGTGAGCATTAACAACCCACTGAGGGCCTGAAGAGAACAAAGGGCAGAAGAGTGGAGAATTTGCCCCTTCTTCTAACTAATGGTATTATCTGGGACTCAGACTTCTGTTCTCAGACTAGGATTTACACTATTGGCTCCCATGGTTCTCATGACTTCAGACAGAGCCTAAATTACACCACTAGCTTTCTTGGGTCTCTAGATTGCAAACAGCAGACTGTGGAACTTTTCAGCCTTATGTGATTGTGTGAACTAATGTCTCATAATAAACAAACAAACAAACAATAAACAAAATATTGTATGCATTTTCTGTTGATTCTATTTCTCTGAAATACTGACTAGTAGAATTGTTCATTATCAGAATTCTAGAAAACTATTTCTATAAACCATGACCAAACCCTGGATACCCAGGGGCAGATCTCTAGCAGTACCCACTTCATTCTTGTTTATTATAATCATTTTCTACTGATACCATAAAGAATTATCACAAACTTAGTGACTTAAAACACACACACACACACACACACACATTGATCATCTTATAGTTATGTAGGTTAGAAGTGATGCATATCTCACTGGGCTAAAATCAAGGTATTGTCAAAACTCTTCCTTTCTAGAGGTTCTAGAGGAAGATTCATACTCTTGCTATTTCTAGATTTGAGACGCCTCTGCATTCTTTGATTTGTGCCCCTTTGCCATCTTTAAAGCCAGTGACAAGGAGCTGAAGTCTAACTATGTAAACTATATGATCCTGCTTCTGTCAACACATCTCTTTCTCTGACCATAGCCAGGAAAGTTCCTCCAGCTTTTAAGGATTTGTATGCTTTGCTTGGGCTCACCAGGATAATCCAGGATAATTTTCTCATCTCAAGTTCCTTAACTTTAATCACATTTGCAAAAAGCCCCTTTTACCATGTAAGTAACAAATTCCAGATGATTTCAGATTCTAGGGATTAGAGCATGGATATCTTTAAGGGGACATCATTCTGCTACAACATTTACAAATTCCTTAACTTGTAATTTAATGAAATTTTGAATCCACCTGATAAATCGAGAACTAAACACAGCTCTTTCAATGACAGAACATTTTGTGAATTATAATAATGATCCTCATCACCACCATCACCATGATCATCACCATCATCATCATCATCATATACTTAATGAGGCCTTAGAAAAGTCAGTAGTTTTGAAACTAGGAAAGTAGTTTTAAAACAGAAAGTACCATTATAATTTCCATTTTACAGATGATCCAACAGCAGCAGGGAAAAGTGGCTAGATAACTTGCCAAGATAACGCTGAATTATCACATCAGTACTCATATTGGATAAAATATAAGATCTCTCTATACAAGAATATACAAGAGTATACAAGGTAGGCCTTTAAAGTTAAACAACAGAGTCAGGCCATTTCTGGAGGAGACAAAAACAAGGCACAGGGATGATTTCTAGTCTGCTTTTGTTCCAAAATGATCCAAATATGTTCAAACTTTTGAAATCTCTTAACCCTGTTACTCTTTTGCTCATCTCAAATAAACAGAAGTACAAGTACAAGAATAGGTCTTAAGCAAGAATTGCTCATAAATTGAACTCATGGCAGGATTCTCAAAGGGTTCTGGCATAGCCAAGATTTATCCTATAGAAATTAAAATCTTTATTGCAACTATGATTTGGCAGCCCATCCTATTCAATTCCTGAAGGTACTTATGTATTCAAACTATTATTAATTAATAAATAGAATTATACATTTAGAATTACAAAAATTATTGTGGTCTAAGTGGACAAGACTTTTTATTGATGGCAAGTATGTTTACATCAAGTTTAAATGTTGGTCTCACTATTTGGCCAAATTCTGCTTTATGGATTCTTCTTCAGCTTCAGACAATTCAAAGAGCTATTCACTCTCATTTCTGTCATTGCTGAATATTGTGTCTGAACAAAGATTATAGGGTTGGGTGCATATGATCATATCTAGTCATTATAATATCTATAATGGCAACATCGGTAATGAAAACAAGACTAGTTTTTTTAACATAATATCTAAATATTCACTTTGAAATAAAATGAGCATCTTAAATACAATGGAAAGTAAAAAAAACCCTTATTTTTAGCATTTGCTTAGAATTTCCATCAGTTATATTACAAATATATTTTATTGCACATATAAAATTTTGCACTAAAGATAATTCTTAAATTAAAAATTACTTAATGTAAAATATATTACTACTTTCATAATAAATAAGAGATAAATAACAATTAACATGAATATCAACAAAATATGACTGCACATTTAAGAACACAGTATTTGAACCAAATATATTCATAATATTTTAAATGATTTTATAAAATAGAATAATGCAGATTATATTACAATTCTAGTCTTTGTAAAATTAATTGTACTAAATTCAAAATATTAAATAATATAATCTTTGAAAAATCTAGGTTTTAGTTATTTCATTTTATTTAGACAATAACTCTTTGAAGAAAAAAGGTCTGGTTTGAAGATATTTCATATTTTGTGAAGATGAATTGAGGGCAGATTATCAATTGGCCACTTAAAATTTTAAAAGAGAAAATACACAAGACTGTGTTAATGACCTCTTCGATTTAGGCATCATTAATTTCTTTTTTTTTATTTTTTTTAAAGATTTTATTTATTTATTTGACAGGGAGAAAGAGATCACAAGCAGGCAGAGAGGCAGGTGAGAGAGAGGGGAAGCAGGCTCCCTGCTGAGCAGAGAGCCTGATACGGGGCTTGATCCCAGGACCCTGAGATCATGACCTGAGTCGAAGGCAGAGGCTTTAACCTGCTGAACCACCCAGGCACCCCTTTCTTTTTTTAATGTATATGTTATTTATTTATCTGAGAGACAGAGAAAGAGAGTACCAATAGGGAGAAGAGCAAAGGGAGAAGCAGTCTCTCTCCTGAGCTGGGAGCCGGATGTGGGGCTCAGTCCCAGGGCCCTGAGATCATGACCTGAGTCAAAGTGAGATGCTTAATCGACTGAACTACCAAGGTGCCCCTATTAATTTTTTTCTTCAAAGATTTTTTTAAAGATTTTATTTATTTATTGGAGAGAGAGAGAGAGAGTGAGACACAGCATGAGAGGGGAGAAGGTCAGAGGGAGAAGAAGACTCCCCATGCAGCTAGGAGCCCAATGTGGGACTTGATCCCAGGACTCCCAGATCATGACCTGAGCTGAAGACAGTCACTTAACCAACTGAGCCACCGATTCAAAGATTTTTACTTTATGAAATATATAGAAAGGTTTCATTCATCCTTTTATTTTTTGTAATTGTATTTTTTTTTAACGTTTCGGATTTTTAGAAATTTATGAATATATAAGGGCATCAATTTTTAGTAAGGAATAGGGTAAATCCATACAGTATAGTATATAAAGTAGATATGCTGTGTCAATGTACACCCATCCTTGGTTAAAAAAAGATAGCATTCTGGTAAGAGATGATAATGTGGGAAGCTTTGCATGTATAGTGGCAGGGGATTATGGAAAACCTCTGTATCTTCCCCTCACTTTTGTTGTAAACCTAGAACTGCTTTAAAAATATTAAGTCTTACAAAAAACAAAAGAAAGAAAGAAATACTTCAAAATAATTACTGGAGATGGTACATGGTCTAGTCAAGTAAACTAGGCCTCCATCTACTTTCTGGCACTAAATAAATGTGCAGCTTTGGGTGAAATCATCTCTCTTCATTGTCTCTACATGAAGAAGATGAATTATTTAAGATTTAAGTTTTCAGTGACATCCTTAAAATTATAGTATAAAAATTTAATAATAATTATGATGTATTTTCTATCTTACAGAGAGATTTCTATTACTATCCTTTGATCTCAAAACTCATCTCGAGAAATATAATATTGTCTCCTCTAATTTATATACAGGAAACCAAAATCTAAATAAGTCAAATTAATTGCCCACAGTTACAAACCTAGTAAAAGCAGAGAGAGAAACTGAACTATATCCTAAGCCCTTAATAGAACACCCCGGAGAAAGTTTCTAAACTAATCATTTAGAGAAGTTGAATTCACAAGGCTGTGTCTAGGTTTAAAAGCGTGAACAAATAACTCAGCATAATGATGCTAGATGCCCTGTTCATGCTAAGCTTGTTTTATTTGGAGGAGCATGTACATTACCCCTTCTATGACCTGAGAAGAATGTGGCAAGCTTTTTCCTTTGAATTATCTTTTGGCAAAAGAAGATTGTTCCAAGGACAGAACTTATAATTATCTACAGTTTAAGTTAATACTTCAACAGATAGTTTTCTGGAGGGTGTTTTTTACTATGACTACATTACCCAGGGAATCATTACTGATCCCATTTGCCTTATTTATAACCACTGAATGTCAAGTGAATCTGGTAGGTCTAAGTCATCCTTAGGTAACTAAATAAGTGAAAACTAGATAGTTTTGAGTTTTTGTTATGCTAGAAAATGAATGTCTCATCAAGATATGTTTGGGAAAAACAGAACTTTAATTATGGTCCTTGAAGTGAGAATAATATCGGCATATATTTTTCACTTGTAAATAGATGTGGTGGGCAAGGCATTTAGTGCTTCAAATGAATCAAATGATGGCAAACTGAACAGCACAATGGCCAACTGAAATAGTAGAAAGCTATCTATATAGTAAGGCCAAATTAATTGGAAAATAAATAAGACAAACAAGGCAGTTTTTCATTATCATTCACCAAATGTATTTTGTCAAACCAGATACCTCTCTTGGCTGTTTTTCCATTCACTGTCTAGATGTGGTTATTCCTTAAGTACTTATGTTCAGACCTCATTACACTTTACAGTTTTTCTTTGAAAAGCCTCATCCATGTGACCATGGTTTCAACCATCACCTTATTTTGATGCTGCCTTCATTTTGTGCTCAATGAGCATAGACTAATTTCTCAGATCCCAACACTGATACCCAGTTGGGTACTGAACAAATAAGCCTACAATTCTCATTATAAAATTTCCAAAACTTTGGTTTATAAAACAAATATTTATTAAGTATGTAGTGACAAGAGATAATAAAATGGGACTGGTTCTAGCTTCATGCTGCTTATGTTTAAATCCTGGCTTGTTTGGCAAATGAATCAATGAACCTCTCTGAGCTGAAGATTACACATATATAAAATGGTAGTAAAGATGATATAAATTATTCAATAAGACACATGCAACACTCAGTGCCTGGGAACTTATTAAACACTGCAAAACCTTTAGCTATTATAATTGTTAGATGTATATATAATCCTGACCATATACCTACAAGGTAGATAACATGATCTCTGTTTTTAGCATGAGGCAATTGAAACTCAGAATGGTTTAGTTATTTGTTCTGGTAATTAAGGCACCAAGTGTCCAATTCAGGATTGGGTATATGTGATTCATGTATTCTTAATTCGTCTCCCTACTTCTGTAACTTGCTGGATTCTCCCCTGCCATATAACATATCCCAATATACATTCATTGGGCAGTTTCTCTTAATTCCCCTCTCTTCTTTACTCCACACGAAGTCTTATTTCCCTGTTTTCAAAGTCCTGCTTTTTTCTTTTCATCCTACTTAAAGCCTCATGAGCCATTAGTTTCCTCACTTATTCTCCTTCTTCTCTAATCAATTGTCCCAGAGGAGTATTATAGCCATGAGGAAAATGGAAAGGTGGCACTGAGAAGGATTTGCAAAAAAACCTTACCGAAATAACCCTTAATCTCCACTAGTTTCCTTTGTTATCTACTTTCCCACAGTTTGCTGCCGCTAAGAGCCCAAATCACTTTTCCTTTGTCTTACCAATTCTCTATAAATGTATTGGTTTTTGTGAGATGCTAGATAAGCCCAAGTGCTAACCACCCTTTTGAGTTACTCATCACCGATTTTCTTCCACAGTTATGCACACTGCACTTGTTAATAAACTCTGTGTCTCCCTTGTTAATCTGTCTTTGACCATTGTAATTTCTAGGGTACAGCCAGAGAATGTAGAAGGGTGAAGAGGGAAGGGTTTTTTGTTTGTTTATTTGTTTTGCTGTTGTTGTTTTCCTTTTCCTACAAGAACTTGCATTGTTTGGATTAATTTTGGCAATTATTTCTTCAAATATATTTTTTTTCCTGTACCTCAGCTTTAGGAACTATTTTACATGTATATTTTATACAGCTCACTGATACACAGTTCATTTAAAAAATACTGTGTGTGTGTGTGCTTTACATTTGAATAATGCTTATTATCATGTCTTTAAGCTCACTGATGTTTTGTTTGGCAATGTCTAAATGCCATTAAGTCTATTAGTGTAGTTTACATCTCACAAACTGCAGTTTTCATCTCTTTTTTATCTGTGTATTTTATATCTTCCCTGCCTCTACTTAACTAATTGCACGTTGAATACAGTTTTTTTTTTAATATTTTATTTATTTATTTGACAGAGAGAGAGAGAGAGAGATCACAAGTAGGTAGAGAGGCAGGCAGAGAGAAAGGGGAAAGCAGGCTCCTCGCCAAGCAGAGAACCTGATGTGGGGCTTGATCCCAGGACCCTGAGATCGTGACCTGAGCCAAAGGCAGAGGCTTAACCCACTGAGCCACCCAGGCGCCCCTGAACACAGTTTTTATAACACTTTAATGATTGATTTCTTTATTTTAGAGAGTGAGCCCAGATGGGGGGAGGGGCAGAGGCAGAGATTCTCAAGACTCATGATGAACACAGAGTCCAACACTGCTCAATTTCACAACCCTGAGAGCATGATCTGAGCTGAAACCTAGAGTTGGACACTCAACCAACTGAGTCACCCAGGTGCCCCCAGTCTTCATAACTTTTAATGTGTTTCTCCATTAATTCTAATATTTGAGTTAGTTATGGGTTAGTTTCAATTTTGATTGATTTTTCTCCTCGTTTTGGTTTACAGGTTTTCTACCTTTTTTCTTTTTTCTTTAAAGATTTTATTTATTTATTCGAGACATAGAGAGAGCAAAAGCAGGGGGAGAAGCAGAGACAGGAGAAGCAGACTTCTTGCTGAGCAGACAGCCTGATGCAGGGCTCTATCTCAGGGCCCTAGGATCATGATCAGAACTAAAGCCAGAAGCTTACCTGACTGAGCCACACAGGCACCCCTCTACTTTTTTTCTAAGCCAAGTAATATTGATTGGATGGCAGATATTATAAATCTTAACTTTTTGGGTTATGATTACTTTAGAGGAATATTCCTCTAAATGTTGGGATTTATTCTGGGACAAACTTCATGAATGTGAAAAATGTTTGATCCTTTCAAAGTTTTTGACTTGTTAGTATGGTCTAGAGCAGTGCTCAGTCTAGGATTAGTTATTTTTCACTTCTGAAGTAGGACCTTCCTTATATAATGCCCTATGAATTACAAATTTTCCTAATCTAAATACTGAGAATAGTCTCAATGTGACTACTGAGAACTGTTACCTCTAATCCCTTCAGGTGAGTCTTTCTCAGACTCTGATAGTTTATGCATTCACTCATCAGTACTCAACTGAATGCTCATAAGGGACCTTCTACAGAGTCCCAGATGTCTGTCTTTGCACTGTTCCTTACTCTCTGGTATTCTTTCTATTCACTCTAGTTCCCTTGCTCACTAGACAATCAACTCTTCCTCCACACAAGGACCCTGTCTCACTCACCCCATCTCTCCAGCTGCATTTCAACCTAGAAATAGTCTCAAGGTGGTTGGCAAAGCCTGTGTCTTATCTCATTTATTTCCCACCTCTGAGGGATTACTGCTTTTCATTGTCTGATGCCCAGTGTCCTGCATACCATCATTTTATTTTGTTGTTATTGTTGTTGTTGTTTCAAGTGAAATGGTAAATCCATCTTTATCAGAAGCAGAAGTCTCTATTACTTTTGAGGTAATAATGTGGTGAGGAAGGAAATTTTTGGAATATCCACTTGCACCTTCCTAATATCGTATCCCTCATCCATGGTTCAGTGAACTCATGTGGTAATTCTATCTCTTGTTCAGTATGTAGTCCAGATATATATCAGGAACTGGATAAACATAGAGTCAGACTCTGAACACACTGGGCCCACTAAAGGAAAAACTCAGGCCAACATAACATTTATTACTTGACTTCCATTAGCCCTCATTCAAACCTGTGGACCTCAGGTAGATTTTTGAATACCCTAGAATGCTATAAAATTAGAGCCAATACCTTATAATGCCTGAGAAACCTGCCTATATTTCTTTACTTTATTGCACTATGTTTTACTATGCTTTATTGTGAAGTTTAGAAAAAAACTAAGAAATTAGGATTATGGGGAACTTAAGTATGCAATATAGAAACTTTCTAATTTGAATTTTTGTATGAGGGTTGTTTAGCTCTCAGATGAAATAACTTAAGACTTCTATAATAGGTATTTTTCATAACCATTTTAAATTGGCATCACTTTCTCCTAGAAAAATTATTCAAATAACACTCTTATTATCTTGTATATCAAAATTCTGTAATTTGAGTGACTCCAAATACCACTCCTAATTTCTTCACTTATGTTTTATTCATTTAGTTATTCTTTTTTTTCTCAACAAATATTTTTATTTGCCTACTATGTATCAGGAATGCTATACCTCCTTCATTTTCAGAGATGAACAAGATAATTTGGGTTCTATCTTTGTGACACAAACTAGTGATATTTAGTTCACAAGACTAATCAATTTTATGAAAATATTCTGTGATAGATTCTCATGCATAGTATAGATACTGTTATATTTGCTTTATGCCTCCCTACTAGACCATCACCCCCTTGAAAATAAGGAGTATGTCATAATCATGTCTCTATAAAGTACACTGCACAATATAAGTATATACATAGTAGTTCTTGAATTAAATTTAATTGATGGGTTTTAGTTTTGTAATTTGCTGGATTCCTTGGAAACACTGTATTTTTTTAAATATAATTCAACACACAAATACATGCACTCATCCACCCATCCACACACCCCCCAACTACTCACCTGGGAAATTACACTCAGATATTAAGAAGGGATTTACCCCCCAAGTACTGATGAGAAAATATGCATTTGATAATAATGTTATAATCTACTATTTAAATACACAGAGGACAACATGTGAAAAGCTAAACATTTTATGATAAATAGTCCTTTATAAGGAAACATGGGAGTTCAGTATCAGAAAATGTTAAGGCTGGGAAAAAAACTTAGATATTGAAATGTCATACTTTTAATTCTGTAACACAAAATTCAGTTTCAAACTATGCATAAATGGTTTCAAAGCTAAACATCTGACATATTTTCCTATAACTAAACAATAAGTAAGCTAAAAATATATATATGAAAATCCTCAAAACCTCTAAGAGTCGTACTTTAAAATATCATGGCTTAGTTTGAGTGGTTTAGCAGATGATCTACAATTTTCATAGCTGATTTAATTAGTGATTTCCTTCTTCTAATGACTGTATAATTAAACCATAATGGGAAATGTAGGCTTATGTATATTCATAGAGAATTTGTTACAACAAACAAACCATATTTAACTACAAACCCAAAATATATTTTAATTTATATAAAGGTTTCTTCCATACAATTTATTTTTGTTTATTTAAAAAAAATCAAAGTAATAAATATTTCTCAATCTAATAGGCCACATAATGGAAATCCAGTTTTTGGTTTTATTCTATAGCTATTTAGACTGTGTGATATTTTAGTTAATATAATTAGTATAATTGCCTCCCAGTATTATTGTATTTATTAGAATAACAGTGCAGAAAATTATCACATTGCCACATACAGGGCAAATCTTTCGTTGTTGTTGTTCTTGAGTAAAAAAAATGGTATTAATATAAGAATACACGCATAATTCATACTTAGCATAATTGTTTAGATTCTAAAATTTAAAACATTTTCCTATCACCTGACAATTTGCTAACCAGCATTCTTTGCTATTAACATCAAATTTTCTTTGCCCACAGAGCATTAATTACAGTGTCCATAATATGTACATCTGAAATTCAAACAATATAATTGAATAAATAAAATGAGTTGCATAATAAATGTGTCACTGTGTATCATATGCACACTTGTTTATTATTGAACAAATGCAAATAAAGATGATAATTTCATTTCCTTGAAATGTTTCTTTTGTCTAAATAGAAAACATACATTTTTGAAAATTATATGCCCATCATCAATTCCTATGCTAGGATATATAAATCAAATTTTGCCATACTAGTGTGTGAATGTCCTAGAAATTTCATGGTACTAGGGACTGGAAAATGGATACTATATCTAGTTTCTTTGAGTCTCAAGCTCAAAGGTAAAGCAAATCTGTGTCAGATGAGGTTAATCTGCAGAGAGTAGAACACACACACACTCTCTGTGATGGTTTGAGGTATTGCATGACTTCAAATATATGAAATATCAAATCTAGTGGTTTAGCAGAACAGAATAGTAAGTTTGAGTACCTGTGATCCCACATTTTTAATCTAATTCATTTCATTCAATATCTCTGGAGTATTTTCATCCTCATTAGAAGAAAAATTTAAAAAGTAGAAAGGAAAAAAAAATCACAAGAAAGCAGAACCCTTGCCCCTACATACTTCCAAAATTATCTTATTAATTCATTCATTTAGTCATTCATTCAACTAATATACAGTTCATAAGATATTTTGGCCCAAAAAGGTTTTTTGAAAATTTAGCCAAAATGAAACCAATTATCTTTAACTCTTCTTTAGAGGTAGGTGATTGTCTCCGCTTGAACCCAGGATATTCTATTACAAAAGCGTGAATAAAAGCTAAGCTGGCAATCTGAACTCCTACGTTATGAGAACAGTATTATTAGGAGGCAGCTTGATTTCCCAAGTTGCTTGGGACATTTAAGGATTAAGCCCTAGGCACAAGCATGTTTCGCTAACATCACTCCTCAGAGTCACAGCTCCCTTGAGGAAAGCTGGTAATGAATGGATCTTTTAATTAGACTTTAACAGTGTCAGTTGGGGGAAGCTGCTTAGCATAATAAAACTACAGACATAATTGGCCAAGAGGAGGATATGACAATCTTTAGAAAGATTAGGTAAAATCAATTGAATTAATTTTTTTAAGAAACCATTTTCTTAGGGAAATCAATAGATAAAAACAACGATGTTCTCGGTGATTAAAGAAGAGAGGGTACCAGGATTCATAATATGAACATACTAAAATATTGAGTTTAGTACTTTGAATTGTATTAATCCATGTGTATGTTGAGTGTTGTAATTGGCAAGGTATACAGAATGGGCTAGGATCAAAGAAGCAATGCCATAATAGTTATAACAATAAATAGATTTACTTTGAAATAAAGGAGATTAAAATGTATAAGGGGTAGATAGATTAGACAGAAAAACAGAATGACAGACAGGTAGATAAAAATATGGATATCTGTTGCAAGTGATATTTCAATTGGTTTTATAAAGATGAGTAGCTCTCCAGTAGGTAGAAACATTGAGGTTTACTGTAAGCAAAAGGAAGAATGAAAACAATGTGTTTCATAGATTTGGAAATCAGCCTACAGTAGTTGATCTGTAGGTTTTATGAACTCATGATTAGTAGGATAAAAATGGAAAAGTTGAGTGGAGTCATTGTAGAAAATTACTTCAGCACAAAACTTAATATATTTGTGGCATTACTGTGTAGGGTTTTTTTGGGGTTAAGTTTATGTAGCCGTAGTTTACATAGAGGAAAACTCTTCATTTAAGTGGGTAGTTTGATGATTTTTTTAAAGTTTACTAAATTTAATCGAATTTTGTAAGTAGACATAACAATTCTTTTCATGCATCCTCTCACTGAGAAACCAAATCTCTTTAAGTTGGGTGGGGTGTGAAAAACTAATGAAAACTTAGCATAGAAGATGATACATTCTATTTGAAAGATCATGTACTTTTCTAGAAATATGAATTGTCCTGTGTGTCATTTAGAGGAACAATATAAAATATATAGCTTTATACAGACTTTCGTCACATTGACTCTATCTATCTATCTACCTATCTATCTATCTATCTATCTTTGACATACAACATTATCCTAGTTTTGGGTGCACGACATAATGATTCAGCAATCGTGTATATTGGGGAATGAGCGCAATAGTAAGTCTACTTAATATGTGTCACCACACATAGTTCTGGATTTTTTTTTCTTGTAATGAAAGCTTTTACAATTTACCCCCTTAGAAGAAAGAAAAAGAAGGAAAAGAGAAAATTTAAAGAGAGTAATCAAGGAATTTCTTTTGGCAGAGATGATATTGGAGGATAAACAGTATGAAAGATGAAGATCTGCAATAAATTTGGATTAAGATCATTCTAAGCAGAGGGATCAGCAAGTGTAAATACCTGGAGACAAGAATAAGCCTGGTGTATTTGGGAAACAAGACAAGGGTTTGTGGCAAAGGTATTTTAGGGCTTTTGCAGGATGTCCAGTCGGAGAGGTGTAAAGGTGGATATGGACTACATTATATAGGTCCATGACTGAGTTTTATTCTAAATATGAGAGCAGTTAGAGATTTTTTCAACTACATGTTATGTTCCCTGATTTATGTATTTTAAGAGAGCACCCTGACTGTTGTGTGGTTAATAGAATGGAGAGAGTTAAGTACAGAAGCCAGCAAATTAGGAGGCTGTTGTAGGCCAGATCTCCTCCAGATGCCCTCCTCATGTTTTCTTCTACCTTTTAGATGTGTAGTTAGATATGATTTGGGCATGCATTCAAGGAAGTTAAAAGGCTTTCAGAAATTAGGAAAAACAATTTTCAAATTGTTTCTAAAAGCAAAGGGACAACACTTTTTCTTCTGCCTGTTTTCCTTTTTTTTTTTTAAGATTTTATTTATTTATGTGAGAGAGAGTGAGAGAGAGAGAGCAGGAGCGTAAGACAGAGAGCACAAGCAGGGGGAGTAGCAGAGGGAGAGGAAGAAGCAGGCTCCCTGGGGAGCCCAGTGTGGGACACTATCCCATGACTGAGCCTAAGGCATCACTTAACTGACTGAGCCACCCAGGCACTCCTGTTTTCCTTCATATTATCTAATTTCTCTTTGTGATACTTTCTTTTTCAAAATTGAACAGAAAATGATGACCTAATTATGTTGACATGTTCATACACTTAAAATCTAAACTTCCCTGAGAAAACGTTTTTGTTTTTGTTGGGGGATGGGATAGCATTGTGGTGACCTAAGTAACATTTGAAGTTAGACAGATATAAGTCATGGATTCATCAGTTATTAACAGGGTGACCATAGTCAATTTAATTAACACTTCTAAGCCTCAGTGTTTCATATTTAGATGTGGGAAAATGCTGTAACTCCACCACTGGAAGGATATGAGACATAAGTTACCTACTCTATTTAAAGCTAAGCTTTTGGGGCACCTCAGTGGCATAGTCGGTTAGGCAACCCACTCCTGGTTTTGGCTCAGGTTTTGATCTCCGGGTTGTGAGATTGAGTCCCTCCTTGGGAATCTATACTCACCAACGTGCCTGCTTGGAATTCTCTCTCCCTCTCCATCTGCCCCTCCCACTCATGATGTCTCTCTCAAATAGATAAATAATTTTTTTAAAAAAAGGGCTGGGCTTAGGGGAGCCTGGGTGGCTCAGTGGGTTAAAGCCTCTGCCTTCGGCTCCGGTCATGATCTTGGGGTCCTGGGATCAAGCTCCACATCAGGCTCTTCGCTCAGCGGAAAGCCTGCTTCCCCCTCTCTCTCTGCCCGCTTCTCTGCCTGCTTGTAATCTCTCTCTCTGTCAAATAAATAAATAAAATCTTTAAAAAAAAAAAAAAAAAGCTGGGCCAAAAAAAAAAAAAAAAAAGCTGGGCTTTTGGGGCACCTGGATGGATCAGTGGGTTAAGCCTCTGCCTTTGGTTCAGGTCATGATCCCAGGGTCCTGGGATCAAGCCCCACATTGGGGTCTCTGCTCGGCAGGGAGCCTGCTTCCACCCTGCCGTGGCCTGCCTCTCTGCCTACTTGTGATCTCTCTTTCTCTGTCAAATAAGTAAATAAAATCTTAAAAAAAAAATTTAAAAAAAGCTGAGCTTTTAACAGTAAGGAACCAATGCAAAATATAATAATTAAATATGAGCATCACAAAACATAGAATATGGGTACTGCTTATGGTAGATATAAATAATATCAGTAACATATTTGGGATTTTAACAATTGTCACTAATCAATAATATAGTAAGTAGAGAACATAAATAATTTAAGAAGATAGAAGAGATATGATATTGTTTGGGTATGTTTTTATTAAAATATCTTAATAATACCTGAATAATAACAGAAGTTATAAACACATTGGTAATTTGCAATATAAGTTTTATAAGCAAAATATATGTTCATTCAAAGACTACTGGTTTGTGAAGTGTACATCCAAACAGTGGAGCATTATGTACCCCCAAAAAATGAAGATCTCATCTCTACTAACTAAAATGCAATGACTTACAGTAAATACTTTTAGGTATAGAATTGGGATGCAGAAGATGGACAGATAGATAGATAGGTGAAATGGTTTATTTTATTTTTTGTTTTATTAAAGACATATCTCTGAAAGAAAAACATAGAAAGGATAAACAAGAAATCTGGTTTGAATGAAATGAAATAAAATGAAATATAAAGAGCCATTTTTATTAGATGTGTGGCCAAAAAACCCAGCAAATCTTCTCTGGGTATAATTTTCTTATATAATTTTGATTTTTAAATTGTATACTTTTTCAAAATCAAAAGTGGGGTACCTCAGTGGCTCAGTGGGTTAAAGCCTCTGCCTTTAGCTTGGGTCATGATTTCAGGGTCCTGGGATCAAGCCCCGCACCGGGCTCTCTGCTCAGCAGGGAGCCTACTTCCCCCTCTCTTTCTGCCTGCCTCTCTGCCTAATTATGATCTCTCTCTGTCAAATAAATAAATAAAATCTTAAAAAAAAATCAAAAGTAAACAGAAAAAGAAAACACTGAAACTTAAAATTGAATTAAAATAACCAGACAGAAACAAATAGAATTAATTTAGAAAACATTTCAACACAAAATATTTATTTTGACATCATTAGTGAGATATATTTAAGACCAAAAACTAATACAAAGAAAGTGGAACTTGTATTAATTGACTTGTTTTTTAATAGTAATCCTGATAAAGTAATTCGGTAATAATATGTTTATATTAAAATATAGAGGAGAAGTAAACACACATGTTCTAGGTTCTGGAAAAAAAGAGATACAGATGTGGAATGAGGGTGGCTGAGAATGGTGTTATATCTGAATTAGAAGTTTCAGTATAAGTTTATGATATCTTTACAAAGTTATCACATAGTTGTGTTCCCCCACTAGTCTTAGAAACAAAGGTCTCCACCACCACTGCAATTACCACACTTAGTTCTCATATCTTCATTTCTAAATACTATTGCTAAGTAAAGAGTCAGGTTAATGACACGTATGGGTGAGAGAAAGTAAAATGGGAGCCTAAGAATATTTGTTATGATGGAAAATGAGAAGGGCCGAAGATGGTAGAAGATAAGCTAAACGAACACAATAGTTTGCTCAAAAGCTCTTCCACTGAAAAAATTTGAGATAATGTGAACATTGAAAAGAATAACTATAGTAAATGAATAGAAATAAATCCATTAATCCATAGCAATATGCTAATAAAAGAAAAGGAGCTTAATTAGAAAAGAATGACAGTTAATGTTTGGGGAAGGAACAGTAGGATTAGAAATTTACAATTTTATAGCCACCAATGCAATACATTATTCAGGTAAACAATACTGATTGATGTAGGAACCACTTAGGAAATATAATTTGAAAATAGGATAGGCATCAATTTCAAACATTACCTCCCAAATCACTTATTAGTTACCTTTTCAAAATTATCTTTATAATGGAGAAATCTGGAGGACACCGCCAACCAAGTGCTCAAGTTCAGGATAACCAATAATGGAATGATGGGGCTTTTAGGCTTCTTGATGTAAAGTGATGGGACACACAAAACAATACCCCTGAAGTGCTACTGAAGCAACATTTAATCAACATCTGTTCATGAAGAAGCTATCAGAGAAATCCATAATGTGGGATATTTTAGAAGACAAGTGGAATGAACTATGTAAAATGTCAATGCCATAAAAGAAACAAAACAAAAATGGGATGACTGTTGCAGATTGAATGAGATTAAATACATCTAAAAACTAAATTCAAAGTACATCTCTTACCAAATCCTGAATTGAACACAAAAACAGATCTAAAAGTGTCACTGGTACAGTTGTAGAATTTTAATTTGAACTAAATATTAGATGATATAGTATCAAGCTGACATTTATTAAGTGTCATAATTTTGGTTATATAGGAGAATGCTCCTGTTTTCACAGGAATAAAATGTTAGGAAGAATTTTATGAAGTCTACAACTTACTTTCAAATGGCTAAAGTGTGTGTGTATGTGTGTGTGCGTACATACATGCACATGTGCATATGTGTAAAGAAGAAAAAGAAGATATGGTAAAATGTTATCATTAGTGAATATAGGCAACACACATGAAGTTTAAATTTTTCATAATAAATGTTAGAGGAAAATGATAGAAGGAACAGCAGATACTGAAGTGTAAGATGCTTTAAAAATTCTAGTTTGCTGAATTAGAAAGATCATTAAAATGAGTTGTTATAACATATATATACATATATATATAATAGTAATTAATAAATTTGCCTACATCTAGTTTTGAATGATTATAGTTTTCAAAATTAAACAAAATTATATAGTCTGCCACTGTTCTTGAATGGCTAAATCTGGGCTCTTTAGTGACAACCGGAGAGGGCTAAAATCCACATTCTTGAGAAATGTATAATCTCACGCCTAATTTTTTCAGACTGTATTACCTTTAGTGTATTAAACAGAATTATTTAGTGAAAAATTATTATTGGCATTTAAAAACATGTCTTAAGCAATTGGCATACAATGTTGTTATGTGTTTAATTGTATAAAATATATATCAAAAATAAAAAGATCAACTGTGTTTGACTTGTGCAATGTTAAAACACAGTTAACACAAGTTAAAACACTTGTGCAAATGATGCTCTATCCATTTCTGAAGTGTCATTCTTTTTTTTTTTAGATTTTTTAAATTTATTTATTTGACACAGAGAGAGAGAGAGAGAGAGAGAGATCACAAGTAGGCAGAGAGGCAGGCAGAGAGAGAAGGGGAAGCAGGCTCCCCACCGAGCAAAGAGCCCAACGCGGGTCTCGATCCCAGGACCCCGAGACCATGACCTGAGCTGAAGGCAGAGGTCCCAATCCACTGAGCCACCCAGGCGCCCCCTGAAGTGTCATTCTAATAAAAAGGTGTCCCTAGAGTTTGCTTATAACTCGATGACTGGGTTTTATTTTATAGATGCATAGTTCTTTTTCATAGCATCTGGCATTATCTAACAAGATAAAAATTCACATTGGTATCTTTCTTCATTTTGCAAAATGGTCAGGGATGGTAGTGGCTCTATGAGAAATTCAAACCTTAATATTATTCATATTAATTATTAATAATAATTACTATTAATATTAATAACATTAATATTATTCCCCATAATTAACACAGTGAGCACTATAGATGTGGACTTACACATTAGATGCCCATTTTGTTTACTGTCCCAAGTTTTCAGGTAAGAAATTATGGCAACAAAAGTAAGTGTGAAAAACACTGTGGCAGAGAAAAGGACAGGTCCCAATGGAAAAACAGATTGTTTACACTTAACATGCTTTTCCACTAAAAATAGTGCCGTGTTCTTTGAAAGATATTAAATCACCTTCAGGCTGTAAAGTCAGAATATAAGGGTAGAAATCTTGACTCTAAGTCTTATCTTTTGGGTTACCTGGAATAATCTTTCCTATTTCTACTCTTCAGCTTTCTCCTTCATAACATTATGATAGTAGTATTAACTGTCTCCGGATGGGAGAATGCAGTGACATAAATGCCATAAAATGCAAATGGATGGTCCTGTGATTTACTTCTAATATATGTTAGAGTTTAGCAATGGTCATTGTACAAGGGAAAGTTAAACTATCAAGTTAATGATATAAACATTCCTGCTTGCCTTGAAACCGATTTTCTGGGTAGTCTCATAGGCTTCTAGTTCCCCCTTCTGTGGCTTTTATTTATCTGTTGGGCATGATTTCTGGAAGATTAAAATGAGGTAGGAAAATCCCTAGAGATAGTCTATGTTGTTTTTGTCCTGTCCTGTTTGGAACTCATATTTTTCTTCAAAATCTATTATGAAATGTAATTTAAAGGACAGCTCTCTGACCCCTGCTGCTCAACAACCATTTTCCGAAAGAGTGCTAAAACTTAAAAATAAGCAGGTTCTCTGTGAATTAGGGATTTTAGAACTGAAAATACCTGCTGAATATAAACTCTGAGAGTGAGATTATGGAACACTGGGTGTGAGGGCACCTGGTGGCTTAGTGAATTAAAGTCTCTGCCTTCGGCTCAGGTAATGATCTCAGGGTCCTGGGATCGAGCCCCGCATTGGGCTCTCTGCTCAGCGGGAAGCCTGCTTCTCCCTCTCTCTCTGCCTGCCTCTCTGCCTACTTGTGATCTCTCTCTCTCGCTCTCTCTCTCTGTCAAATTAAATAAATAAATAAATAAGAAAATGCTTTGTGCCTAATCAAAGGAGAGCATGAATGACTTTGAAAATGCAGACTACCAATATCCATTGAGGTACGCAACATAAAAGTTTTTCATTAATCAATACATTACTGGTCCCAAAGCAATGTTCTAGGGAACTAGAAGCAGAGGGGATTTTAAAAGATACAATGAATAGCACTTATATTATATTGAATTTGCTAAAATTTATTAAGTCCCACATGAATGTAAGTTCCACAGAGACAGTGATTTCAATCTAATATTGATTGATGTTTTCTACTTAGTTAGACCATTGTTAATAAATAAATGTTGAATAAATGAATAAGATATACAGGAAAAGACAATGCATGGAACTATCATAATGTTTTTGAGTAAGCAATAATCAACGTTGGCTGAAAAAATCTGAAAGAGAGTTTTGGAAAAATGAGGTTTGAACTGGATCTTAAAAGGTAGATACGTGAGGGACAAAAAGATGCATTCAAGTTAATAGTTGAAGCAAGATGCATAGAAATTTGGTAGACATTGATTAAATCATACTTATGAAGAGAATATGCTTTATTAGAGAATATATCCTTCCATCTCAGGACAATCAGGAGCCTCCAAAACTTTGGAATTGGACAGGGCCAAGAAAACTGGGAATGGAGAGATCAGACATGGGTGGTCACAGGCTTGCTGATTCTTCTCAACTCCTTTAATAGAAGCTGGCTTTCTGTTGATTAGGATCCATGGTTGTATGCCTGGATATCATTTCAAAAAGTCTACACCGATTTGGTTGAGAAGCTTTAGAAATCATTGCATTTCTCCATTAAACCAAGAGTGTAACAGTGCTAATTCTGGAACCAGGCAAATATCAAGTTGAAGTGATGGCAGTTAATTGTTATTGATTAGTGTGTAACAGCATTAGTGAATTCCAGAGGGTCTGGCCATTAGTGAAGTATAAAATGATCTAGCAACAACTTCAATTGGTTTTAGATTAAAAGGAATAAAAACTCACAGCGAGCCAATGAGATTTAAGATGCTTGGGAGAAGTGAAGATCTTCCCTTGACTAAGTCTAAGTACCCCCAGAGGAAAGAGATTAGGGAATCCATGTAAGTTGGAAACATGATGGAAGCTAGAAACGGCCCAAATCATTCACAGTCTGAGCCAGTGATTCTCAATGGAACTTTCTGTAATGAAGGAAATTATCTGTATCTGTGCTGTTCTATGTGGTATTCATGAGTCACATTTGTCTAGTGAGTACTTGAAATGTAGTGTGACTGAGGAACTAAGTTTTATATTTGCTGTAGCCTGAATGAATGAAATCAGTTTAGTGGCTAGTGGCTATCATTTTGGATAACACAAGTCTGAACATTTTCCCTAACAGAAAAAGACTGAAAATATTGGAAATTTTTATACAGCTGGCTGTTATCAGTCAGGATAGGCAAGATAATGCTAAAATAATAATGATAATAACAACTATTACAACAACAATAATAATAAATTGCAGAATCTCACAGGTTTGTAAGAACAAAGATTTATATATCTTATTCACACTGATTATTCCACATTAGTTTCAAGCTGGGACTCATGCCAGAGAGTAAACTTTCTAACATTGTTGGTCCTTGTAGAGTAATATGGGGAGCTTCTAAAACTATAAAATACACTTATGATTATGACTGACACACTTCACTTCTGCTCATAGATAGATTGATAGATAAATCTCACATTTAATATATCATATAAATCTCCATTTTCTCTAGTCAATCACATGGCCACTTGAGTTCCACAGAGCAGGGATGTATACCCTTTCTTAGGGAGTCAATGAATATAAATGAACAGCAATTTCATTTATTGCAGTGGCCTAAAAGGGCACAGAAAGACATATTTTTGTTGAATTAATGAATGCGTCTCCCTAGCAAGTTCTATGTGTCCTGCCTAGAACCTGGTGTTGGAACTCCTCGATACAGCACTGAAATACAGCACACTGCGGTCTTTTCCAGTATCATCCTTCCCTGGTTCCTGGCCCCATCCCCTTCATTATACCCTTCTTAGTTTAAATATCACCTTCTTAGAAGGAACTCTCCAATACTGTATTTTAAATTAGTGGACCTTGATACTTCTTTGTATAATAGGTGATCATCTAAAATGAATATATCCTAAATTTAGTCTCTATATGTAATGAGAATAAGGAGTGACAGTAAGAGCCATATCCAGACAGGACCTTTTGTGCAGGTTCCCTAGAACCCCTTGGACATGTATTTTATTTCCCTATTCATTGTGAGCTCCTTGAAGGTAAATTAACTCATTACCTAGAATTAATCCATACCTAGTTTCCTGGCCCAGTTAATAGGTTGAATGACTGAATGAATGGTGGTATAAAAATAAAACTGAATAAGCTATGCAATACTTATCCTAATTTTAGAAATATTAAACTAAACAAATATTTATAGAATTATAAATTGTTAAAGACAAGAATCTTTGAAAACAGAAGATGGTAAAAATATAACATTCTTTTACAATGCAACCAATGGGACACAGTAAGATGACACTTCATTTTTAGAAATGAAAAAATCTATTGTTCAAAGTTACATTTTGATAACTGAAATGAAAAGGTCAAAGACAACAGCAATTTCATATTTAAGCTATAATAATCCCAACTGTGTTCAACAACTCTCTCTCAAAGTAATTAGACAGTTGTTTACTGAATTTCCAAATAATTATTTTAAAGACATTATTTTTATTCACTTGGAAATTTAGATTAATGAGAAGTTTTCTAGACCATACCTACCCCATATAAGTCAGTTTGGTACAACCAGTGTGAATGAATCACCTAATCTCTGATTTTATTCTCACCCAAGTACCTGAGTCATTGCCCTAATCACTAATATTTTAGCCTATGATAAACCCTATCATAATCAATACCTGTAGCTAGTCTGCCTTCTGGTTACAGGTATCACCTGCCACTGTCCTTCTCATTGACCCTTTGAGTCTGAGTCATTTTTTCTTTCTGTCTGAATAAAAGGAGTAGAGTCTAATCAGTCTTTCTCTGAGCTTTTACTAACCACTGAAAACTTTTGGACTGTGCCAGATTAATGCTCCTAATGTTTTTATGTTTCATTCTAGCAGCAGAAGAAAAGAAAAAAAAAATAATTATGCCAATTCCTAATGTCTGAAAGATAAACATGATTTATTTCCATGAGTACATTTACAAGTCTATATTTATAACTTTTAGTTAATATAAAGTCAGTGGATGAACACAAGTAAATTCCTTCAAAAACTCTCATTTTAATGTGGGGATCTGAACACAAGTCACTGGTATTCATGATAGAGTTCAGAGGGTAAAAGCCTTAAGCCAGGAACCAGAATTATTTAACAGATGTTTCATACTAGAAAATTTTTACTAGGCAATTATATACCAATGTCAGTGATTCCTATAAAAGATACAGTCTCTACATCTATGATTTTTGAAGTCTAGAGGAAGACATAAAAAATAAATAAATTAGAAAGAAACAAAGAAAGATTCAGGAGATTGAAAGGACAGAAATGAAGATGATGATTTATGGAATTCTGGACTAGGAATTTTTTCTAAAGACGTGATATTTAAACTGATATCTGAATTGTGAGAATCATATTTAAACTGATATCTGAATTGTGAGAATTTGCTAGTCATGTTGAGAACTTAAGAGACAAGGAGAGATCATTAAGCCTGGGGTAAGCAAGAGCAAAGGGTTGCCATTAGCCACGCAGCAGGCATACCTTCAGAGTGGAGCAGAGCCAGGGGGAAAGGAATTTAGTGAGTGTGATGAAGGAACAGAAGGCAAGCTGAGGACGAAGCAGAAGCTGACACCCTACCTCCCTCAATGGGATATATGTGACATTCCTCAGGCACTCCTGGCTGCCCTAAAGGAAAAACAAATAGTTAACTTGTGGAGTTCACAATCCTGCAAGACTTGAGTCTCCCTTACTTTCCTAATGTTCTAGTGATTTACAAGGAAGAAGCTTTCTTATCAATAGCCTAACTTGCAAAGACCCATAGCTCAGTTCCTGAAGCTCTAACATCATCTTCCCCTCCATAAAACTGAGGGAGGCTAACGCAGAAGGAAATGTAAATTAAATTTCTTCTAAACCTAAAGCTCATTGATAGGGATGTGCGATAGCAGGAATTTGACATTCCTCCAGGAAGCTCTTAACTATCTTACTGTTAATGCCTTACTAAAAGGAAAAACAACCTTAACTTGACAATGGCAAGGCCCTTGGTATCCTGTAGGTCCTCTTTAGCATATGAAAGTTCTTTCAAACCCTCCCTTTTCCTTATCTCCCCCAACCTCTTAGTATATAATCCATCACCCCTCACAACCTTGGGGAAGCAATTTTTTCTGCCCACGGGTCCTGTCCCATGCTTAAATTAAAATCACCTTTTTACACCAGAGATGTCTCAAGAATTCTTTCTTGGCCATTGGCTCTGGACCTCCCTTATATTCTAAAAGTACATCAAGTGGATATGGTATGAGCTCAAACTATTGGCCAGCCCCAGACAACAATGCAAATTTTAGGGCTATCTACCCAGAAGGCATAAAATCAATCTGGTTTTGAATAACAGACAGGAGTGGCTAGGTAGGGAGAGAAAGGTAAGGAGGGGGCCAATCAGGCTCACAAAATTCAAAATGTGGGAGATGAAAGGAAACCAGAGAAGAGGGAAAAAAACAGACCATCCTGTGCTACATGTCAGAGGTGAGATCTTATTATAGCAGCTGCTTGTGACCAACCAAGAATTACCTGACCCTAAAAAGGAAGTAAGTCACTGAAGGTGTTATCACTAGTCCTTACTCAACTGTGCTATTGATACCGATGTTAAACAGATTTAAGTTCTCTGGTTAGCTTTCTATAGAAGATCAATCCTAAGAGTCCTCAGTGGCAACCCTGCCAGGGCTCCTCTCACTCTCGAGAGCTTTTTCTGTATCTTTGCTTAAACTTCTACAGATTTACTCACTCTCCCTTGTCTTCAAGATTCATTCTTCAACTACATGAGATAAGAACTTCGCTCTCCCCATGGGTTTAACTGGATTGAACTGCTTTGATGAGAATGGATTGATGAAAATAGGTAAGAGAAGCAAAGATTGCTACTGGGAGAAGACAGGGGGCTGGTATAAATGCTGTCACTACTTGGGCATTAGATGGCTAAGTCATCAAATCTCTATAGGATTCAGTTTTCTCATACATAAAATAGGGTATACAATAATATATTTGTATTAGCTTTCTATTGCTCCTACAACAGATTACACAAACTTTATAGTTAAAAACACACGAAGTCTTATTGTATAGTTCAGAGGTCAGAAATCTGACATAGATCTAACCAGACTAAAGCAAGGTGTCTGCAGGGCTGTATTCCTACATGGAGGCTCTCAAGGATGACCTATTACTTGGCTCATCCATGTTATTGGCAGAGTTCAGTTTCATGTGGTTGTAGGACTGAGGTCCCCATTTCTTTGCTGGCCACCAGCTGAGGAGCATTCTCAAGCCACCTGCATTCATTGGCTCATGACCTCCTTTCTCTGTGGGAATTCACAATGGTTGGCTAGTTGAGTTTGATAAACACAATCCTCCTTGGGAAAGGCTAGTTGAAAAGCAGAAAAGAAGAGTGACTAGAAAACCGGTCCTCCTTTTAGATTTCTGGGCTGAAAACAGACAGATCCTAATCGTGGCTCAACACTATCTCCCAGGGACAGACGCTTAACTTAGGTTAGACATAAATCCTTAGTAGTCACTTACTCTATGCCTGCAAGCCACAAACTTAGTTCTAATCATACAATGCCTGTAAATGTCACTGCCTTTGTTATTAAAACTTTACATTCCTTTCTAAGCTTGATTCTTAGATGTAACAATAACATGCATGATAAAAACAGAAATAGAGCTTGACTTGGGGCCTTTTGCCACTTAGAGTGTCAGGTCCTCAGGTCCTTTCCTTTCCCCTATGTAGGTATCTGGAGTAATCTTTCCATTTGCCATCTCAGGGTTTGCTGGCCAAACCTGACATTTCTCCACTTTCAAACCAGCCATGATGGGTGAAGTTCCTTTTATGTTTCAAATATATCCTGTCTTTTCTTCCTTTGTCCTATCTCTGTGACCCACTCTACTGACTTCCTTTTCTACTTTTAAGGGAATAGATGATTAAATTGGGCCAACCCAGATTACCTAGGGAATCCCCCAAAGGTCAATTGATTAACATTCTTAAACCAATATTCAATCTTAATTATATTTGTCAAGTAATATGATATTCCTAAATGTTTTGAGGATTAAGACATAGATATCTAAAAGTGGTTGAGGAGGCATTTTTCTAACCACAATGTTTTTTTTTTTAATTTTTTAAAGATTTATTTATTTATTTGAGAGAGATGATTAATTAAATTATTAATTTAATTAAATAAATTAAAATAAATAATTCTTATTTATTAAATAATAAATTAAATAAAATAAATTAAAAGAGAAAATATGAGTGGGGGAGAGGACAGAGGGAGAGAAAAGCAGGCTCCCCACTGAACAGGGAGCCCAGTGTGGGACTTGATCCCAGGACTCTGGGATCATGACCTGAGCCTAAGGCAGACGCTTAACCAATTGAGCCACCCAGGCACCCCTAAACACAATGTTTTAAAAGACATTTTACTTTTAAAAAAGACATGCACTTTTTTCTTTAAATCTGATTTTGACTTGTCAAAAAATCAATTTGGCATTGTTTTAAGCATTGTTTTATTTATCTATCTATCTATCTATTTATTTATTTTCTTAGCATTGTTTTAAATGCCCTTTATAAATATTATATATATATAATTCATCTAACTAAATATTGCAAAAAACAGATAAAGATTATTTATGTAGTGTTAGACAAATAAGAGAAACATATATATTTGTTTTTATTCTGAAATTGGGTTATCTTTTATGTGCACATAAAAGGTTTGGTTTTAATTACGTAAAAAAGTTATGTACAAAAATTTTGGCTTTATTCTTCTAAAAAGTATAAGGAAAAAAAGCAGGGAGAGAGAAAGTAAGTACTGACTATTCAATATATTTTGTTTTATCTACGGAATTGGCTATTTCAAAGACAATGGTGTGAGGTGTACATGTTGGCTTCAAAATAAATCGGGTTTTCTTAGAGCTTGTCAGTGTTTTGATGATGTTTTGTAAAGTATATTTTTAATTATGAAGCATCATTCACTTTCCAGAGTATTAGTTATATATTTTCGTTTAATATTCCCACCATTTCTATATGCAAATTTGTTTTTCTTAAACTTTTTATTAAGTATAAAATGTTTTATTTTGGTCTATCCACAACACTTAATTATTAGAGAGAGGGATTAAAATAAATTAAAAAAAAAGTATTTTTTTGCATCGGTCTGTTTAATGTCCTTTTCCATAAAGGCAATCCATATTATGCCCCCTTTGATCAGCCCTCCCCAGTAAGACCTGTGAAAGTAGTATAAATGCTAATGTATCATGGTATAATTTTTGCTCAACAGTATGAACACAAAATAATCAAAATTTGATATTCTTCTGAAGCTAAATCATTAGTGTTATTTCTCTTTTCTCCTGACCTTTGAGAAAGTAAATAGTATCATAGAGCCCAACAATCATCTAATGCTTATCACCAAATGAACAAGGAATATTGCAGTGCATTTGTACAATCTCTGGAATTGGGTTAGAGTCTTTGGGGCTGGAGTATCACCAGCACAGACCACACAATCTGCCCTTAACATTGAACCAAGCTGTAACTCATGTAGTTATTTTTTATTGTTGCTTGTTCTCTGGTTTGGGTGACAACTTAATATTCTATAATGGTATTTAGCTATAAAATGGTACACATGACTGGTCACAGGCAGTAAAGGAATCCCTTGTACTTACTGATTGCTACAGGAAAAAAGTTTGTACAATTTGTGATTGAAATAAATAAATAAATATACAAACACAGAAACTTGGACCTTGCTGAAAAGTGAGTAGGAAATAAAATTGAAAACTCATTTTTTTTTATCCTGTACATGTAGTAAGTGTTCTGCTAGACAGGTCTGAAGGCAGGATACTAGCTGTATCTATCACTGATGGCAGTTTTAATTTTCTCCATAGTTGATTGCAAAAGTACCGAGCACCCGTAAAATACTCCCCATCCTTAGAAGTCACTTATCATAATGGTTCTTAATCTGCAGTTTCCATTTTAATAGTAATCACAACATATTTGTTATCTGCCTTATTTGAATATCATCACCAAACGCTACATAAACAATTCTGCTACCTCCAAAATGCATTTGAAATTTGAAAAGACATTTTAATATATATTTTTTTACCTAACCAGTAAAACACACAGACACACACACACACAGACCCCACAACACATACAATTCTCTGATTTGTGATTAGAGCAGCGAGATCAAAGAAACCATTAGGTTCTTAAAGGCAGCTCCTCTAATCTTCGGTCACAAATTAGTGTCTAAAAGCTTTTCTGTCTGAGAAAGTCCTAGATCAATATTTCTCATATTTATCTGCCATTTGAGTCTGCTGCTATTATTGTACTTTAGACCCTCATCTATTGCTGACTTATACATTACAATAACTTACCAATGGTTTCCCTGCTTTCATTCCTAGCCTACTAAGAGCTAGTTGTCATATTGCCACAAGAGTTAATCCCCTAAGAGACTTTGATCACATCACTCCTATCACAATCTCTAATGACTTCTCTTGCCTAAATGATAAAATCCATTATAGGTACTGAAAATATTATGAAGTCATAGGATATGTTCAATTTGGAATTGTATTATTCTCTAACAGACTGCATATTTCTCTGCTAATTCTGTATCTTGGTATAAATAACTCCCATCCATAATTATGTCCCAATTAAATATTCCCTCCCTTGACTCCTTCACTGAATAAATAACCACTTTATGTGAACTGAGAGTATTTTCTCATATTTCTTTCTAGTATTTATTTCAACAAACTACAATTAACTTCCACTTTTCTTCCTCTTCTCCATATTTTAAGCTCTACCAAGATAGTAACCTTTTTCCCCCCCTTAATTTGAATATAGCTGACACACAATGTTACATTAGTAACATTAGTTTCAGGTATATGACATAGTGATTCAACTACTCTACATTATTCTATGCTTATCACAAGTATAGCTACCGTCTATCACCATACAATACCACAGATTATATTCCCTATGTAGCTCTGCCTTTTAAACCTATTCATTCCAGAACTGGAAGCCTATTTGCTTCACTTGTAATATGGCCCCAAAGCTTGACGCTGGGTAAAACACTAAGTTATACAGGCCTCCTAGATATATAGACATACATTAGACATAAATATAGATATATTGGGCATAAGCAAAGAAATAACTGAAAAACAATATTTCCCAGATAACAATGTTTTAAAAGAATGTAAGTTCTAAGAGAGTAGAGATGTTTTAGTCTCTGATATAATACCAGTACTTTGAAGAGTGCCTGGTGCATAGTAGATGCTTAATAGTATTTGCAGGAGTAATACATGAGTGTCTACCACTGTTTGGGAAGTTCAGTCTGCTGAAGACAAATTAATCTTGTTGAGGTCATTAAAGATCCAAAATGGTAGCAAGATTATTACTCTGAAGGATATTATTCAGTTTTTTAAGATAGTTGATAAGTGGCTCAATATAGAAGTACTGTGTTGGCTAGTATTAGAACCTTATGGGATAAAACCAGTTTATGCTCAGAGGTTGCAGGGTAACTAGAATAATGGATAGTGATATTGACGATGCTAAGGTAGAATGCAAGGTAGCAGAGATAGAGTAACGTCTAGTAATATTCATTTACATTTCTTAAGTAAGATGGATGAAACTGAGTAACTCAATTGTTGATGGAAGAGACTGTAGGGAAGAAAAAACGAAGAAGTTAACTATTGTGCCTGCGTGAATATTCTGAATTTGAAATGAGAAGAAAAAATACTGTAAGTATAGAATGATAGACATGATTGGTGGGAATCTTTGAGAATAAAATCTTCATGAAAACGTGTGTGTGTGCACGTGTCCATATATGTGTATGTGTGCTATATGTGTGTGTATGTGTGTGAATTAGGATATATTAGACTGAATATAAGAGAAAAAATAAATGGCTTAAAATAACAAAATGTGTTTAGCTGAAAATCAAACTACTTAATGTAGTTTGGTAATTAGTCTTCACGGAAGACTCAGATTTTCGTCATTTTTTTGTCTACCTTTGGGTTGTTCTCAGTTTAGGTCTCCTCATGATCTTAAATTATTGGACCCACGTCACATAATGATATTTCAATTGACAGGGGAATAAAATATAAAAGAGTGTCATCCATCTCTCTTTTAGAATGAGGGAAACTTCCAATAATTGCTACAATAATTTTCCCCTCACAACAATAAAGGGAATTGCATATATTATATCATACGCCCATGACCCATGGGATTCCTGTGGATAGCTTAAACTTCAGAGGACTTACCCCTGAGCTGATTATCAGGGTCACCTGCCTCAGAGATGATGCCTAAATAAAAGTACATTTTAACAAGGCATAAATGAGCAACCAACAATGATAAGTCTTTTTAAATGAAAGATTCTTACAAATTGGTCTTTATATTCCTGATATTTTTTCCTACTAATACTGAAAAATGAAATTCCCAATAGTACAGGTTAATGTCAGTTTTCAAATGTGCACAAATGGTTCAATCAGCAATACAGTCTAATACTAACTGGCATTACAGGTATTTATTTAGGGCTATTTCCAGATTTATATTTGTATTTCATCCAAAACTTCACTCTATCAAATAAACAAGTTAGATATTTAATCATGAGGAGCAATGCTTTTTTTCCTTTTTTTTAATTGTGGGTAGGTTGCTGACTACAATAACAAAAATCCAGGTGTTTTTACTAAAATACCATAAATGTGCTACTGAAAAACCTAATGTTCTGCAAAATCCCACATTAAAAATATCAGGGTTTATGAGAAAAAAAGGCTAGAAGCAGAATAATCAAAAGCGAGGCAACCTTGTAATGGTGGTACTAACCAACACAATACTATGCCAAATAATATGATAGCACAGTTATAAAATAGCATTCTTAATAAATAAATACTACATTGGGTACAAACATACACCTTTAAAAGAAGACTGGGTTGTAAGGGAGAGGTGATATTATTAATTAATAAAAATTTGGACAAAATTTAAGTAATACACTGAGGTGACCTTCATAATCACACTTCCAATAAAAGCAGATGACCAACGGAGCCAGGAGGTAGAAGAATGAATAGACTTGGTTCACATCTGTGTACTTCTCCAGAGCTCACCACATTCTGCCCTTGTATTTTCATCTTAGACACTGCAACATATATTGTGCTATATATAACACAAAAACTTTCACAATTGTTAAACTGGGTTGCTATTTGGTTCCAAACATCCTAGAAACCAATGAGAGAAGGAAGATAGTTATGGGATTTTTCAGTGCTTACAAAGCAAACCAGACTAGCTGCACAGGAGAAATGCAGCTTTTCTTCTTTTTTTTTTTAAAGATTTTATTTATTTATTTATTAGGAAAGAGAGAGAGTGAGAGAGAGAAGGTCAGAGTGAGAAGCGGACTCCCCATGGAGCTGGGAGCCCGATGTGGGACTCGATCCCGGGACTCCGGGATCATGACCTGAGCCGAATGCAGTCGCTCAACCAACTGCGCCACCCAGGGGCCCGCAGCTTTTCTTCTTAGACAACTTTATACAGGGAACATAATGTGGCATATACAATAATATATTTATAAAAGCCAACATATTTTGGAGTTATTGTTCATGGACCCCAGAGTTCCAACAAAAAAGTTCATGTCAATTGAAGTAACCTTGGATGACAGTAGCAAATGATGTTCTATTGGCTGCTCTGGTCCAGGGATAAGAAAAATGCTTCTTAGCTGAATGCTGGTTGGAGATTAAAAGACTATTTACATATTTAATCATCTACTGAACCAAAGGATAGATGAATCTTTCCTACTAAAATTTTTGTTTCAAACAGAATTTATGCATGGATTTGAAGATAAAAAGATTTTTTCCATCAAAGTGGCATAGATAAAAAATCACTGGTGCTAGAGAGAGAACACATTTTCTGAGAAGAGTATGATGAAGTGGGATGGGAATGTTAGGGTTTTATGGAATGAATCTATGTTAATGGAATAGAAACAATATTTGTCTTGTCTTTGAAAGACAAGACCAAACACATTCTCTCTATATCTATCTATCTATCTATCTATTCTCTCTCTCTCTATATATATATATCATATATAATATATATATACTTAAAAGTTCATTATTGGAAAATTACCCTAGAGGGGCTCAGTTGCAAAGCTTATGTCCCATTTTTACAGAATTTTAAATATATAAGGCTGTGTGTGTGTATGTGTGTGTGTATCTTAAAGAGTGAATATATGAAAGAGTTGAAAATCTGTTCATGTATAAAAAATAGTAACTAGGTTTCACTACATCTATATATATTCACTAGGTCTATATTCTTTACCATATATATATATATATATATATTTAAAATCAAATTCTACATATTCTCTTAAAACTAGTTATTTTTAAACAACTGATTTTACTAATAGTTTGTTAAAAATTAGTTTGGTTGAATTCATTTCTGCCTTTATATTATTTAAGGCTTTTCAGTTTAGTCTTAGATTTGTGGCATTCAGTTAATTATTTAAAAAGCTAGTAATCATTATGAAGTACAGATTTTATTAAATATGAAAAAATACAAATATTTATAAATACCCATGGTTTTTCATATTACCATGACAACAATCCTAGAAATTATTATTATTATTATTATTTTTAACAATCCTAGAAATTATTATTCCAACTTTATATATGAGAAGGTTGGTTTAAAAGGACAATGGAATAGAGTTTGCACTTTAGACAGATTTGGGTTCAAAGACACACTGCCCACTTTCCAGATGAGTAACCTGGAGCAAATCACTTACTCTTTCTAAGCCCTGGTAAAACAATACTTGTTTTATGAAGTTCATAGATGAAAAAAATTAATGTATAGAAAGTACGCATAGCACTTGACAAAGAGCAATGACTAAAAGTGTGCAAGCTATTGCCTTATTACTATTCTTTTCATTTTTATAGAATTACTTTATTGTCGGCACCATTTTATTGGCATTATTAATATGTTTACTATCAAAGATAGTAATAGATTTTCTACAAAAATCACTATGTTGTAGTAATCAAAACAGTTTTTATTTTTTATTTTTTTTTTAAGTTTTATTTATTTATGAGAGAGAGAGAGAGAGCATGTGCAGGAGCAGGGAGGGGGAGGGGCAGAGGGAGAATGAGAGTCTTAAGCAAGCTCCTCACGGGGCTCCATCTCATGGCCTTGAGATCACAGCCTGAGCTGAAACCAAGAGTCAGATGCTTGACCAGCTGCACCACCCCGGCGCCCCCAAAACAGATTTTAATTTCATGGCTTTCTATTATAGTGTTGATTTCAGTTCTTCCTGTCAAAAATATGTGTGCCACTAGGTTTCATGGCTTTAAAGAGAACATATGTCTCCTAAAGCTGTGCAGCTCAAATTTTAAAGTGCATTCAAATCAGCTGGGAACATTAACTATAGAATCTGATTCATTGACTCTAGGCACAGGCCTAAGAATCTGCATTTCAAAAAACTTCCAGGTGGTGCCAATGCCTCTGGTCAAGCTACAGTTTGAAAAGTGCAGACACACAGGGCATTTTCAGACCCTTGGGCACATGAAGGTTGGAAGTAGGGCTTCCAACAGAAGCACAGAGGGCTTCTTGGCCTCAAATAGAATACTTCCTAATTCATTCTTGAGAAATGAAAGATCACTGTTTTCAAACCCCCAGATTCAAAGTTAATCCATGAGTTCATGAGGAAAGCATAAACTTCATACTTTCAATTCATACCTAGAGTATGATTCACCTAAGAAGAATCATATTTAGGATAATTTCTGTCTTTAGTCATGTGTTTTTTCTTGCTTTTCTCAGAGCATAAAGAAATATAAAGACCTCACTCTCCTTTCTTAACGGATACTTCTTATACCTCTGAATATCTTCAGTCCTCATTGACATAAAGTCCATATGTATTGTGTATAAATCTACTTACAAGTGTTTAAAAATAATTTTTCTCTGGAATACACATCTCACTTGTTTCTCTAGCTCTCTTCTCTCATCACCACTCTACATTTTGCTCATCTTTACCTCTAATCTCTAAAAGCAATTTTCATCTTAGGAATGCAAAGTTTTGCATTGATAATTAAGCTTGATTTTCAAATGAATATCTTCTATGCATGAACATTCACACAGGGTGGGATTGAAGCCAACTATGACTGGTTTAGTGTAAAAGAGCTTGACAACGTGCAATAGTTGCTATGGTCTGGATGTTTGTGTCCCTTCAAATTTCACATATTGAAATCCTAATCCCCGAGGTAATGGTATTAGGAGGTGGATCTTTGGGAGGTGATTGGTCATGACGGTGGACCTCTCACGATTAGGATTAGTGCCTTTATAATAAAAGACTCCCAGAGACTCACCCCTTCTACCATGTGAGGTTATAGTGAGAAGATGGCCATGAGTGAGGAAGCAGGTCTCAGCAGACAACAACTCTGCCAGTGCCATGATCTTGCATTTCCCAGCCTCCAGAACTATGAGAAATAAATTTCTGTTTATAATCCAACCATATTGTAGTATTTTGTTACAGCCTCCCAAATGGACTAAGGTAATAGGAATGTGTTTCCTTCTTCTTCTTCTCCTTCTTTTCTTCTTCTTCTCCTCTCTCCCTCCTCCTCTCCCTCCTCCCCCTTCTCCTCTTTCTCCTACTCCTCCTTCTTCTCCTCCTCCTCCTCCTCCCTTACCTCCTCCTTCTCCTCCACCTCCTCCTCCTCCTTCTTCTTTTTACTATACCATAAAGATATTAAATTAACATTTGTTGAAGGTATCTGAACAGGTGTTTTGGGATAATGTAATGCTTTCTGATTTTGTTTATTCTTCTTCCTGTTTAATTAATTGCTTTATTAAAAGCCAGCATATACTTATACTAATAAAAAGAAAGTACAGAAAAAGAATGCTATTTAAATGAATCTTCTCTGGAAAAGTTATTGAATATGACATTGTGTTTCAATTTAACTTCCTGCTCTAACCTATCTGAGATTTTATAGAATGATACTTTGAGAATTTTATTCTCAAATTTTTGATAGTTCTTCTTTTGTGTCTATGGGGAGTACTAGCACCCCATCATTCTTTTGTGACCATCAATTATCTAAAAGAAAATGATCATTTAAATACCAGTTTGTGGAAGGTAACATTTCCCATTTGGGGATATAATTTTATAAAATAACTTAAATAAAGGTTTGCAGCAGGTATGTGTGTGTGTTTCAACAAGTATTTATTGATTGCATAGGGATATGTAATATCCTTGAAACCAAGAATACTTGGCTTCTGCATAGGAATATGAAGTAGAAAAATATGAGATGGCATGAAATTTATGACTGAAGTATACATTTTAAGCAATAAGTATATATATGTATATATATTACAATATGAAATTATATTATTTAAGAATTTTATATGTTTATTTTCTGTTTTCTTGTCAAGTGTGGGTAATCTAGAAGGCAAATGTAGTTCTAGATGCTGATCTTTTCAGTGGTATCCTATAAGTAAAATATGTGAATTTGAACCAGATGAACAAGGCTGTATTATATATGTTCCTTGCATTGCCCATATATCCACCAATGAGTAAAACCTGGCTTTTTTTTTTTTTTCCAGAGTGCTTTACTCACAGTGGAAGATGTCCATGGACACCTGAGCTTTCTAGAGACTCAGGTAAAACTGTTTTTTAGTCCTCCTTGCCTCAAGTCAAGGGGGGGTAGTGGGAGAGAAGGAGAGAGAGAGAATATGTATGAATGAATGAATGAATGAATGAATGAATAATGGCTTATTTTCCTCTAGAACTAATTAAGGTTAGTAGTCTAATATTAGGAATGGAAAAATGAAGACCTAAAGAAATAAGAAGACTCATATAAAATAACATTTCTGTGAGTAAGGAAAGGAAATATCCTTGTATCTTATCACCAAAAGGAGGTATTATTTTGAAAAGAAAATAGCAAGATCATATGAGAGAAAATATGGGGGTGGGTGAGCACTGAGAAGGGAAGGCCTCTTCAAGAAAATTGCAATTAGGCTGAGACCTGAAAAATACAAAACACCTGTCAGGAAAAGAAAGGAATAAAAAATATCCCAAGAATATTTCAGAATGGCATGTACAAATTCACTGAGAATGGAAAGAATCATTTTTTTTAAGGAAATGACAGGGCCAGGTGTGGTGAGTTACTGGATCTTGGTAACCACGGTTAGAGATAGTATAAAGAAATGGTTGGAGATACAGGTAGAGAACACATCATGCTTTCTTGATTCTGGTCAAGCACCCCACTCCCAAGTTCCCAGGGTGTAAGAACTACCAACATGAAGATCCTTCTGTGTGCTGCAAGTACACTTTCTGGTTCTACAAAATGCAGATAATTTTTTTTTCTCTTAGCATGATTATTCTGCAGATCAAATAACGTGAGATGTGTGAAAATGGTTGGAAAATTAAAAATACTATAACTCTATGGGATTATCATTGCAAGAGACATAATGTGCTTCAGCCAGCAGTATTAGTCAGGCTTTGATATACATTCGTAAAGATCAGTTTGTTTTCACCAAGATGCCATGATTTTGTTGTTAATTCACTAGATCCTCTGATATCACTAGGGAATTTCAAAACTAAACCTAAAGTAAATGGCAAGGAAATGAAATAGAGTGTCTAGCATTGTAAAAGTTAATATTGATTTTTAGGGCAGAGTATTCTCCTCCTAGAAAGTCCTTATTACACAAAGAAGAAAGCATTACAATCTGTTGGGATAAGTAAATGTTAACTAAGAAAGTACATTGGAATCCGACTTTCTTTCTTTTAATTGGGCAGGCAGATTAGAAGGTCTTTGGAGCACAAATGCAGGTATGATATCTCAGAAAAGAGTTTAGATATATTTCTCTATCATTCCACTGCATGGGCATAACCAAGGCTTAGCTACCTGTGAGACCGCCAGAGGTACACATCAACTGCAGGTTTCTTTGAAGACTTCATCAAGCTGCTAACATCTCCAACACCTTGATTCTCATCATTCATATCACTTATGTTGTTGAAAATATTTACAATTTAAATTCTTTTTATTTATGATTTGAATTCTTGAAATGATTTATAGCTCAGTGATAGTAAAGTATTTACTTTCCTTTTGGAAAAAAAAAAGTGTTGAGAGAGACAAGGAAGTTTCAGGGGGACCTGAAGCAGTAAGAAATATGAATTGCCTAAGACAAAACTGACTGATTTTAAATTGCAAGTGTAGTTTATCTTTAGTGTGATTAATTTACTCTGACTTCTATGTGTCTTTTGTAACATCAGAAGTCAAAACAGTATGGAAAATCTGGATAATATTTAATTATACCAGATCATAAACTTATTTGAACTTCTGGTACTCTAAGAATTTTTTGACAAAGGTGTATGGGAGAATGGCTAGAGTTATGCAGACCCTTCTCTCTTTCCTGAGTTCTAAGTCCTGGTTGTAACAGGGAAGAACATAAACACAACACACAAACAAGCAGACAAAGAAACTAGTAATCAAAAGTAATCTGCGGTGCCTGGGTGGCTCCATTGATTAAGCATCCGACTCTTGATTTCAGCTCAGGTCATGATCACAGGGTCCTGAGATGGAGCCCCACCAGGGTACTGTGCTCAGGGGAGTCCTCCTGGAGATTCTCTCCCTCTGCCCCTACCCCTGTCCCCCCACTGAAAATAATAAATAAGTAAATCTTAAAAAAAAAAAAAAGTAATCTAAGGGTTCATAGGAGAATAAATAAGTGACATGATCAAAATGTGAAGTGGTGGATAAAACTAATAACAGAATACATCCTGAATAGTTGCAATCAAACTCAATATATATGATGTGTGTGTACGTGCATATACAATGTGCATTTATGAATAAGAGAAAGGGGAATGGAAGGGGGCAGGGGAGTGGGAAGGAAAGAGACTTGGACAATAACATTAAAATTTCAAAGTTGTATTTATCTAAAGTCATTGTGAACATCTTATGTTCTTTACCATATTCATCCAGGGAATATCTTGTAGAACATATTTCATAGGCAAGCAAGATAACTAACTTTTTCTCTTCCTGTGGTTTAATCCACTTGTGAGTTTGAAACTTAAATCCTTTTAAAGATTCAGTCCCTTTGGAAATGCTAATCTCAAAAGGATTTTTATTTCTTTTTTTGGTATAAAAGTAATCACTCCTCTTTCTGTGCAATTATATACTACATTCTATTTTTATTTGTATTGCATTTTCACATCAATCTTATTCTCCTAATACTCTAGTTAGAATGCTATCCATTTAAAATAAGGCTGTAAACACAAAGTGAAAAAGTATTCTTGGAAAAGAAAAATAATTATATTGAAGTTTCAGAGAAGCTCCCCCCCTTTTCTTTTTGCTTCAAAACACTGCACTCCAGTAATGCTTTTACATGTGAAGCTAAGTCTGCAGCTCAAAAATATTGATTCTTTTATCTGCAGGATGTTCTTGGCCACAGCAAAAAGTACAAATGAATAAAAATACATGTACTTTCTTCTTCTTTCAGAAGAGACTTGCCATCTGTCCATGGCCTTTCATGATCAAGACACCAAGTCCCTTGGTTAATGTTACATAGAGCATCTCTACAGAATGGTTCCAACAAAAGATTCTATCTCAGGAAAATAAAAGAAAGGAGACATATTTGAAATATTTTTTATAATGATTCATGCCATCAAATATTTACTAAATGGCTTCTAAAGTCTAAGCACTATGTTAGATTCTGAAGATAAAATGGACAAAAGTGTGCATGTTCCATAATTTCTTGAAACATCCACTTTAGTAAGATCAGGAAGGATAATTATGTGGAAAACAGATCTGGTATTTTCAGAAATTCCTAATAGACAGGCAGTGGTGGAGTAAAGAGAATCTTAACATTATCTAGAGACTCAGATTCTAGGTCCAGTTACTACCAATTAAATTCTCAAATGTAAAATAAAATTCAAAACACTTCACAGTACTTTCCAGAGACCTAAGTAAAGGCTACGACAATACTCTTGTGGATGTCTTGCTTCTGTTTTTATTGCTTATTTTATTATGGTTTTGTTATTGTTATTCTGTATCATACCTCACTACCTTTTAATATTTCCAGGTACATAATGACGATAGATATATAGATATAGATAGATAAAGATATGAATTCATTGAATAAGGTATTGAAAAACAGTTGTAATGATTAAAGAGAGTTTCTTTTTGTACTTAAAGGTTATTGGGGACTCAATGTTTAATATCTAGGGATATTTACTTAAGTGTATCAGGTAGCACTGCTTCCATTTTATGCCTACAGGCCACTAAATTTCCTTACCTATTAAACAAAGTAACTTGTCTATTAAAATATTTTTCATCTGTTACACTACTAAAAAGTAAGATACATTAGATTTTTATATATTTTTTATTTTATTTTGTGAGATGTTTGACATTGATGGCCCAATGGCTATTAACCCCTAATTATTTAGCTAGTGACCACAGTGTTAAATATTTGTAAGGAATTAGTCAAATAAATTGGGAAGGAACCTTCTCAGATTGAATTAAATGTAAAGTCTGCAATGGCATAGTAAGTATGACTATCATAGTAAGACTATCAGTGCTGCTAGTAATTTTTCTTCTGTGGATGTCTTAAGATGTTGTACTCAGTTCACTGGGGGAAACGGAGAAAAGAGATGGGGAGTACTGGAAGGAAAAGAAAAAAGAAAGTTTTGGTTTAGTTTTGCTTTCCCTCTCTCTCTCTCTCTCTCTCTTCATAAAACCTGTTCAGAATGTCTATTTGGAATTAAGCTAGAAATACCCAAGCACAACTTTCTATGACAACCAGCCAAGTATTCCTCAGGCAAGGCATGGTTTACTTCTGAAAAATTATCTCAGGTTACCCAAGTGGTCTCGGCTAAGGAAAAAAAAAATGTATTTTCTCATAGGTAGCAATTATTTTTCAAAAAGTTCTGTGTGTGTGTGTGTGTGTGTGTGTGTATGTGTGTGTTTCCAGACAAACAGGACCATGGGATAGGCTAACTTGTAAATGAATAATTTGTCTCACTTTCTCTAAAGAAAGATAATCTATACCAAAGTTCATGAGAGAGAAAAAGCTCCTGCGACAAAATAATTGTATAGGCAATACAATTCCATTTGTATTGCAATGTTTTTGCAATACATTTGCAAAAACAAATGTATTGCCTTTCCATTTGTAGGCAATGTTTAATGTCTATTCAATAAGATAAGAACTGTGCCTCACATAATTCATTAGCTTATTTAATTGCCACTTCGAAAAATTAAATGTATTAGAGATAACATGTCCACCCTTAGTTCGGAAAAGCAGGATTAAAGTGGATTAAATACCAACGTTTATATCAACATGGACGGGACTGGAGGAGATTATGCTGAGTGAAATAAGTCAAGCAGAGAAAGTCAATTATCATATGGTTTCACTTACTTGTGGAGCATAAGGAATAACATGGGGGACATTAGGAGAAAGAAAGGAAAAGTGAATTGGGGTAAATTGGAGGGGGAGATGAAGCATGAGAGATCGTGGACTCTGAGAAACAAACTGAGGGGGTGGCGGGATGGATTAGCCTGGTGGTGGGTATTAAGGAGGGCACGTATTGTATGGAGCGCTGGGTGTGGTGCATAAACAATGAATCTTGGAACACTGAAAAAATAAAATTAAATTAAAAAAAATAAAGTGGATGTTGTAGGCTAAAACTGGAATAAGAATCATTTAACATCATTTAGTAGGACGCCTTCTTTTGCTTAACATTTAGCATTTACAAGCCACATTTGAGAACAGTATATATTTTTATGTATACTGTATTTCTATATATACTGTATATATACAGTATTTATTTTATATATATTTATATAGCAGTATATATTTAAACCACTAACAAAACTAAGACATACAACAAACCTATTTATCCATTTTTATGAATATAAGAAACTAATTGATTTGTCATAATCAATTAGTTTTCAAAGATCAGATTAAATGCCATCTCCTTGATAAAATTTTCCCCTAACTACCCAACTACATGTGATCCCATTATCCTCTAAATTTTTATAGCAAAATATAGGTACATATATCACTACTCTCCTCTCTAGAATTTACCCATCATGAATAAACATACCTAACATATTTTTGCGATTCATCACATTAAGCACTGCTTTAACTAAATAACTTTATTCACCCATTTGATCTTCCTAATAATCAGTATTATAATCTCAAAGTTACAGATGAGGAAGTCAAAACTGAAAAACAGTTAATTTGTGAAAATTACTCTAGCAGTATGTGGCAGAGCCAGAATTAAAACACAAACCATGCTTTTTTATGTAACTCATGCTGTCTCATATGAAGAAAGAATATAATTTGCACCTGTGTAATACTTAGAAGGTATAACATAATGCTTCAAGTATACTAGTTATTAAGTAAATGCCTACTGAATGAATAAATACATGAACAGGACTTCAAATAGAGAGAAAAAATCACTTTCGAGAGTTAAGATGGAAACTGGTCAACTTGATTTTAACAATGTAACCAAAATTTTAAAAGTATAAAAACAAAATTCCAAGATAATCTTAATATTCTGTTTCCATCAGTAAAGCTATATAGGTAGATCTAGAAAATCAAAACACAATGCACTTTAATATAAGGTACAAGATTAAATATTAAAATGGAAAAAATTACTTTTTAGCATTCAGCTAGGGCTTGACAGTCATATAAAGGTAGGAGCTAACACAAATTATGTGACCTACAGAAAGAACTGATATCTCTAGTCAAATAGATATCATGCACTTAGACTGAACTGAAGAAATTTTAAAAAATGATTATTTCATATAATTTTAAGTCTCTGTTTTCTCTACTGTCAATATCTGGGTATCATTCAAAAGTATATATCCAACCTATAGCTCAAAAACTATTACAAAGCATTATGTAAATAGATATTTGTTGAATTTATTAATGATCATGTTACCTTATCTCTAAAAATAAGAAAACAAAAAGATAATTTAAGAATGTAGCAATATATTCAGTCCTGTATAATACAAGAAAGATATCTCTGGGAAAGTATTACAACTGCATCCTTAAGTTTTGTATTCTATGAAGTTTAATATGCCTGTTTGCCTGTTTTCATATATAACATAGCTATCTGAAATGGACTTAAAATATGCATATGGAATTTGGAAAAGGAAGAGCACAACTGATTAAAAATGTGATGTTTGTGAAGGAGCAATGTAGATGAAATGCAAATTTAAAAATATTAATTTTTCTGATGATGCTCAGTTAGCAAAAGATGTGAACAGATTCCAAGTTGTGAAAAGAGCATGCATCTTAAATGTAGTAAAAAGATTAACTGAACTGAGATTAGTTCTAATAAACAGAACCAAGCTGGCAAGAGACCACATAATTCATAGCAGTTAGCAGCATAGTTCTGGGGTCCTGTGCACATACTACACAAGTACCAACCCACCCATGTATGTGGCTTTTTGACTTCGGGAAAACAAAATCAAAAACAAACACCTTCCAGAATTCCCAGTAGCTTCTTCTGTAACATGAGGGTCATAGATATGCCTCCCTCATTTGCTTGTACAAATTTTAAAAGTTAAGCATACAAAACCACGCTTAAGCAATAATTGTGCCTATTAATCAACATCAGTTTTTGCTATTTTGTTTTGAAGTAGATTAAAAAGAATGACAGGCAGGAGCCAATGATTATGCAAGAAAAATGAGGAATGGCTTGGCTCTCAGATAAATTTGAAAGAGTATTTGCTTATAATGAAATAATTTAAATGCTCATAAAATAAGAATACAGAAACAATTTTGAGCCAAATACCTGGTACCAATCCAAGATAAGGAATTACATTATTCTAGAGAAAATACAAAAGTCTAGAAGTTAGTAACACAAAGCAACCCTTTGAAAAAGGAATTAAATTTTAGAAATTAAAACTTTTGTTTACGAAAATTAAAGTCAGATTGTATATATATAAAATACACACATACACCTATATGCAAAGTAATATATACACATATATACACACCAAGTAATAGACATTGATATATGTGTACGTATGTGCATGTGTGTGTATATATACATATTTGTATAAATATATATGTACATAATATATACATATATACAATATAAGCACATAAATATATATGTATATATATTTATATCCTATCTCCATGAAGGGAGTTTACTTCTCCAAGATATTGTGCTGAATTGCTTTAGTCTTATGGTGAGTAGAGATTACCATGTTGATCCCCGGCTTCAGGATTGGCTTTGTAAACTATTTGGAAAATGGGATATTGACAAATGTGATGTAAGAAGAGGCTTGAAATGTGCTTAGGACTTTGGATTTACTCTCTGACAGTGGGTAAGAACTTCCTTCCTGCTCCTTATGCCATGGATACAAAATGAACACATGTGGAGTGGGCCTGAAAGGAATATGCCCATTATAGCCACACGCCACTGTTAGGAGAAATTAAAAACAACAAACCCCAGCCAATTAGCACATTCACAAAACAGAATAAATGATGGGTTTTTAAAGCTACTGAATTTTGACTTTTTAAATGAAACAACAGCAAGTAATAACTAAGCACTATTTAATTATAAATCAATGTTAAATAAATAAATTATAAGCTGTTTTTATTAGAGAATGCATGTCTTCTATATACTGGCAGGAATGAGCTTTGAGTATTTTATTATTTCTGTTTGGTGAAAGAAATTCTGCAAATATATAAATAATGTTTCCAATGTAATATGATAATGAATAAATATTAGACAGGAAATGCTTTGAAATGTTAAAAGAATTTTATCAGTATGAGGGGACTTATAACATTTTCTCAAATAGAAAATATTTATTGTAAAAAGTTAAGCAGTATGCACGTACAAAATATGCCCATAGCATGAAGATAATATATGCATTCTTCTTTGAACCTCTCTATATAATGCCTTAAGTCACTAAGTCATTTCTTTCAGTAAGAATCTTAAAGAGCCCTTTGACAAGACATCACCACTCAAAAACATTCCACCAGACTTTGATTAAAACTTGTGTTAAAAAAATCCTCCTACTTAAAACTAGAATATTTTCATGTGCTTGCTTTGATTTTTCTCTCTCAGGTTATATATTTTCAAGGAATTGTGGCTATAATCTTGCTTCTTAATAATCTATCACAGACAAATTTGAAAAATAGGTTTAGTAAACACTATTTGATGATCTTTGGCTTGAAACAGCTACTGTAACGTTTCAGGCTTCCCACATTATATACCTTTCAATTAAATACAAAGGCACTTGGCAGATAATAAAATCAGTGTTATATAAATTTTCAGTAAAGACTAAGCAGTGACTATAAATAAAATCAAGATACTTGCTGAACTGGAAAGGGCTTTTTCTTCATGGAAGGATAGTTTGTTAATTACTTTTCCATGTTTTCACATTAATTAGAAATGGTTCTTCCAGCTACTCAAAATATCCACTGGACAAAACTATACAGGGTGAAGAATTAGATAAAAATGTAAATGGTAGGTAGAACCATTTAGATTTACTTGCAGTGTCTCTCCTAATGTGGCCCTACATTTTCTGTGTGCATTTCAATGTGTCACAGACATTTGAATAAAAGGGAAAAACATTTCATTGTGTGTGTTTTTGAGGACCTTAGAGATCATTAGTTTAAATACAGTAATTTTTAGTAATTTCACCAGAATTATTTATTTTCAGTATTAGAAAAATGTCAGGAAATTCACATTTAACTTTTTAACAAGTTTCAGTTTATAAAAGGTGCTATTTTCTCCCCCCACCAAAGAAATTTACCACATATTAGTAATTATGAGTGAGCAGCTATAACTATGATACGTTTTGAGAGAGATCTCTTTTCCTCTTTGTTAGATATGGTTACTTTTCTGGCTGTTATTTGATTATAAAATTCAAATAACCACTTAAAAATCTGAAAACACCTTATTCTACTACCTCATGAAAATTTGTTAGTTAGAAAAGGGGTCAAGATTTGGGGTATTTTTTTTCCTCCATTTAATTTCAGACTCATCTTTCTACCTTTATAAAAGACATTTTTTTTTTTTGGTAACAGTTTAGTGACTTAATGGAGCTCACAGAACATGATGACATTAAAAGCTTTCAGGAAATATTCTGTTTATTTTTTTATATAAATATTCTTAGCTATACCAGTCTAGAAAAAGAAGATAAGTGAATAACAAAATAATTTCTGGAAAATTAGTGCATCAAGAAAGATAAACTGGTGGATGTGTGTGTGTGTATTTCATTTTTGAGGCATTTTAGAGAAAATTATTAACTCCTGAATCATACTGGATTTGTGGCATATACATTGAGATACAGATGTCTCATTTTTCTCCCAGATGGATCTTTCCACTCATAGAATCGCCATTTGCTCTTAATAGATTGCTCAATTTTCTGACTCCTTCCTGGGTTTCTTTTCAGAATTTTGCTCATTCCGTTTCAAAAGCATGGATATACAAGAGGAAATTGGGAGTAGAAGAAAAAGAGGATAAGAAGGCTTATGTAAAATTCCCACATAGCAAATAAAAAATAATTTATATCTGACAGGATATGAAATATAGTAGTAGTTCAGAAAATCTGCTATGTGAATTGTCAAAACAACACAACGTCCAATTTGTTTTGTGGCTCTGGAAACTTGTCTCTTTTCAGACAAGAAAAACCTAGCAATAATAAAGAGCAAAGCTTAGGAAAGCTAGTAGTTCTTTCAATGGGAGAACCTTATTAATAGCAAATCAGACTGTACCACCTCTTTCTCCTATGACTGTTTTAATTACACCGCTCTTCAAAGTAACTAATTCATTCTCACCTATAATTAATAATTGTTTGGCATACCTCCAGGAGTAACTTATTCTTACTCATTAAACTCACACTAGTTATTATAGCCCACAAATGATCTCAGTGAACTTTCATGACACTTCCGTTTGTTAACACAAGATTAACTATTTAATTATGCTCAATTAATTGTATGTGCCTTGTGTTTTTGCACAGACCGTAAACAACAAAGCCAACACTCAACATCCTTTCTGTAACCAGCTCTTGTTTCAGTCTTTCTGCTTATTTTTTCTTGATTGCAGTGTCCTTATATGGTACATGTTTTATGCTATTGGACCCTATCAATAAATATAATTGAATAATACTTAGACTCCTTAGGACCATCTTGATCAGCTAGATATTTAGTTTGTGTTCAGAAAAGATGCACTTATCTCCTAGATCTCTAACTATCATCTCATCTTTTTTGTTTCATTGAATGACTTTAAAATGAAAACAATGACCTTTTCTCCTCTATGGGCCTTTGGGGATTTGTTTTGTGTCACTGAATGGAAATTATACTTTTAAATTGTAAATTATTTAAACAAGGTATGCTGATACTCAAAAAAATAAATTAGAACAAAATTAGTGTGAATAAATAGCAATTATATGAATAACAAAATGATGTGCTCTTCTGAATACCCGAAGTTTAGTCATGTCAGTATTAGATATGACAGAATATATACAAATCCTTGTTGGTTGAATAGTTGATAAGTCTAACAGTTTGATGTTGCCTATTACGTCGGTCTATAAATCAGGCATCCTTTCAAATTTAAGTGATAACACATATTATTTTTAAAAAATGTTCAATACTATCAATAGTGTCAATACTATCATACCACACAATCCAAACCATGAGTATGGGTCTGTTGAATTAATTGAATATGACCCACACTGAAGAGTTTTACATGTGCCAAAATACAAACTCATTCAAAGCAGTGATAAAACCCAACACAAAATATTGGAAAACCCCCCACAAAATATTGAATCATTTTTTGTGTTCCTTAACTCATTCATTCATACATTCTTTAAACAGATAATTCTTAGGGATAAGCACCAATAAATGAGCTAGAAAAGGAATTCAAGTGTAGCTTTTAGGCCTGGATTTTTTCTGTAGGCAGTTTTCTGATTACTGATTCAATATCTTTAGTATTCTAGTTCTATACAAATTTTGTTATTATTATTATGTTCAATTAGCCAACTTATAGTACATCATTAGTTTTGATGTAGTGTTCAACAATCCATTAGTTGCATATAACACCCAGTGCATTAGGTTACCCTAGCCCCTATCCCTTCGTTTCTGTAACCCTGTTTGTTTCCCAGGGTCCAGAGTCTTTCATGTGAAGAAATCAAGAGGGAGACAAGCCAAAACAATTTTTAAAAACAAGGACAGAGTTGGAGAACCCACCTTACCTGATTCAAAGACTTAATACAAAATTATAGTAATAAAATAATGGTATTGACATAAGGAGAGACATGTATATCAATAGAATAGGATTAACAGTTCAGGATAAACACTCACATTTATGATAAATTGATTTTTTCAGCCTTAGTGGAGTATAATGGACAAATAAATTGAAAGATATTTAAAGTGTACATGATGGTTTTAGTATATACTTATATATCGTGAAGGGATTTTTAACAAGTAATGTTAGATATCTGAATAGCCACATGCAAAATATTTAGATGGACCCTCCTACTTCATACCACATAGAAAAATTAACCCCCAAAATAGATAAAAATCTTAAATGAACAGCTAAAACTATAATAATTTTATTTTATTTTAATTTTTTAAATTATTTTTTAAAGATTTTATTTATTTATTTGACAGAGAGAAAGAGATCACAAATAGGAAGAGAGGCAGGCAGATAGAGAGGGGGAAGCAGGCTCCCTGCTGAGCAGATAGCCCAATGTGGGGCTGTATCCCAGAACCCTGAAATCATGACCTGAGCCGAAGGCAGAGGCTTAACCCACTGAGCCATCCAGGCGTCCCTAAAACTATAATAATTTTAGAAGAAAACATGGGGTTAATCTTTGTTGCCTTAGATTTGGTAGAGGATTCTTGAGTATTCTTAGACACCAATTGCACAAGCAGCAAAGGAAACAATAGATAAATTGTACTTCATCATTAAATTAAAACCTCTGTGCTTCAAAGGACACTATAAAAAAAGTGAAGAGAATTGACTGACTAGGAGAAAATATCTGCAGGTCAAATATCTGATAGAGCACTTGGGTCTAGAATATACACAAATGCCTACAAGTTGATAATAATAAGACAAATAACTGTTAAAAATTGGTAAAGGATCTGAGAAGACACTTCTATGAAGAAGACATAAAAAGGTGAATAAACACATGAAAGAATGTTCAACATCTTGGTCATCGGGAAAATGCAAAACAAAACCACAGTGAAACACCTCTTCAGACACACTAGGACAAGTGCTGATGAACTTATGGGAAAACTAAAAAGCCTTATACATTGTTGGAGGATATTTAAAATGACACAGCCACTTTGGAATACAGTGGTATTTCTTCAAAAATGTAAATATAGTGTTGAAAAAGAAAAACAAAGCCGGGGGCATCACATTGCCTGATTTCGAACTTTACTACAAAGCTGTGATCACCAAGACAGCATGGTACTGGCACAAAAACAGACACATAGACCAGTGGAAGAGAATAGAGAGCCCAGAGATGGACCCACAACTCTATGGTCAAATCATCTTTGACAAAACAGGCAAAAATATCCAGTGGAAAAAAGACAGTCTCTTCAATAAATGGTGCTGGAAAAATTGGACAGCTATATGTAGAAGAATGAAACTT
>CM052811.1:37192438-37244156 GCA_028533885.1 Nasua narica
GGGGGGGTGAGCCTGGTGGTGGGTATCGAGAGGGGCACATACTGCATGGAGCACTGGGTGTGGTGCATGAACAATCAATCTTGTAACACTGAAAAATTAAAATAAACAAATTTGGGGAAAAAAAATGTAAATATAGTGTTACTAATTTATCCAGAAATTCTGCTCTTAGGTATTCAAGATAACTGAAAACACATGGCCATGTGTATGTGCAAATATGTGTATGTGCAATACACATGTGTATGTGTATGTGCAAATATGTGTATGTGAATGTTCATAGAAATATTCTTCATAATAGCCAAAAAGTAAAAAAATATCCCAAACTCTTTCCACTGATGAAGAGCTAAAGGAAATATAGTATATACATACAATGTAATATTATTCTGCCATAAGAAATGAATGAAGAATGATGTATGCTATATCATGAGTGACTTTTGAAAACATGCTCAGGGAAATAAGCCAGACATAAAAGGCCACATAGTGTCTTATATGTATGTATCACATATTAAATAATTACATTTTTATGAAAGGTCCCATTAAGAGAACAGAAAGACTATAGGATAATGGCTAAACAATAAGTTCTGCTTTTTGAAGTGATACAATATAGTAATATTGATTGTGGTCATAGTTGTATAATTCTGTGAATATATAAAAAATATCAAATTGTACATGCTAAATGTGTAAACTGTGTATCAGTCAAGTCATTACTAACAATAGAAAAAGCTGTCTAATCATCTAGGTTTTACATTTTTTTATACTGCTTCTGAAAAATAACTTCATATTTGTCAGAAATGTGAAGCTGCAATTTTTGTACATTCTTTTATGGAATTTATTTTTCTGATTATAATTAGCTGTTTTTATATAAAAAAAAATTGTTCTGTTTAGGGAGATCATTAAAATACTCTTTCAGGACTGTCAGCCCAGAATGTATTAAATGGAATTTTTGTAACCTTTTAATTATCTTTGTGTTTGCTATGCATTAGCTCTAAGCTTAATTTCTTGATGGGTGAGTTCTTTAGGTATTCCATAATATTGGGGAATACTGTTAATTTCATAAGCTCTAGCTGTCCTAATTCACAAGATTATGAATAGTATTTAGTTTCTCTCACTCTCTCCTACTCTTTCAGCAATCTGTGGCAAGATGCAATGAAGATAAAATGTTCTTTTGTTCAAAATATTGCCAGCATTTTCTTAGGCAATCCCCTCTTCTCCCCCTCATCTTTAGTGAAGTGAGAATATCAACTGATATCTGGCTTTTGTTCACATCTTTAATATATAGCAATAGAAAATCATGCTTTAGCCATAACTTGCATTAATATATGAGATAGTACAACTAAGAGAAAGAGACAACGTTTATAATAAAATGGCGTGAAAGTGATAAATACCCAAATTCAAATAATTTGGTTATTATTATAAATAGTGTTTTGGAATCAATGAGTAACCTGGTGAGAATGAATTCAGCTATTTCATTTTCACTCATACTGATCTATATTTATTCCATTCCATTTACTTGGGTGTGTTTCCATATTAATTACTTCATATCTTGAATAGCTTTTCTTTCCAGAACTTAAGACTTCAGAATTGAAGACCACTGGAAATTTGTTAGGAATTCTTGTTCTCCAGATATTCCTAGTACTGCATGCATTTAAGACAAAGTTTGACTTACTGCTTACCGCCATATGAATGAATGCTACCTTGACAAAGCTTTGGTAGTGCTTTCAAAGGGAAAGGACAACATCGGATTTACTGAAGTAAAGTATTTTTACTGTGACAGTTGATTATGGTCGGGAAAATCATAATAGTTAGTGATTTGGAGGAAAACAAGGCAAAGTTTTGAGGAAAGAGGTAAATAGTATTGAAATGTTGTTGATATTATTAAAAAGTTGATAAATTTTTTAGGAAATTCCTATACTAAAGTTGAAAGTTATTCACTGGGCAAGAATCTCCTGGAATAGTCAGATTATGATAAAGAAAACAGTGGGGCACTAAAGTCAGTATAACATAAATAGCAAATGGTGTGAAGGCATATAATTCTGGTTTTCTATTGTTTCAACATAATGTTCACAGGAAGGGGACATTTGAACTTTCTCTTGCATCTTTGAGTCCAATGATTGATTACTAAAAATTAAATGGACAGGAGCAATTATACCAATTTCTTTGTGTAGAAGACAGAATGAGATTGAACTGGAAGTTTTCAGAGAGAAATGAGAGATTGAGATAATTAAGGAACTACTAAGAGATGAAACAAATGAAAGAACATTAATGAAGACTTTTGATGTCATGGACTACGTAATAAGAGATGTGAATTTATTACTAAAACAAATGAAGGCAAAATACAGAACATAGGCTGCAATATGCCTGAAAAATACAGAATATAATAATTATATTCTAGTAGCAATTTGTAAAAAATCAAATTTAAGACTGAAAGATATATGATAAGTACCTAAGTCATCTTGGTTCATTTGGTTTTACCTGACTCATAGTTTTTTATTAAATTTAGTAAAATAAAATATACAATTTGTAATCAATCAAAAGTCATGGTTAAGAGTCCAGAGTCTAGAGTCAGACCTGTGTGGTCATAATTCGATTTCAGCCCTAATTCTGCCACTTCCTTGTTAGAGCAAATTAACTAACTGTAGTTCTTCATTTTGTTTGTGTGTATACATGTTTTGTAAACTTGGGAAAAAATACAAACAAAAATGTAATTGCTGCTTTAAGTGAGATCAAACTTATTTAATCATATTTCTATATCTGTGTTGATACATAGATATAGGTATACATATCTCACCGTATTAAACACAATACATTTTCAATAAATTTAACTCCATTAATTTTACTATTTCTTTCTTTTTTTTTAAGATTTTGTTTATTTATTTGAGAGAGAGAGAGAGAGAAAGTGAGGGAGAGCACGAGAGGAGAGGTCAGAGGGAGAAGCAGACTCCCCGTGGAGCAGGGAGACCAATGCGGGACTTGATCCTAGAACTGCAGGATCATGACCCGAGCCAAAGGCAGTTGCTTAACCAACTGAGCCACCCAGGTGCCCCAGTTTTACTATTTCTAAATTAAATTTGTGCTTATATCTGGAGTATCAGCCACAATAAAAGAAGCAAATTAGAATTCCTCCTAAAATCAGAACCCTGAAATCAAGCAAAATTTGGCTACCATGCTCCCAGATACATGACTGAATATCCCTACCTATAAAATCTCAGGTTTTCTAGTTACTTAAAATAATTTATATCCATCTTTATCCATTTATGTCCCATTGGTAGTCATTCAATTTTGGACCTAAAGGATGATTCAGGCAATAGTGTGATGCGAACTGTGGAGAACTTGCTTATCCATGTGGAAATTATTTAATGGATGGAGTGGAAAATGCATATTACAATGTGCCAACATGGGGAGAATATAAGAACCCAGAAAACTTCCTGAAAGGGGAAACACACATTTCTGAAACTGGAATACATATATTTTTTTGTGTTCCTGTTCCTCCTCTTGCCTCTGGGATCCTGATAATTTCTCCTTGGTGTTTTTAACTGAGAATGACATTTAAAACTCAAGAGGATTATAGTAGTATTCAAATGTGGTCTTTGAAGTATCTTAATGATTCACTAAAAGACCTCTGAGGTGTCATATTTTAGTGCAGCCTTCAGCTGACTGCAGTTTGTGAGTCATCTATTTAGTCAATAGCTGTGTGATAGAGGGATCCTCCAAGTGTATGGAATTGTTCAGAAAGATGTGGGTGTGGAATAAGACATGCTGATCCCTAGTCACAAGAGATATCCTTAGATTCAAAGATGGCTGAGTTTGGGCCAAATTTCTGAGTGAGCCTAAGTCAAGTGTTTAAAGGCCAAACTGCAGAGATCTTCAAGTCTGAGTGGGGAGTGTGGGCATTGTGGCCTGCTAGAGAAAAGTCTTTTCCTTGTTGCTACACAACATAAGGGAAGCACAAGTATTATGACCTACAGTGGAATCATCTTTCCTTTGCTTATAGATGATGAAAATCTCTTATAACACACCAGGATACATAAGGAGGTAACTGAGTAATAACACAGACTGTTTAGACATCCACTAATAAAAGAGTTCTACATAATTTGTGTTAAATACAAAGTCTGGTCAGTCTTTTATTTAAAAAAAGAGATATCACTGTAGTATAAAGACAATCTAAACAAAACTAAACAAACTGATAAAAAAGAAAAACCAACCAACCAACCAACACTGGATACCTCAGTTCTCATCAATTATATCTCAAAATTCAAGGCAAATCAAATAAATATCTCTCTGGTGCTTTTCTACATACTTTTCAAGCAAGACCCAAGATTCTTAAAAGAAAGAAGATAAAAAGGGCCAAGAACAGTCAAAATCATTTCCAAAATAAGCAGGAGAAATCAAATTATCCCATTACCTGTCAAAGCTTTTTATGAAGCTCAACGTAACTAGCTCTAGTAATTAGAAAAGTGTATAATATTTGAATCAGTAATGGCAAGGATGAATACACCAAAAACATCTATAAAGAGATAGGAATGACAGGGAGAACAATGATGGAAATGGCACAAGATTGAAACAACTGGTGAATCTGTAAGGATGCACAGGTGTTTCTTATACTATTCTTGCTAAAATTGTGTACATTTGAAATATTGAAATAAAAAGTTACCATAAGAAAATCTCATTTCAGTAAAATACCTCAAGAAATAGATTAGATTCAGGGTATAGCTTTCCACTTTTTTCTATTATTTCTATTATTTTATTTATTTTTTATTTTATTTTATTTTTATTTCTATTATTTCTATTACTATTATTTCCACTTTTTTCTATTATTTCCACTTTCCACTATTATTTTTATTATTTCCACTTTCCACTATTTTCCAGATAGCCTCCATCTAGCTGGCAATTAGTTTGAGAGAGGAAAACTTGAAGAGAAAAAATCTAAGTAAAGTAGCTTGAAACTTATGTCTTAGAAATACATTGAAATATGTAAAAGGGCAGCAAATACATATTCTTTCCCTATTCCACTCTCAAATATTGGATGTGAGGAAGGTATACACATTATCTTCCTAGACTGAGTCACAGGGAAGAAACCAAGAAAGCACAGGCAGTAAAAGAGGTCACTAGTGCTTCTCAAATATCTTTCAAGTAGCTTCATGATCCTCAGTATGCAGTCTTTGATATCTATGTAGGTCAAATAACCCATCCTGCCTGCCAGTATAAACAAATGTAGGTCAAATAACCCATCCTGCCTGCCAGCAAAAACAATATATCCCATGGTAAACAATTGTGAAGAAGGTGTTTTTTACTTTCCATAATCTTGCATTCTCTGTCTACATAGTGGAAGCCATGTATTCTGACAAAAGGCTAAACTGCAAGATAGAAGCAGGTTGGACCCCTGATTCACCACTTGGAAGAGGATACTAAAGACAGCTGGATTTAATTGGACATTAACAACAAATAAACAAGTGTTCTAATAAATATATAATATCCATTTTATTATAATAAATATATACATATAAATTATATATTTATATATAATGATGTATATAACTATATAACTTTTACTATAATTTGAGTTTCCAAATACTTTAAGTATTCAATAAAATACATGTTATTATAATATGTCAGGTATTGAAAAAGCAATTGTTTTTATGACATAATTATGTTTGTTAAGTCACTGCCAATCTAATAATGTATAGTTCTTTCTACAAAGTTGACCAAGAAATTGTTAATAAGAGATGTTTATGAACAGTATAGACTCTCTCCTAGTTTCTTAAATATTTTTGATTTGCAATATTAAACTTACAATGTCATCAAAATTAGAGCATAAACTCTTCATCTTCATTATCGTTTGCATTCTCTTAGCTTATGGCAATGCCTGAGGATAAGATATTTTATCGAAGAAACACATACAAATGGATGAACGAATTAATTAATTAATAATATAATGCAATTGTAAATAGAAGTAATGAGAAGCATTGGCTGGATAGCAGAAATTCTGCTAGTAATTATTAATGTTTCCCCTGAACAAAAGCAATGCTTCAAATCACAAGGCAATGAATAATACATTTGTAAGTTAATTATATACAATGAGGGATGACACATTTTATTTCTAGTATTACCATATACTTTTCACCCTTGATATTATATATAAAATTAAATGCCAATTTTCTTCTTGATTTTCCACAAATTCTCATTAATCTTTCCCATAACAATGATTTGAGCATATGGAATTTAGAGCTTCAGTCCACCATTGTCATGAGTACACAACTTCATTACTGATTTGAGAACCTGAGCATTTATTGTGGAAAACAATGGCAAATACATCACCATACATGCTTACAAAATTCTCTACTTAGAAAATAGATATTGGTATTCTTCTTTATTCTTATCTGAAGCTTAAATCATTAGCAAAAATTTGAAGAAATCATAAGTCTAAAACACATTCTCTCTTTAGAAGGGTCAACAGAGTTCCAGAATGAGTAAACATTTGGTTACTTCAAGAAGACACAAATCAGAATTTTAACATGCTTATTTGTTTTTATCAGGTTTTAGGCAAAGTAATTTCATTTGAAATTTACATAAAAACTCATTCTAATGTTCTGCCTTTCTCTCTGGCTGTGAATAAAAAAGAGGTAAAGGCAAGATTATTTGCAAAATCTTATATAATCATTTAGCACTGAGCTGATGTGAGATTCTAAAGCCTTTGTTAAAATAACTTTCACTCTTGTATTTCAATCCTGGCCTCAAGCATTTGCGAGCTTGCAAACCCAGGAAAGTCACTTATCCAGTCAGTCTAAATGTCTGCCCCTGGAGAATACAAATTATAATACTAATTGTACAATGAAGATTAAATGAGATGGTATGTGCAAACATTGTTTTCTCATTAGTGAAATGCTTTCTAAATATGAGAGATGATGTGATGTTGATGCAAACAGGGAGAACTTTAATAGACGTAGCCAATAGGTCTCATGGCAGTAGAGAACCATCTGTGTATAGGGTGACTATACAGAGGAAACACTACTGTGCTCAGTAGAAGGACAAATACCATCTAATATCCATTCCCTTTAGGCATTTCTATCAGATAAGCAATTTGGGTTGTCAGGCAAAAAATCTGTCCCTCTCTTTATGACAATAGTGATTTTACTTTGCAATAGCAAGTGAAGGGGTGTGTGTGTGTGTGTGTGTGTGTTTAATAAGTCCAAGAGATTGTGTATAAATTCAAATGTCTATTTTGAAATGTATAATGTTAAATAAATCTGTCATCAAAAACTGAAATGAAATTGACTAACTCACTATTGGCAACTGGACATGGTAAACTATATTTGTCAGGTGTGGAATCAAAACAAGAAGGGTCTGAAATTAAAATTTAATAGCCTCAGGTAAAATCAGCCTAGTGATCCATCTCCTCCACACAGCTGATTTCCTGGTGGAACATGAATACTCTTAAGATTATTGGCTAAGGCTATCTTCATGTAGATAGCGCAAAGCTGGTTTTTGCTTCTGTTTGACTAGGTGACTCTTGCTTTCATGGGTTTCAAGGATTATCAAACTGCTTGTGATTGATATAGTCCCTCTTTACTCATGCTGGTATAAAAAGACCCGTTTTGATTTGAAAATGTCTACTCCATCATAGAGTGCTTTTAATCTTAAACTGTGAAGTTTAGGAAGGAATGTGATAAAATTTGCATCGACATCTTTGAGCCTCTTGAAAGAGAGAGTGTTGGTTTTCTCAGTCTTCTACCTTTAATGCTCAATTTTTCATAACCTGAGTGTCTGCAGTGATAAGCCAAGTTCAAAGCCAGCACCTAGATGGTTATCAGAAGGCTTATAGTAGAGACAGAGAATATCTCCTGATCTAACATTTAGAACTTTAAACAGAATAACCACAGATGATTATGAAGTTGATGCATTCCACAAAGATGTCTAGGTAGGGGTGTGGTAAGTAGACATTAAATTCTATCTTACATTAATCACCAAACTTAACCTTGCTGAGAAGTTGCATCTTCCCAAATGGGAGACTGTGTATAATTGGAACCTAATAGAAGAGTAAAGACCTTGACCATGAACTTTTTGGGGAATTAAAGAAAATGCAAGTGAATGTAAAATTATAGCTCTGTGGTTTGCAAGACTGCAGAGAAACCAGTTATATGTAACAAGACAGAAGATAAGATTTTCTCCTCCCACCCATTCTAACTCCAATCCAATAGCACATGCACTGAGAGAAGCAGTCAGATTAGCAGAGACATCTTTATAGTGGTTGGCACATGCATCATACTCTATTTTCAGTGGACAACCCTATGACTGACACTGGATAATCTACAGTTTTTTCTTTGAGAAGTCACAAAGACTTTCGAGATACCTTGATATTGTTAGACAAAGAGTATCTTCAAGCATCTCCTTTTTCAACTGCCTACACTTGCTAATTAGGACATTTCTGGAAGAAACTATACATTGGTGACAATTTGAGCTGGGGGAAATTATGTATTTTCGAGCCTTAAGTTTATGAATCTGAATTACAATTCCTAGGGAGAGGGAGTAACCAGGGTTGTGCTTTATGATTAAGGCCCATGGATAATGACTTTATGCCAATAAGAGTGAGTCCACGTGGAGATAAAATGATATCAATGTAGCAGTGAGCTCAGTATATGATGTCTATTAAGTTTTTAAGAACAATTGCCCTATTTTTATTGTAGACTGATGAAATAAATCACACAGATTATGCTATGACAGGTAATCAACTTATCTAGGAGTCTTATAGACCAGAGTTATTCTTATTTATCTTTTATGAGATAATTTTTTAATATACACCTCTGGGAGAAAACATAATTCTTATTTGTTGGGAGAAAGTTTCATGGTACAATGCAAATGTTCTCAACTGCCTTTCACAGAGCCAACTGTCCAGTCAGATAGTGACATCCACCACTAAGATTTTGGCATTTGTGGTGTCCTGCCTGATAAAGTGCCAAAATAATGTATTCTGCCTTTTACACTTTCCTGCTGTATAATTGCACATGTAACAGCTCTAGGCAGATAAAATTAAGGAGTCCTTTTCTAACTGCAGTCTCTAACTAAAGATGGTATGTCATTTTAGACTGAAGTCATACTGGTTGGTTTCTTCCTTTAGATGATTAGATGAAGACTGTTAGTCACTTTTTCCATTTTTTTTCCCGTAGTAACATACACATAACATGAATTTACCACCTTAATCAGTTTTAAGTACATATTTTAGTGGTATTAAATATATTCACAATGTTGGACTACTATCATTAATCTCCAGAACTCTTCTCATCTTATAAAATGAAACTCTATACCCATTAATCAGTAACTCCTGATTCTTACCATCTCAGACCCTAGCAGCCACTACTCTACCTTTTGTCTCTATAATTTTGACTAGTTTAAGTATTTCATAGAAGTGGAATTATAAAGTAATTGTTTTTTTCTGCTCCTTTACAGCTCCATCCCCACCTTTTTCAGTTATTGATGTCACAAAATTACATATATTCTCTTTTTATATAAATTACATATACCTATATATGTGTATTGCATATATATGTAATCTCTCTTTATAACTTGTATGCAAAAATATAAATTTGTACATCTTTTAAATGCATTAGTCTTAGATTACATAGAAAACAAAATGTGGAGCCACAAACCAAAGTTACAGTAAAACTAGCTTTCAGGCTCATTTTTTAATGTATCAAGCTCTAAAAAAAAAGTAGAACTTTAAACCATTACTACAATAATACTAGGTCTGGCCATGCATATATCTTTGCTGAAATGTCCATCTCTTTCTTCATAAAACTTCAAGTTGCTGTGTAGTATCATTTTATTTCAACCTATAGGATTCCTTTTAGCAATTCTTCAGGACAAGTCTAATGGTAATGAACTGCCTCAGCTTTTGCCTATCTGGGAATGCCTTGAATTTCCCTTCACTTTTCTTTTCTTTTTTTTTTTTTTTTTTAATAAATCTTTTTCTTTTTTTTTTTTTAAGATTTTATTATTTATTAGAGAGACAGAGAAAGTGAGAGAGAGCATGAGAGGAGAGAAGGTTAGAGGAAGAAGCAGACTCCCTGTGGAGCTGGGAGCCTGATGTGGGACTCGATCCCAGACCTTAAGGATCAGGACCTGAGCCAAAGGCAGTTGCTCAACCAACTGAGCCAACCAGGTGCCCTCCCCTTCACTTTTCAAAGATAGTCTTATAGGCACAGGATTCTTGATTGACAGTGTTTTTGCTTTCATTTTTGTTTCCTTTTACCACTTTGAATATATCAGCCCACTGCTTTCTTGGCTCCAAAGTTTCTGATAAGAAATCGATTGATAATCTTAGGGAGGATCCCTTGCAAGTTATGAGTTCCCACTTCCTTGTTATTTACAAAAGTTCATCTTTGTCTTTGACTTTCAAATTTTAATTATAATGTATCTCAGTGGGGATGCCTCAGGGTTTATCCTACTTAAAGTTCCTTGGGCCTCTTGGATATTTATATTCATGACTTGTGAAATTTGAAAAGTAGCCATTATTTATTTGAATTTTGTGTCTGCCACTTCCCCTCTCTCTTCCTTCTAGAATTCCCACAATGTTTGAAGGTATACCATAGGTTCTTTAGGTTCTGTTCCCTTTTTCCAATCTTTTTTCTTTTTGTTCCTCAGATGGGACACCGGTTTTTTTTTTCCTCCCCTACATACTCAAATCTGTCTTTAAATCCCTCAGTTACTATATTTTCAACTCCAGAATTAACTTTTAATTTCTTTTTTGACTTTCCATCTCTTTATTGATATTTCCATCATTTTCTTAACTTCCTCTACATCTCCCTTTAGTTCTTTGAATATCTGTTATTTTAAAATCTTAATCTAGTAGATCTGTTATGGGATCTTTTCAGAGACAGTTTCTTTTAATTTATTATTTTACTATGGATAAGGCATAGTTTTCTGTTTTTTTTTTTTTTATAGTTTTCTGTTTTATTTAAAGCCTTGTGATATTTTGTAGAAACATGGACATTTGAATCTAATAAAATGATAACTTTGGAAGTAAGAGTCTACTCCTTCCCTCAGTGTTTGCTGATTTATGACTATTATTATTATTAGTTGTAGTAGTAGTAGATTTTCTCTTTGTCAAGGATCCGTCTGAGTTATAAACTAAAGATCTCCTCAGGTCCTTTCTCAGCCTGCATCTTTCTCTGGGCATACATGGTCACTTTTTAATTTCCCCTGTATATGAACTTGCTTTGAAATGTCTCAGTGTTAAATATCTGGATCCCAAAAGGAAAAAAAAAAAGGAAGGAAGGGAGGGAGGAAAGAGGGAAGGGAGGGAGAGAGGGAGGGAGGAAGGGAAGAAGAAAGAAAGAGGAAAGGAAAGGGAAGGAAAGGAAAGAAAAGAAAGGAAAAGAAAAGAAAAGAAGGAAGGAAGAGAAAAAATGAATGGAGGAGTACCAGACTTTTATCCATTGGAAGTCACTTCAGCTTAAGAGAGAAGGGCTTGCAATAAAAGCGAGAGACATAATGACAATGCCAGCACCTTTTTTTCACATACCTCTGAGCAGAAGCAGTAAACAGCAGTCAGAACACAAATCTCCAATATTTGGAGGACAGGGTCTTTTTCTGCCTACTCTGACTCCTACAAGCTGAGTGCAAGCTGGTCCTATGACAAAGGCATAACTGTATATCACTCCTGGGGAGTGGGAGATGGGTAGCTTCTATTGTGTTAAAAGCTGAATTTCACTAAAATTAACTGCAATTTGCCATCAAAGCCTTCCCTTGGAAGTTACAAGCATTCAATAGACTCTAGAGTTCTAAAATAATTACATCAGACAAATTCTGCCAGTAAACTTGTCTAGATGGAAAGACAGATTTCTGATGTTTCCTCCTAGGCCATCTTCCCAGAACCCTACTATTGAATTACTTTTGAGACATATATTTGATTTGGCCTTCATCATTGGCTGCTGCTTAGTTTGTAGAAGTTCAGTTTAACAGTCAAGAATATGGATTCAGACTGAAATCATATACTGACTATGTCACTTACTATTTAGGTGATACAGGACAAAGTAATTACCCAAATGACATTGCAGCTCCTTCATTCACAAACCATGAATGTGACAGGCAGCTTCTGAAGTGGTTTTCAATGATACCTATAACCACTAATCATGTTCTTTCATGTGTGCCTGATCTACTCGTTTTCTAATAAAATAATATGATAAACACAATGAGGTGTCCCTTACAAGATTAGGCTATAAAGGACTGATGTGGGGTGTATGTGTGTGTGTGTTTTTTTCGTTATTGACACATTCTCTCTAGTTCTCTTATTTATTTTCTCTGATGAAATAAACTACCATTTGGAAGAAGTCCATGTGGCAAAAAGCTGAGTGAGGGTGGTTTCCACTCCACAGTCAATAAGAAACTCAGGACCTTGGTCCAACAGCTCATGAAGAACTGAATCTATCCAATGATCATGTAAATTAATCCTTCCCTAGTAGAACCTTGATTTAACCACAAACCTAGATGATAACTTGACTGCTACCTGTAAGAAACTTTGAAGCAAAGAACTCAGACTGATCTTGTCCAGATTTATGACCAAGAGGAACTGTGAGATAATAAATGTGTGTTATTTAGACCACTATTGGCAGCAATTTGTTATGCAGCAAGAGATAATTAATATAATGGATAATACTGGTGTCTACCTTAACCTATTTTTTAAATGAGGATTAAAGGATATAAGGCAGATTACTCTTCCTACACAATCACTGGTTTATAGTAAGCATTCAAAGAATATTGACTTTTCTTTTTCTTTCTTTCTTTCTTTCTTTCTTTCTTTCTTTCTTTCTTCTTTCTTTCTTTCTTTCTTATTTTTTGACTACTCTTACTCTTTTTCTTTAATTTGGTACTCAGACTTGATAAATAGATATGCGTAATATCTCTGGGATTCATATTGATAACAAGTTCATATCAAGGAATTTTAAACCATCATTCTCATACGATATATTACTTTTGCTTGGTTGAGTGCATTTTATATATTGAATTCATTGTTTTAAGTTATACTGTGTTAATTGTCACCTTCTAGGCCATGGGTCCCAGGGAAAATTTTCTTTACAAAGAATTTTCTTTAAAAAGAAAATTCTTTACAAAGAATTCCATGAGAATATACAAATTTTCTAGACTTTAAGAAAGACACAAATACAATTTAGCTGATCTGGTTATTAGAGCAAATCATTAGAATTTATATACCAATTGGAAGGAATTTACTTCTGTCACCAATGCAGATTTCTTGTTTATTTCAAAGGTATACAATTTACATTTTAAAAAAGGAACCTAACCTAAGAAATATCATCTTACAATTATTTTTGAAACAACTCAAGTCCTTTCCACTTCATAAGAAGAACATATTTGTAAGTGGTAGTCTATTCTGGCACAAGAGTAACCAGGTTATATCTCCTTATCTCTTGGTACGACCTGCTATCATTATTGACTACTCTGTATTTAACATTATATTTTTGACTGTCTCTTAATTTCTTCGGTATATTTTCATAACTAAAGCTTTGAAGTCTGGATGTTACCAACTCCATCATCCAACCAGGTAGAACTCTAAGAAAATTATTTTATCAAGAATTCAGGAAGAATGATTATCTTTAAAAAATAATAAACCTTCCTTTATTTTTCCTTTAATGCGAAGAACAGAAAAACTTTTAATGCATTTAAGAATTATTTTAAAGGAACTTCTTAGAAATGAGAACAAAGAAGCACTGAGAAAATTTTCTCATTTATCCATGTACACAGCTAGTAAGTGGAAGTGTTTAGATTTAAACTCTGGTTGTCTGACTTCAGAATTTGTACTATGAAATGTTATGCCATATACTACTATTAATAACAGTAGGCATAATTATACCAATCAAGTGATTAATATTTGTCAGATGCTTTGTAAATGATTCATGCATTATTCATGTATTAATTGTAATTAATACTATGCAATGAGTATGTGGTATAGGCATTGATGCAATAAACATTTTATCAGGTCAGGCAGAGAGAAATTAAAAGAAATTATACTGGCCTACATAAATGTGGTCATGTTGCTAATCCCTCAACTTTCTGTATAATAATTCTCACACTACATGAATTTCATGACTGGAGTGTTGATATGACTGTGTATTTCATCACAGAATTATTTGAAGGGTTGTTCTGAGCATAACATAAAAGTCAGAGAGACATGAAGAAACAATGTTTAGAGAATTTTTGTCTACCAAAGATTAGAAGGTAGATTAGAAGAATCAAAACTTGTTTAGTATGTCTACATGGGACCTCTATACATTGTATTACATATTCATTAAGTGATGTCAATGATTACACACCCAATATAGCTGGGTTAATGGCAGAGTTAGAAGTGATTCTTGCCTTTGAAAGGCACACACTTAAATTGTGGTTAGTCATGTAGATATTTCAAGAGTTGATACTTTTTTGGTATCAAGGTTTCAAGTATGCTAACATATGCATTAATATAACCATTTCCAAAAATTCTTTATATTTTCAAGTCTAAAAATGAGCATGGGGAAATGAAGAAATTAAAAGACAAAAGCAGTTCAGTATTGTCATTAAGTCCCTCTACTTCACACCAGGCCATTTTAGAGAATCCTTTCTCCATTCAATTGCTAGCCAAGAACTGCTATAACTAAAACTGCAGATGGTTCAGGCATGGAACACAGAATGTCCTGGGTTCCAGCTGGCTATAAGAACCTAAGATGAGCTTATGAGGCACATGCCAGCAAGCTACTTTCCTTCATTTTCTATATTTCCTATTCTAAAAAAATGTTCAAAAAGATTAGAAGGTTTGCCTGTGTCCATTGGCAGTGATTATAATCCTTTGGAATAAGAGAAACCAAAGTGAAGCTGCAAATGCTAACTTTTCTTTTCTCTTCCTGCTCATGCTGAGCTTCAGTGCTATTTCCTCCCCAGCCCTCTTCACAGGAGTAAGAATTTTGCTTAGTCTTGGCAATACCAAGCAGGTTGTGCCTCTCACTTAGTATTAGGATTGAGTAGTTCCTTGAACCTGCTGCATTTCAAGATGATGAAAGTGAGTAAGATCAATCCAAACAGCAGAAGAATCAGGTTCTGAGTAGTCTGTCCAGGAAGGAACTGGAAGAAATATTATGGTCCAATTTAATCTAAAACTCCCCTACCCTCCATAAGCTTAAAGTAGTAAATCAAATTCTACACATGTAATCATAATTTTAAATTAAGACCTCCAGAAACTCCCTAAGGACATGCAACAGTACGAATTATGAAAAAAAGAGCAAATGCTTATTGGAATCTGGATAAAAACATATTTGTTGCTAGGAAATCAGATATAGGAACTGCCCACAGTTTTCCACTCTAACATTTCTGCAAAATGCAATTGCAAGTCCATCACTAGTGGATGAGGGAAGCAAAATCTGAAAAACAAAGTAAAAAAAAATAAAAATTGTGCCAGGATCTGTTCCACACCTTTTAGTGCTTTAGGTCTTTCCTGCCAATTCATAAGCATGGTAGAGAAGGACAGAACAATGTGACTGCAGCTGGAGGAAACAAAGATTGACCAATAATTTACTTCAGACTGCATTCTGCTTAATGCTTGAATTGGCCCAGTTTTTCCACCAAAAGTATCCATGGTAGTCAGGATTAATAACACTGGAATTATGGAAATGAGAAGTAGCTTCATATTTCAACCTCTCACATATGGCAGGAATTATGTCTTTTGATTTGTACCTCTAGGCACCCTTAGGATTGGGGAGTTCACCAATTTGTGAGTTAAAGCTGGAATCCTTATGTTGACCTTGAAATTCTTGATCTATTATGCCTGCCCATTTATCCAACTGGAAATACAAATGATCTCATTTCAATCTAACAGCTTTCATAATAGCTCTTAAAAGTATAATATTCTTTTAAGATAAAGCAGTTTTTAACAATAAGACTTTTTGTTTTCAGAACAATTTTAGGTTCACAGCAAATTTGAGAGGAAGCTACAGAGATTTCCCAACTACCCTTGTATAGCTTCTCAGATTATCAACATCTCCAGTGGAGTTAAAACTGATGAACCTAAATTAACATATCATAATCACCCAAAGTCCAGAGTTTACCTTAGAGTTCATTTTTGGTGTGCTATATTCTATGGATTTGGACAAAAATACAATGACGTTATTCCACCATTACAGTATTATACAAAATATTTTATTGCCCTAAAAATACTCTGTGTTCTGGGGTATTTAATTAGTTATAACAATAAAATAATACCAATCCCTCCCTTAAAATTCATTTTGTATCACTCCTGACATTCAGCTCATTTATACATAGGCATACATTATATATACATCTGTACATCTATATACACACATATATATACACATACAATATTACATGTTTGTATAATGTATGTATAATATGTATGTATAATACATGTATGTATATGTATATGTATATTAAACATAGATATTGAACACATTATTGCTAAATTTTGAAAAATATGATCAATTAAGCTTAAGTAAATAAAAGGGTTTGGTTTTTTTTTAAAGCTTTTATTTATTCATTTGACAGAGAGAGAGACAGCAAGAGAGGGAACACAAGCAGGGGGAGTGGGAAAAGGAGCAGCAGGCAGAGGGAGAAACAGGCTTCCCACTGAGCAGACAACCCAATGTGGGGCTCAATCTCAGGACCCTGGGATCATGACTGGAGCTGAAGGCAGACACTTAATGACTGAGCCACCAGATACCCCTAAATAAAAGTTTTTTTTTTTATTTTCACTTATTCCTTCTTTGATGCTTATTTTTTCTTTATGAGATCTGAGTTTCTAACTTATACATCACTTTTTTTCCTCTTTAAATAACTTCTTTTTACATTTCCTGCAAGTGAGGTCTACTGGCAACTGCTTCCCTCAACTTTTATCTGAAGATGACTATTTCTCTTTCACTTTTATGGGATAATTTTATAGGATACAGAATTCCAGGTTGGTTGAATTTTTCTCTCAATACTTTATCTCATTCCACTTTCTTCTTGCTTGTATGGTTTCTGAGGAGAAGCTCGATGTAATTCTTAGCTTCTTACTCTATAGCAACAACTCTGTTATTGTTGTTATCGTTTCAGTTGGTTTCTTTCAGGATTTTTTCTTGTCTTTGATTTCTTATAGTTTGAAATCATTCCCTTAGGAATGTCTTTTGACATTGATCCTGCTTGGTGTTTCAGATCTTTCTGGATCTGTGCTGTAGTACCTAACATTAATTTAAGAAAATTTTCAGTCATTATTGTTTCACATATTTCTTCTGTTCCTTTCTTTCTTTTATCTTCTTTTGATATTCCCATTATGCATATATTACACCATTTGTATTTGTTTCACAGTCTTGGATATTCTGTTTTCCCAATTTTGGTTCTCCTTTCCTATTGGGTTTTCATAACACTGCTGATATAACTTATGAGTTAGTAATTCTTTCCTCTAGCTGTGGCTAGTGTACTAATCCCATAAAAGTCATTCTTTATTTCCTCTACAGTTTTTTTAATAATTTTTTTCTCTTATGATATCTATCTCTCTGCTTATGTTGCCTATCTGCTTTGCATGTTGTCTACTTTATCTATTATTATTCTTAGTCTATTTTTTTTTTGAAGATTTTATTTGTTTATTTTACAGAGAGAGACACAGTGATAGAGGGAACACAAGCAAGGAGAGCAGCAGAGGGAGAAGGAGAAGCAGGCTTCCCGGAAGAGCAGGGAGCCCGATGCGTGACCCGATCCCAGGACCCCGGGATCATGACCCGAGCCAAAGGCAGACGCCTAACGACTGAGCCACTCAGGCACCCTATTCTTAGTCTATTTATCAGAGATGTTTTAAATTCCTGGTTTACAATACCAACTTCCCTGCCATGTCTGGTTCTGTTGCTTGCACCATCTCCTCAAAAGGTGATTTTGCCATTTGGTATGCCTTGTAACATTTTCTTGATAGCTGGACATAACGTACTATGTAAAAGGAACTGCTGTAAATAGGCCTTTATTAATGTGGTGAAGAATGGGGTGGGGGCAGGGCAATCTATAGTCCTATGATTAGGTCACAGCTTTTTAGTGTGCCTGTGCCTGTGGACTGTGAACTTCACAAGTGGTTCTTAGTGTTTTTTCTCCCTTCTTAGGCAGGAGAGGATGGCCATCACTGGCTGGAGTTAGTATCTCCCTTCTCCCAGTTTAGTTAGGCTGTGGTAACACCACAGAAGGCTAGACTCTGATTACGTGGGTTTTACTGAGGTTAGTCATTGTTAATAAGAAAAGAGTGCTGTGGCATACTTCAAAATCACTCCATTGCACCTCCCTCTTCCATAAGTACCAGGGTATTTTTCTCTTTTATTTTCTTTGACAAACTGGTAGAGCTCCTGACAGCAATTTTCATAAAATTTTGGTGTCTCCCCTACGGTTGGGTCTCCTTGGAGAGTTTAACTCAGAATTTTCGACACCAATCTTCCAACAATTCCTCACTTATTGCTCAGGTTTTCCTACCTAGACACTGGTTCTCATGGAGATTTGTACTCCTGAATACCATCTCTGGTAAGCTGTGACTCTGTTTTTGTAAGTCTGTCTCCTAAATAACAGGTGCAGTGGTTTGCTTTGCAACCTTCCTTCTTATATAGAATACAGAAGAATTGTTGGTTTTCCAGTTTGCTGAGCTCTTTACTTGTTGGATGGAGTGGAGGCCTTCAGGCTCCTTACATGTAGAATTGAAACCAATAAAGCAGTTACATTTTCATTAATCATTCTACAAATCAGACCTTTCACACAATTGAAAATATTCCTAAATATGTACACAAATATTCAAACAGGACCTCAAGTATGAAATTTTCTCAAAAGGAGGCTTCTTATAGAACTGGTATCCTTTATTGCTTCTTTCAATGTGCATAAAATATGGTTTACATCCACTAACCTTTGATGGATGGAGTCTGGTCCTTCATCTCTAACATCCAATTAATCAACAAGTTCTACATTTCAAAAATTATTCTGGTTTTCTAGTCTGTCAGTTTAACTTCATGCTTTAAATAACCTCATAATAATCTTTGACCTACATTATTGTAATCATTTCCTTATTATTATGCTTGCCTCTTCTCTTACTTCAGTTTAACCATACTTCACACTAAAGTCAGATGGTCTTATAAGAATTAAAATCTAATAATTTCATTTCCCCTTATAGAAATTTCTCCATGGCTTCGCATTTCCATAAATAAATAAATAAATAATAAACAAACAGACAAATAAAAATTTAAAAGTCCAAGCTTCTTAGAAAGGTATATAGGGGTCTAGCCCAACACTTGTTTTCCCAGCGGCGTTTCCTGCTGCCTTATTCCTCACATGCTTTTAGCCAATAACATGCAAACACTTTCTCTACTCTAGTATTGGCAGCCTTGCAACCACAATTCTTTCCTTATGGGCCTATGTCTCATTTCTCTCTCTTTCTCTCTCCCTCTTTGTTTTTTTTTTTTTTTTCTTGATACATTGCCCATGTTACCTAATAAATGCCTTCACTTTTTGAGATATATCCCCACCCACGCTCTGGAAGTTCAGGTCAGAGTGGAGGCCCTAGGATTTGCTTCTGCCATTTTCTAGGTGTAGGCCCTTGGATATGTCACACCCCCACCAGGTTTTTTCCTACCTTAAATTAAGTAAAATGAGCAACTGTTTATAATAAATTCATGGGATTGATGTATAAAATGGGGTGCCAAAAAAAAAGTTACCTGAACTCTAATGTACTACACAACTAAGAAACATTCCTAAAGTGGCCACTGTTACATAATTCATCTTCCAATTCTTCCTTCCTTCTCTGCTTTATCTATTTCTTTGGAATACTGTTTAAATAAAATAGAATAAAGAGCAGTAATTTGTTAATCCTTCAGAGATGACTGCAGCATATAGTCATTCATTACATCAAATGTGTTTACGTTTTTTAAATGATTTGCCAGTGGGGAATTTTTGAAAAACAAATTCTAGAAATGCTGTATTGGAAATCTGAAAAAGATCTGAGCATTTTCCTGGGCCTGTGGTGATTGTCAATAATATTTCTTTTTATAAGGAATAAATTGTGTGCAAATTAGGGAAGCAAATTATTATGGAAAGAAATGTTATCCTTCCCCTCTTAAAACTCATGGCACAGATAAATACTGAATATCAAAGAACCCTACTCTATTTCCCCTTAATTTTCCTTGCTATAAACATTCTTTGGTATATATTCTTAAACTGATATTAATAAGAAAAAAAATTTAAAAAGCAATCTTTACACCTAATGTAAGCTATGTTCTTTGGATAATTATAATGTGTCAATGTAGGTTCATCAGTTGTGACAAACATAACATGTTGTGGGGGGATGATGAAAATGGGAAACTATGCATCAGTGGGGAACAAAGTATATATGAAATCTCTGCATTCCACTCAATTTACTGTGAACCAAAAACTATTCCAAAAAACAAAGTGCACTAAAAATTTTTTCTAGAAGTAAAAAAAAAGAAAAGAAAAGAATATCTAAAATGCCTAATCAATTTATAAAAAGATCATTTCTTAAAAGAATTAAAAGTATGGACCCAAATGTTGATAAAATGATCAAATCTCAAAGTAGAAATTAGTAGAAATTTGCAACATACAGAAGACTTAAGACTCAAGGAAGTAAAATACATATTTGCATTATAACTGATGACAAAATTAACAAGATCTTTTGAGGGGAGGGTGTTTCATTTCTATAACAATGTGTAATCTATACATTGATTTGTAGCATTTTGCTAACTTTTTCCTAAGCAGCCATCCTGTGAAGTAGGTTGTTTTTCATCTTTTGTTAAGAATATTTACTAGAGTCATATATTTAGAATGTTACAGATCCCAAACTCAAATTACAGAGGACTAATATAAGAAGACAAATTGGCATCATGGGAAGGGATTAACTTTGAAATCTGCCATATTCATTTTTGGGTGATAGCGGTATATTTTATTAGTGGTAAATAAAGTTAAAGACACTCAAATGCCTATCAAGCTGCAGAGAACATGAGAAGGAGCGAATGTATTTTTGGTTTTCAACCGTTTAATATTCTTATCGACTGTTTCTTCTACAGAAATCATGTAAAGAGAGTGTTTAAAGTAGACAAAGATTATTAGCTGACTCTACAGTGCTAATAGGCCACATAAATGGTGATGATTACTACCCTAGATTCAGTCTTCCCTCTGGTCTGCATTTTGCTGTAAACTGAAAACTTTTTTAAAAAAATAAGTCTTTTATAAACTAAGTAATTATCTACCTAACTAAACAAAATGAACATATTTGACATATCAAAAACTGACCCTGTGATTGGGGATTATTGGGGAGTGGTGATAATGGAAGGGGAAAAGCAAGAACAGAGACATGGCTCTGAAAATAATCCTGAAGCAACTGAAATAATCCAGAAGCAAGAGTGGCAATGTTAGGAACCAGGGTGGTGGACAATGACAAAGTCAAAAATGGTCATATTCTGCAAATATTTTGAAAACAATGCCAAGGAAATTTTATGGTAGATTTATCTTGGCTATGAAAGAAGGAAAGGGAAAGGAAAGGAAAGGAAAACAAAAGAGAAAGATGTAGGTAGGTAGGGAAGGAGGGAAACAAGAAGAAAAATATGAAGGAGATAAGATGGCTACAAATATTTTGACTTAAACAATTGGAGGATTGAAGTCATCATTAACTGATGAATTTCAGTTTAGGGCATATACCTATTAAACATGTAAGTGGTGCTATTATAGAGAATGAAATTCAATAAAAATAAGTTCAAGGGTGAACTCAAGAATAAATATATAAATTTAAGAATCACTGTTACATAGATGACATTTAAAATCATGAGAATATAATTTGAGGAAAATACAAAAACAAAAACAAATTCAAAGGGAAGGACCTGAAGTATTTCAAGGAATATATTTTCAAGGAAAGAAGCATAATAACAAACAGAGAATTCTTCAGTAAATAACAGATGGATTTGTTGTTCCTACTTGTGTATGAACTGGGAAGGAGAATTTTGAGGTGAACACTGTAGGAAAGGAGAAACATATGCCATGTTGACACCAATAGTATAAGTTGGAATGGCCGTATTAATTTCGGAACAAGTCATTTTAGAGCATGGCAAGTTATCAGGAATAAGAAGTGTTACATGATGATAAAGTGGTCATTTCTCCAAAAACCGAAAAATCTATAGGATATATTCAGCTAATATCAGAGAATCAAACATCTGAGGCAAAAACTGATAAAACTTCAAGGAGAAAAAAACAAAAGCATATTATGGTTAGAGACTGCAGCACCTCTATTTCAGCAGTTGATAGATCCAATAGGCACAGATCAAGAACAAGGCAAAGATGCTACCTCACACCATTCCTATTCAACACCTTATTGGGAAATTTAGAGCAAGAGAGGGAGAGAAGGAGACAGATTGAGAGATTGAGTAGGGAGATATAAGACTCTCTTTTTGTTCACAGATAACATGATTATCTCTGCAGAAAATTCCAAGGAGATATGACTCTCTTTTTGTTCACAGATAACATGATTATCTCTGCAGAAAATTCCATGATTAAAATTTCCCAGAATTAATGTGCCCTTATAGCAAAATATCAAGATCTAAGGTTAATATAAAAAACTTATTTTTATACTAGCAAAAGATAAGTGCAATTTGATATTAACAACACAATATTATTTAATGGCAGCATAAATAAAATGGATATACAGATATATATAAACTTATAAAATATGTAGAGAATATACATATGGAAAACTACAAAACTCTGATGAAAGAAATCAAATAAAATCTAAACAGTACAGAGATATTCTTAATCCAAATAGTTCAAGAAGACTCATAATCATTAAAATCTCAATTTTTCTAAAATTGATCAATAGGGTCAACAAGATCACAATTGATCATAGCAAGTTATTTTATAGATAACTGACTACAAAGTTTATAAGAAAAGACAAAATTCAGAATAGACAATATAATACAGATAAAGAATGGAGCAAGTGGGAGGACTGGCATTACCAGACTTCAAGATTAGTATAAATCCAGAGTGATCAAGGCAGCACACTACTGGAGAAAGAGTGGCCACATAGATCAACAGACCAGCATTGATAGCCCACAGTTAGAAACCCACAAATACAGTCAACTCGTCTTTGACAAATTAGCAAAGGCAATCAATAGAGAAAAGATAGTTTTTTCAACAAATGGTTCCATAACATCCCTGTGTGCAACAAAATGGATCTAGACACTGACCTCACCACCTTCACAATGATAAGCCAAGATGGATCATAGACTTTGAGGTAAAATGCAAAACTATAAGAGTTCCAAAAGATAATAGGAGAAAATCTAGGTGACTTTGGATTTGGCAATTAGTTTTTAGATAGAACACCAAAAGCACAATCCATGAAAAGATAAATATGTTGTAATTTATTAAAAGGAAAAATTTATGATTTGCAAAAAGCCATTAAGAGAATGAAAGGCTAGCCAAAGACTAGAGAAATATTTTCAAAATAGGTATTTGATAAAATACTTACATCCAATATATACAAAGAATTTTTAATACTTGTGAATATGAAAATAAACAACCCAAAATAAAAAAGGCCAAAAGATCTGAAAACAAAACAAAACAAACAAAACCCCAAGACCAACAAATACCTCATTGAAGAAAATATACAGATGGCAACTATGTACATGAAAATATGCTCAATGTCAATCTTAGAGGACTGCAAATTAAAACAAGAATGATATATCACTCTATACCTATTGGAATGGCTGAAACAGGAAATCAACAATACGAAATACTGGCAAGGACTCACAGGAATAAGAACTTTCTAACACAAAATTATGTGTCACTTTGGAAGACAGAGTGGCAGCATCTTGCAAGGCTAAACACATTTTTACCATACAATTCATATAAAGCTAATTGTTCAGTTATTTACCTAACTGAATTGAAAAGAATGTCCACACAAAGACCCGCACCTAAACTTTTACAGCAGCTTTATTTATAATTGCCATAAAACCAGAAGCAATCAGGATGTTCTTCAGTAGATAAATGGATAAACAAACTCTGTATGATATAAAATGAAATTCTATTCAAAATCTCTTCATAAGCTATGAAAAGACATGGAGAAAACACAAACACATATTGCTAAAAAAAATCAAATATATTCTAATAGCAGAGCATCCTACAATATATCTTACTTTTACTCCTCAAAATCATCATGGTCATCCTATACAAGGAAAATCTAGTAAACCTCACAATAAAGAGGGGCATAAAGAGACATGACAAAAGATGGAATAATCTGGATAGAATCCTGAAAAAAATGATAAAAGAATATTAGGTATAAAACTAAGGAAATCAGAAGAGATTATAGATTTTAAAGAATATAATAGAAATAAATAAGCAATATTATATAAATGTCTGACTTTGATAATAGAAACTGTGTGTATGTGTCAGAATGGATATTTAATTCTACTACCTTTTCATTTAAAAAAATCTAAAACTATTCTAGAAAATAAAGCATATGAATAAAAAAAGTTACTGGGAAACAAAGTTAAGACCTATGCACACTTTAATCTTTAGTACATGTCCTTTGAACTATTAACATGACATATAGACATATAGGTGATAAACTACTGATTCACATCATAGCTTTCCATGACAGAACAAAATTTCTGCTAAATTTTTTATATTCTTCTCCCCTAGTGCTATCAGCTCATATTCAGATAATCCTTCTGATTGTTTAGCTTTATATTTCAATATAATTAATTTTCTTTTTTCTCTTTTTTATGTGAAAAAATTCTAGATACTTGAAGACTATAATTGAGTTATTCTTGTCACTTTGGGAATGGCTGTGTTTTTGTTTTTTTTTTTTAAGTTATTTTCTTAAGTCTCAGTTGTTTGGTCTCCAAATGTTCAATATCTCTGATGATGTCATGTCATAGGCAAAAATTCTGTGGGAACTACAAATAAAACTCTGATAGGACTGTGTTTTCATAGTGTGATAGTTGGAAGTTTAATGTATTGGTCTAACAGAACATGCAATATAGTCATTGGTTTTAGAATACTCTTCAGAAGAAAACTATTGCTCTAAATCTGAAACTTGGCTAAAGAGGTAATTTTCATTTATGCTAGCAGCAAGATGCTGATTTTGCTGCATTTCCTTACTTGACTATTTAGCTGTTGTAATCATGAAAATAAATGAACTGCTTTATTGCTTACAAATAAATAACTTGGTAATAATTTCTCTTCCTTGCAAGCATATAACAAAGTGCCATAGTACATGCTTGTAAATCAGAGTATACAAGGGTGAGACAGAACATTAAAATGATCAAAAATATGAGGTAGTTTCGCAGTTTTAGTTGTATGGTAAGTAATTAAATATGTCACATGAGATAAATTAGAATAGCCTAGGATTTACCGTATATACACTAGATAATCTGTATCTCCAAAGCCTAGGCAGAGGTTAACATAGACATAAAGCTGAAAACAAAGTTTTAGAAGGTGAATAATTAATTTACAGTGATTTAGGCTTGTCCTATAATATACCTTATAATTATGTATTGAAATATGATCACTTCAGTATTTTCCTGAAGAAATATGCCCCTACAACTCTGTCACCTTTAGCTTCTTTTTGAGTGTAATTGTTTTTATATATATATAATTATGGTTTCCATGTCACAAAGTTCTTTTTTTGACTTTCACCTATCATGGGCAATGGCATCATTCTTAACAGTAAGTAGAGATTCTTTGACGTAATAAACATTAATATGTATTAATAGTAAGTAGAGAGTTTGATGTAATAAACATTAATATGTAGTATTAATATCTAATGTTATGATATTTAATAGATATTAACTTTGTGGAACTTTATAATAAAATTATATAAATTTATAAATTTCTAGATATTTAAAAATAAATTTAGATGTGGCAAGACTGAACAGTTTGGAGCAAACATATTGCCAAATAAACTAGAAAACTGGGAAAATATATGTTTGAAGACATTGTAGACATAATATGATGGTGAAGAACTACCCAGTTAAAATGTAAATTACTCACTGTTCAAAGAGGAAATAATAATGGAATTGAATACTTTGCCCTAAATGATAACAAAAATATTATAAAACAAAACTTGCCTGACATAGTTAAAGCAGTGAAGACAAAATATAGCCACAGACACACACACACACCAGCAAAGACAGAAAATTAATGGTTGAAGAATGTAACCCAAGAAATTATATAAAATGCAGCAAAATAAATAAAAATAAGACATAGAAAGAAAAATAATAAAGATAAGGCTAGTAATTAATGAAATAAAAAAATACCATCTAGAAGGTCAAGAAAGGCAAATATTGATTCTCTGACCAATATGCAAGAATGAAGAATAATACAAAGGAGAGAAAACAATAACATGAAGAAAAAGATATTATCATTACATATCCTGAAGATTTAATATAATGATATTAACATCAAACAGTATTATAAATAATTTTACATGAATAAATTTGAAAAGTTAAGTCAAATGGACAAATTCCTGAGAAAACAGAACTTACAAAAATGGATAGATAAAAATAATATAAAATCTAAATATTCCTGTAACTATAAAGCCATCCCACAAAGAAAAATCTAGGAACAGATGATTTCACTTGAAAAATATACCAAATATATAAATGACATCATGTTAATAAAGTATGTATTATATTAATAAATTAGAAGATTCAATTATATTTCTATTTATCAACAAAAAACACATTCAAGGGAGAGAAAGGGAAACAGAGAGAATGAGACGAGCTTTGTTAAAGAGCTATAAGAAGTAATATAAATAAAGCATTTGTGGACAATATTAGAGAATTTAGTAATGGAAAGAAGACATTGTGTTCAATGATTGTAAGACTCAAAATAATAAGTGTATCAGTTTCCCCCATGATAATTAATACAAATTTATATATATTCATTGCAATCTTTAAAAATTTCCAATTTGTATGTGAGGGAGAAAAAATTCAAATTAACAGCAACAACAACAACAAAAACAAATGCAGGCTAAGAATGGCCAAAAAAAGCACTTGGAAATGATTAAGGTTTGATCTTGCAGGAAAAAAAATATAAAGGCTTTTAAAATTCTATAACAATTAAAAGACCATGATAGAGGTAGATTAAAACAATAGATTAATATAACAGAATAGAAAACTTAGAAATAGATCTAAACTTATGCAGACCTTTGATTTCTAACAAAGTTGAAACTTTCCATTCACTGGAGAAAGATCATACTTAAATAATGTAAGGAAAAGTAGACATTTATGAGGGAAAAGATGTAACTTGACCAATACTTTATACCATACACAAAATCCAATTTCATGCGAATACTATATCAAATTGTAAACATAAAAAGTATTTTCAAAAAGTAATAATAACAATTTCATGATGTTGGAGTAAGGGATATTTCCTTGACTAGATAAGAATTAAATTCATTTATAGAAAGATTCTTGTTTGGTCTAAGACCTGTAGATTGTAGTTAGGGATATTGTTCTTGACAAATGTATCAACTTGTATTGATAAACTTATGAAGGGATATGGTTTCTCCTTTAGAGATATAAATATCAAAACTGATTTATAAATATATGTAATATATATGATAATTATCCCAAATTTTAGTGGTAGCTATGATACATTATGGATTCTGTTGCTTTTCCCTTTGCAAAATGTTGCTTTCTATATTAGAAACATATTCCTCATACAACTTTGATAATTGAAGAGGGCTAGTAGTGTTTATATTTTTTCAAATAATGAAATAGAAATTTCCAATGGAGTTTGGAGGGGCGGGGGTGGGGGGTCCCGCGAGCCTGGTGGTGGGTATTGAGAAAGGCACGTATTGCATGGAGCACTGAGAGTGGTGCATGAGCAATCAATCTTGTAACACTGAAAAAATAAAATAAACATATTTGGGGGAAAAAAAAGAAATTTCCAATGGATTCTAATTAAAGAACTGGTATTAACCATAATAAGATGTTTAATGTTCCTTTCCACTTTAAATTATTTCTGGTTCCATTTCCTTCTTTCTTTCTTCCCTCTCTTTTTCCCTCCCTTCCTCCCTTCCTTTTTCACTTTCTTCCATTTCTTTCCTTCTGTCTATCTATCTATCTATCTGTCTACTAATTAAAACTTAGGCAATGCCACACACTAGTGTTTCTCTAAGGGTGATCATTGGACCTGCAACACCGGCATCATTTGGGAACAACTTTGAAATATAAATTTTTAAGTCACTTCCAGACCTACTGAGTCATAAACTTCTGAGGAGTGTGCAGGGCACAGGAGTACTGAACAATCTGTGTTTTAACAGTTCCTCCAGGTTATTCCAGCACATGTTAAAGTTTGAGAACTACAGATCATGAGCTCCTAAAGAGAAGGGACTATTAATTATCTTTTATCTATTATCTATCAATTAATTATCAATTAATTGATCATTTGTTATTAATTCACCCGACCAAGTGGATGCTAAGAAATGATTACTGGTCTTGTTTATACAGGCATCTATTTTTCATTGTTGTTTAAAATAGTATTATCATGTATTAAATATATAATAGTGCACAAACAAGAGTTTCTCCGTTATAATCAAAAGTTTTAAAAACATTGGCATTAAGTAAGTAAATATTATAATACATATGATAATGTAAACATATGCTAGGAGATTATTATTTTTATGTTATGTATCTCTAAACCTTCAAATACATGGATAGAAACAACAGTGGCAAGATTTGGAACTTTCTGAAAGTAAATGTTGGTGCTATCATATTCCAACTAATATCCAATTCTTATGAAATAGGATTTCTATAATTACATGGCAGCATTTAAATATCATATCCATCTGAGGCTTCAGGTCTTCTTCCAAGTCCACTGACTATTGGCAGAGTTTATTTTCTTCTCCTGCTTTTGACATGGCTATTTCTATATTCAAGCCGGCAGAAATATATAGAGTTCTCATACTTCTAGTCTCTGATTCATATTTTGCTTTCCTATTCTGCTTTAAAAACTCACATGATCACAATGATACCATCTGGATAATCCAGGATAATCTCCCTTTTTAAAGGTCAGTTAATTAGGAATGTTAATTACATCTTCAAAGTTCCATTTGCCATGTAATGTATGGCATAACATCAGGGACCAAAGATAATGGGTGCTGAAATGCTGCTAATCACAGAGTTGAACTTCAGACATTATATTATGCCAAAATAATCTAGTAGACACCTTAATATATTTGGCTTTTTGATATTTTAACTCATTCCTATATTTGAGGAGTTTCTTTTCTAAATGAATATTAATTAGCAATAAAGCTATCCTTTGTTTATAGATTCAAAACTTTTGGATAATCACTTCTTTTACAGTGACAATGTGAAAATGGAACTTAGGATACACCTGCCTTTGGAAGGTATTGATACAAGGAAGCAGGAAAATAGCTAGCGCATATCCCTAGTAAAAGTTTTGGGTGTGATTCTATGAACTACTCAACAGCATTTAAGTAAATATCTTTTTCTGCTGAATTCAGTCAACAACTGTTGGAAACAACTTCTCATGAGTGTTTCATGTTTCTGCACATCTGGATTGTTCTTTATTCTGTGATATGTCGTTAACAGTATCTGTATATCGGGTGCCTAGGTGGCTCAGTTGGTTAAGTGTCCTACTCTTTGTTTTGGCTCAGGTCACGATTTCAGGATCATGAAACACAGCCCTGCGTGTGATTATTAACATTTTCCTCATATATGGAACCTGCTTAGGATTCTCTCTTTACTCTCCTGCTGCCTCTCCCTCCCCTGCTCGTGTTATCCCCCCCAAACAAAGGTAAATAAAATTTAACAAAACAAAACAAAACAAAAAAAACTTCTACAAAATTTGTGTATTAAGTAACTTTGGAAGATAGAGATAGTATCTCCCCTGAACAAAATAGGCAGCATTTCTAAAGGTTTTGAAAGAGAAACATAGTGTTTCCTTATGGAGCAAAGGGCAGGTTTATAGATTTGGAAAATTGAGATGCCTCCTCCACTGAAAAAGCCTGACAGGATTTACGTTCATTATAAAAGATAGAGATACTTCAAAGTCAGAATTCCTCTTCTGTATTGCAACCAATTCCACGTGAAGGCATCCATCTTGGCTCATCTATATTACCTTCACAGGACTGGGGGATATGGGAAATTAAAGTAAATATGGTGAGGTATAAGCTCTTGTTTTACCATGAGTAACATAACCATTGTCTCTGAACCAGGGGTTTCATTTCCTCTATCTGTATCCATGAATCTGCAGCAGGCTAATGTGTTAGTTTCCAAGTAAGGTAAAAATCTCAGATTCTCCATTCAGTATAGTTGACAAGCATGTTTAAATTACTTAAATTTTGAAATGATTCAAAATTTGTATCAGGATTCTGCAAGGTATCCAAGATAATTTGGGAAAGAACAGAAATTCATATCCAGCCTTTTGGGCCAGCAAATTTATCTGATAATAAGAGATAAGGCTCTGGAAGTTGTGGGATGCAGTATCTCTTACCAGTAATAAGATTCTAAAATTATAATTTACATAAAACAGGATGGACAGCAAGAGAGAAAGTCTAAGAACTATGACACACAATGTTGTATCAAATGCTGCTAAATAACAGAGGAAAAAAGCAATCTAAAATGCCTCTACTCTTATCTCAAAACCAAAGGACTAAAAACCAAGAGATTCTATGACTACACAGACACGGATGGAGAAATGTATTTCCAAAAGTAGACCAGAGTAATATTTCCTTTCATTAGAAAAATCCAAAGCAAATATTGACAGTATTTAAAATGAACTTCCCAAAGTTAAGTGATAAATATAAGTATATAATTTACTAATCTATAAATTATTTTTATACTTGATATATAAAGAAAAGAATGACTTCTAACTTTTTTAGTATAGGGCCATACCTCCATAACTTGGAGGTGGTTGATAAATGATGTAAGAACATTATTCAAAATCACTAGTACATTAAATTCATAAACATATTCAAAATTAATTAGAACATCTATATCATTCTAATTTTGTCTCTCCTTTTGCATTTCCAAAATTTATAATTAGCCTAAAACAAATGAATATTATTTTTTTCCAGTTTTCTCTTATTTTATCATTTAAAAATGATAAATTCAACTATAAAAAACAATTTTCATATACCGAAAGATAATTTTTTTAAGATTTTATTTATTTATTTGACAGAGAGAAAGAGATCACAAGTAGGCAGAGAGGTAGGCAGAAGGAGAGGGGGAAGCAGAATGAATTCTGTTGTCTTCAGATACGAATATAGGAAATATGGTAAAACCATAAAATGCACTTAGAATCTTTTCACCATATTTAAAACTTTGGGGAAAAAATGTAAATAACTTAGTTACCTTTGGTATTAAGGTAGCAGAGAAAAAATTATATATTCCCCCTTCTCATGAAAATGATCCTTAAACAACAAAAATAAAAAGCAACACTATTGCAAACTCTGTCTGCACCACTTATCATAAATTCAAGCAAGAAATTCAAAGCTGAAATAGATCTCAAAGACAAGAGAAATGAGAAAGAGCACTCAATAAAGAAGAGTCATAGGTAACCCAGAAATTAATGTTGGGAGCAGCAAAAGAAAGAATATCCTGTGTATATTGAATGAGGTTTGAAAATAAACTAGTACAGCTTATTTGCAAATAGATGAAAATGATCAAAGATGCAAAAATGATTTGAGACAAGGATAAATGTCTTTCTATACTGTCACAATGGAGATGACATTCTAATATGAATAAAATATGAATAAAACTGAATTTCTTAATCTAAATTTAAAAAACAAACAAGCAAGACTGGAATTGTTTCCCTATTGCTTCGTTAGCATGGTATTATTGCCATTGAACATTTTTGTCAATAATCCAACCATACAGTTATTCTCATAAACTTCTTACAATGACAGAAAGTATCATTGTTCAAAAAGTACTTTATATCAATCTAATATAAATGTTATTTAAAAGATGATATTTTATAAACAAGGGAATATTAATTGTTAATACTTAAATTTCCTAATATGAAAACAAACCTTACATCCTTTATTTATACTTTAGAGTTGGCATACAAATGTCCCTTGAAGAAATGATCTAGAGGGCACCTATGTGGCTCAGACAGTTATGTGTCTGTCTTTGGCTCAGGTCATGATGTCTATCGAGGTCCTAGGATTGAGCCCCACATTGGGCTCTCTACTCACTGGGGAGCCTGCTTTCCCCCGCCTTCCTCCTCTCCCCCAACTCATGAGCTCATTCTCTCTCTCTCTCTCTCTCTCTCTCTCTCTCTATATATATATATATATATATCTTTCTGTCTCAAATGAATAAATAATTTTTTTTAAAAAAAAAGAAATGATCAAGAATCTTAGGTTACATCTAGTATTTAGGAAAAAAAATACATTTTGGCATAAAGAAAATGCAGATCATTCCACATAGTGTCAACGAGTGATCAGACAGAACATAGGTAGATACATAAAACAAGGAAGCAATGGTAAATAGTATTACATAAACTTGGGAAAGGGAGTGCAGCATTATGGGTAAAGGGAGGATGTGACTTCACATGACTTGAATATTAGCTACATTTGAATTGACATAAATGGATATGGAAGAGTAGCCACAGTAATCATAATACTGTGGCTAATCATAATACTGTATTAATACATAATAAAGGTATAATTGTGGGAAATTATGAACTAAACCAATTAGTTTCAGAAGAGAAAAGAGAAAGGCAATTAAACAAACAACAAAAACCTTTTAAAGTAGGAGTATGTTTTAGAGAATCTTACATGTGAAGTGGTGTTTGTATTTTATTTTAAAAGTCAGTGATTCAGGGACGCCTGGGTGGCTCAATGGGTTAAAGCCTCTGCCTTGGCTCAGATCACGATCTCGGGGTCTTGGGATCGAGCCTCACATTGGGCTCTCTGCTCAGCATGGAGTCTGCTTCCCTCTCTCTCTGCCTGCCTCTCTGCCTACTTGTGATCTGTTTCTCTCCATCAAAAAAATAAATAAAATCTTTAAAAAAAATAAAAATAAAAAATAAAAGTCAGAGATTCCTGGAGTGCCTGGGTGGCTCAGTGGATTAAAGCCTCTGCCTTCGGCTCAGGTCATGATCTTAGGGTCCTGGGATCGAGCCCCGCATAGGGCTCTCTGCTCAGAAGGGAGCCTGCTTCCACATCCCCTTCTGCCTGCCTCTCTGCCTACTTGTGATCTCTCTCTCTCTCTGTCAAATAAAGAAATAAAATCTTAAAAAAAAAAAGTCAGTGATTCCTAACATTTCTTTAGTCATAGATATTGTTTCAGAATTTGATAAAACGAATTGATTCTTCCAATGTATGTTATAGATTTTTCATGCTGGCTTGTAATAGTTGATTCTTAAACATTATTAGGAATTTTGTGAACCAAATGGTGTTAATTGCCTGAAATAGGCAGTGGTGAGAGTATTTATACTATGGAAACAGGCAACAATAAAATCAGGTTTGTTTGCTTATTTTCCATCTTTTCCTCCCCTCCTCCTCCTTCTCCGCCCCATTCTCTCTCTCTTTTTTAAATGAAAGCTAGCTGTTAGCCACTTACCAGCACACCACAGATCCCCTCCTTCTCAAAGTGTATTTATTCTTATAAACTTAAAATTTTGCAAGCAATGTTACAGGTTTTTCATAAAACCTCTGAAAGGCTCCATGGATTTATTCTATTTCATTTATTTATCTGAGGGTAAAATTTAGGAAACATTTTATAATTATTTAGGAGTCTTTGGATTATTAAGTTTAAACACAGGGCAGAAACACAATTTTAAAATGATTAATCCAGAAATGCAATACTAAATATCTTGGAGGATGAAGAAAGAGAATTTAGATATACAGACTATAATTTTATTGCAGCAAATTTAGGATGAGCTATCTATTTATTTAAGCTACCATTCTGAAGTACTTATTATGTACCAAACATTGTAATAATCACCTCATTTACCTATTTCTTTTATTATATACAACAACACAAATATTATTATCTCAAATTTATAGAGATAGCAACTGGGTCTTAGAGCAATTAAATAATTTGTCCAAATTTATAGCTTATACTCAAAATAGCCAGGATTTGAACCAAATTTAGTTTGAATCTAAAGTACTTGTTCTTAAGCATTAGGCCATAAATGTACTGGAAAGGCTTTACATTTAATCAGATGACTCTGAGAGAGCAAACCTACTTTAGAGGGAACTTTGATATCCCAAACCAAACTTGACCAGTCAAGATCCAAGTTTTCAAGGGGAAGAGAATGATTTCAGTTCATGGTTCACTGAGGTTGAAAAATACATGTGAGAGCTCTCAAAACTACATCCAATTCAAATCGTATTCCATTAGCACTGTAGATCAAAGCAGTATATGATAACTGTTTTCCACTTTGTAAAGCAGAAAAAGCATTAAATTCAACAGAAGAAGGAGTAACTGAGCTGAATCTCGATAAGGTTAAAGCCACCATGCCCAAGGTAGGGAAAATTAAGTGAGTTTTCCAATCACTTTCTCTTTTGGTTCTCACATTAACTTCATTAAGAAGACAGGCAACATGAGAGACTCTGGACTCCGGAAAACAAACGGAAACAAAAGAAAGGAGGGGGATGAGGGAATGTGGTAGCCAGGTTATGGGTATTAAGGAGGGCACATGTTGTCTTAAGCACTCACTGGGTGTTATACACAACTAATGAATCACTGAACACTACATCAAAAACTAACGACATACTGTATGGTGACTAACTTAATAATAAAAAAAGACGATAGGCAACAGTACCATGAATCATAAAAGTTATTGTTTATCTTCATATATCCAGTTTTTAAAGACTATTTGACACATGAAAACAACGTTCAGTATATGCCAGCTAAACTGATGATTATTCCCATTTTGTAGTTGAGAAAACTGAGGCTTTTCTGAGTTCATTTAACTATGAATGGCAAGAGTCAGAATTTAAACACAGGAGATCAGTCCTGAAGTTCAGGATTTTGCACTTCAGCTGGCAGATAAAAGTTTCTGCATCACCACCCTATGTTCCCAAAAGCCTTGAGGCTGATGACCTATCCTCCCTATCTCATGCGACTTCCATTTGTTCTTTTGTCAAATGGCATCAATTCAATAAATTAAAGAAAACAGATGGAGAGGCACATCAAGTCGGCAGTACACAATCCACTAAAGTAATTAAGCAATTACTTGTAGGAACACATTCCTCCCTCAAATATAATAATGTGTAGCATTATCAACATTTTTCTTATGGGGGATTAAGAGCATTAAGAAAATTAAGCATCATTAAAAGGCTTGTCATGAAATTACATAGTAAATTATTAAAGTTAAACCCATTTTTGATTCATCAACATGTTTTCGTTCTTTTATTTAGTGAGGATCAATTTAGTGAAGGGGAAAATAGAGAGGGAAGATGGAAAACCAAAGAGACTGGCATAGGCTTATCATGCCAGAGGAGATTAGTGGCAAGTTTCCAACTGGGTGCTTTAAAAACCTTACTTAGAGGCCTCTTCTCAATAAATTATCTAGCAACATAAACTGGGAAGGAAAAGAAAAAAAAAGTATAGAGAGACTCATCTGTGGAACCTGTGCTGATGCATAAATTCCTTTTTAGTATTCTCCCAAGCTAGCCAGCAGCTAGCTCGCAGCTAAAGGCAATCTGTACCCCCTTCCTCTCTCTGTCTGTCTCTCTCTCTCTCTCTCACACACACACACACACACACACTGTCATGATGCTGCATTGCATTAGAAAATACTGAGGAAAAGGGAAGCTGTGTCACTGATGGATGTGACAGCACAGTAGGGCACAGAAAGCTGTCATTTGCCTCTCTGAGGCTTAAGGGACTTTAATCTCTGGGCTTCAGACCCAGGCCAGATGTAAAACTGACCCTCACTTCTGTTTTCCCTTAACCTCCATGTGACTGATCTCAAAGCACTGCAGAGGGTGATTACTAATTACTAATCCTACATGTGTTTGTAAACAGAGAATGATAAATTTGCAGGTTAGCATGTCTATGACCACACCTAACATATTTGCAATGCTCTATTTGCATACATTTTATAACTGGGTCCTTATCATTTGCTCCAAGGAGGGGAAATAGAGTAACTGATTAAAAACAAATGTCTATTGGCCCTGGAACCTCATATGATAATAGCAAAGAATGGTATCTTGTAATTAGAAAGCATTTTTGTGAGGAAGAGATTGTCTTTGTGACCACACTTAACGTTACTGTGAATATCAGTTATATAGGAATGAGTTTAAAAGGACTCGCACACTAAACACAAGATTTCTGGACAGACACCATATATATTAATGCAGATCTGTATATTTCTGGCAATCAGAATACTGAGAAAAAATTTTTTTTGGAAAAAATCAGAGTATAGGAAGGTAAAGAAAGGAAGAATATTAATGTTCAGAGACTGAGCGTGGTGTGTAATAATTTGGGGTGGAAAATATGGAGGGCAGAGCAACTATTTTTTTCATCTAAACATTATTTCTCAAACCAACTGCTTTATAAAGATATCACTTGGCAGGTTAATTCTGTGGAGGGGGCTTTCTATCAAGTGAATTTTTCCAAAGTGTTAAGGATCAGAATTTAAAGGCAGTGCCTCAGCCAATGATTATAAATAGTGTGTCATGGATTGGTAGCACCAGAATCATTGTAGAGCTCTATAGAAAAACTGCTAACTTTCTTCAAGAGATTCGTAAGTTTGCAGTAGGGCCCAGCAATCAATGAAATGTAATAATTCCCAAATTGATGACTCTGTGGTTTCAGAGACCACTGTCCCTAGCATTTTGATAATAGAGGAAAAGCCCTGCATGGAGAGGGAGAACAAAGATGGCAGGATGTTCAGACAAAGCCTAAAAGATGCCACTTCAGTATTTGGAAAAACAAAAGGTACCTTAAACTATGATTTTTGTAGCTTTGAAATCTAGACTTGCAAAATACAATGATCAACATATCAGTATCACTTAATTTGATTGAATCATAGTGTTGAACAGCTGCATGTGATTTCTCCCAAACTTCTTCTTTTGTTATGATAATCAGTTACATTATTAGATTGTATATATATTGTTTTTTCAATATGCTTTCTTGTAATAAGACTGTAATATATATTATTTCTTGGAGTGAAGATGAAATAGTTTTGGGTATGGTGGGCAATAGGATTTGGGTTTAAATTCTCCAAATGAATTAAGTTCTGGACCCTAAGTTTTACTTAGAAAAATCAGACACAATCTCCACTTTCTGAAAAATCTAAAAATAAGTTGCCTTTTTAAATATTTAAGTGTTGTATTTACCTAAATAAAAATTACTGAGGTTGTGAGACAGTCTGAATCAAGCTGAGTACAGAACTGTAACAGCAAATTGGATCAGTAAAGAATGGAGTCAAAATCTTTGACTCAAAATAATAGTTCATATGATTTAACACATTCTGGGCCTGATCACCAAGACCATTATCTCAAATCCTCCATTCATATAGATATGTATTTTTATACATTTGAAAGACTTAAAAGAAAAAAAAAATATCTCAAATCCTTATCCATTATCTCAAATCCTTCATTCATGTAGATATGTATTTTTATACATTTGAAAGACTTAAAGGAAAAAAAAATCTATCAATATGTGAGGTTTAGTATTCAAAAACCTTAAAATTTCTTGAAAACTAATTACAAATAATGTAGAAATGCTGTGAAATATCATTATTTTGCTATCGATAATTAATAAAATATTTCCACAAATCGATTTTGTGAAAAAAATAATTTTACACATTGTCTGTTCATCTGAAAACACCCTCATATATCCAAGATATCAAATAAAACTTTTAGATTCTTACTGAAACAACACAGACTTTTCAGAGTCCTCCAGGTTACAAATACAAAGATTCAAGACAGCTTGCTTAGGAAGGAAAAGAGCTGCTATGAATCTAGAATGGAAAAACAAATATTTAACCTAGAGTAAAGCAATTGTCTTAGGATCCCGAAAAAGTTGAGCAGAGGATGCTATATGAAAATTATCACTACCTGAAATCTTAAGATTTAGGTTTGAGTACAATTTCTTTGCAACTGCTTAAGGCCCACACTCTCATTTGAGAAAAGGAAAATAGATTTGTTGTCCTACCTAGCATAGAGAGTCCTTGGATAACATAGGTTGAAAAACATCTCATTGATATTATATATAATTGAGGGGTGCAGCTTGGAGTTCTGACATCCAAGGTGGTGGCCAAAGGGAGAAATTAAGTCCAGAACGTATCAAGTAAGAGAGGATATACTTGTGTGCAATAAAAAACTCAGGGGCGCCTGGGTGGCTCAGTTGGTTAAGTGACTGCCTTCAACTCAGGTTATGATCCCAGGGTCCTGGGATTGAGCACTGCATTGGGCTCCCTGCTTGGTGGGGAGCCTGCTTCTCCCTGTCCCTCTGCTATTCTGCCTGCTTGTGCTCTCTTGCTCTCTGTCAAATAAATAAATAAAATCTTAAAAAAAAAATGCAACCTCATTTCACTTGTGATGTGTACTCTGGGTGGTATACGTAAATGATGAATCAATAAAATTCTACTCCTGAAACCAACATCACACTAGATGTTAATTAACTAGAATTTAAATAAAAACTTTAATATAAGATGAAATAAAATCCTGTGGAAATTAAAAAAAAAACATTATCTCAATGGCTTGAAACAAAAAATGAACTTATTCCTCACTTACATCATATACTTACTGTAGGTTAGCAGGTGTGCCCTGCTCAGTATTATCAAACAAAAATTCAGGCAAATAGAGAAGACATCATTGCAAACATGGACAGTCACCATGCCAGAGGGGGGGGAAAAGAGAATTTTGAAAGGTTTTACACTAGAAATAGCATATGTTAGTCCCGAAGTATCATATGTCATGTCTGCTCACAGCTCACTGCCAAAATAAGTTATGTGGGCCACACCTGACTACAAAAAGACCAGAGAAGACTATACCACTATGTATCTGGGCAGTGGAGTGGGAGAACTGTTTGACAATTAGTAGTAATTGTTGCCCTACCCAGATATTCAGGTATTTGAGGACTCAAGGCAAGACTCAGTATGAAAACAAAAAAAAACACAAAAGTTTAATTGAGAGACTAGTCTGACTCCTTAGAGCTCTTAGTGAAAGATAAAAATGATAAAAACTACATAAAATTATTACAAAAATATGGCCACTGAACTCACAAGGGCTGCCTGTATTCTATCCTATCCTAGGATAGGTAGCCTTTCTGATATGGACAAACAAAATCTGGAGGTGGGGCTCCTCTCTGTGAAGCCAATGTGTCTTTAGAAATCATTTTTTGTATGAGGAATTTGAAGGAGCTTGGAGAGCCCTCACAGTTCTGACAAGATTCTTCCTTTCTTTCTCTTTTTTTTCTTTTTTGGATTCTTTCAAGTCCTTTTTATTTTCCAGTTAGTTTTTTAAATACTCCAAAAACATTTTAGAAGAGTCCCACGTGTATAACCTGGATTCTTGGCATCACTCTTTTTTAAAAAGTATTTTATCTTTCCTAATATAGTGGGAATGAGGACTACTAACCTAGGGTCAGAAAAATGAGTGTGGGAGCTTCCATCGGGCAATGGCAGGGGAATACTGGTGTGGCAATGGGATGCATGTATGCTAGTGTAGAGCAGTGAAGCACCTGTATAAATAATACTTTCATGATGCTGGGAACATGGTAGAAAGAAAGTAGAACTAATAGATACAGAAGCTGTGGAAGGTATTCTTTGCCTTTCCCCAATTAATAATAATAATCCTTAATATTTATTTTTTATTTTTATTTTTTTAAAGATTTTATTTATTTATTTGACAGAGAGAGAGAGAGAGAGATCACAAGTGGGCAGAGAGAAAGGGGGAGGCAGGCTCACTGCTGAGCAGAGAGCCCGATGCAGGGCTTGATCCCAGGATCCTGAGATCATGACCTGAGCCTAAGGCAGAGGCTTTAACCCACTGAGCCACCCAGGCACCCCAACCCTTAATATTTATTAAGTGCTTACTAAGAGGCAGGATTTGAGGAAAGTGATTTACCCTTATTTTCTAATGCCACATCTCCAATATCCTATGAAATCAGTAACATTACGGATAGGAGAAAAGGGCAAGAAAATGTTAAACAACTTGCCACAGAACATGTAGCTAGGGGCAGACCCAGAATATTAATCCAGGACGGTGAGCCCAGAGCCATTATAAGTGTATGTCTTACCCTGGGAGGGAGGTAAAAATAAATGGCATCAATCTTAAGTTTGTGACCTGATGAGGAGAACCATGTGAAGTTAGACACCTGAATCATATAAAAGACAGGTGAAAGAACTTAACTCCAGCAGTCTGAGAGGAGTCAGGACACACTAAATGAATGAAAAATAATTTTGCTATAGTAGTTCTCTATTCCCCTCTCATCTCCAGAAGAGGTAAAATGTCTCAGGATACATGACCAGGCAGATGTCTATTTGATTAAATGTTGTGAACTACATAATCACCAACATTCCAAGAACATCTGCATGAAAATCCAAAATCAAGTTATATTTTATAGGTATAGGGAGCTTGATACCACTTATTTCAAACTGGTTTATTTACTATGGCCAATATTCTTGTGTAAAAGGGAACACTGGATGTGGTACATAAATAATGAATCTTGGAACACTGAAAAAATAAAATTAAAAAAACAGTAAAGGTCAAAATATATGGCATAGTTGATAAAGAGAACATGTTTAGTTATTTTCCTCTTTCTAGACAAGATAAAGTCCTTCAGGTTTGGGAAGATGGTTAGAAACTCATTAAAAAAAGGTATTTCTAATTATGTGGACATGTCAGAATGTCTAACTTAGTTTGCTGAAGAAAACTCCTATTTACAGTATTTTAGAAGGCTTGTCACTTGATAAAATGGAATAAATTTATCCCTATCTAGACAATACAAGAATAATGCTAATAGCATTTAGGTATCCCCAGGGTCTTGTCCCAACGAACGTTCTACATCTTCCTCTCCTACTGTACTGTAATAATACAGTTGCAAATCCAACAGTATATCCCTCAGGGGGATTGAGAGAATTGACTGGAAATGGACATTAGGGAAATGCCTAAAGTGATGGAAATATTATATATTCATAGAGTTGTGGGTTGCCTGAGTGTATTTATATGTTAAAATTCATCAAAATGTAAACTTGAAAACTGTATATTTTGCATATAAATTATGCATACTATTGTATGTATAGTTCAATATAATAAAACAAAATGAAGGAAAAGGAGATGGGAGGAAAGGAATTGAAGAAAGTGCATATAGATAACTATTTTAAATTGATTAGCTGCAAAAGCAAGCAATAAAAGAGCTCACTAACTATTGGAAGAGTAAATGCTATCAGAGAACAGTCTTACTGAAATTTTATAGATGGAATATATATAAACAAACATATTTATATATATTGCAACATTTCTTCACTCTATCCTCTAGTGAAGGAAAAATAATGATCCTCTAGTGATGTTCTTAAGTAGCAAAGAAAAGCATAGGATCTAGAACACCCTTGGCGAGGTTGGCTTTATTTTTATTTTATTTTTTAAAGGATTTTATTTATTTATTTGACAGAGAGAGAGAGAGAGATCACAGGTAGGCAGAGAGGCGGGGAAGTAGGCTCCCTGCTGAGCAGACAGCCCAGCCCGATGCAGAGCTTGATCCCAGGACCCTGAGATCATGACCTGAGCCAAAAGCAGAGACTTTAACCTACTGAGCCACCCAGGCACCCTGGTGAGGTTGGCTTTAAATATGTGATGTAAAGTCCACTTAATTAACTGAAATGTAGAGGATGTGAGTTCAGAATGTTGCAGGTGTGTATATCTGCTGGTTGGAGTCCATGGAATTCATCTTCTGATTACTTCAAATTTTTCACAAAATCAGAACAAGTGGCCTTTATCTGGAGTGAAGAGGTAGAAGGAATTGCTTTGTATTTGAGAGAAGAGAGAAAAGAAGGAAGCAGTCAGATAGGAGAATAGGAAAATACAGTCAATATCTGACTGACAATGTCAAGGCTCCAGTTGAGGACTGTAATAATGGATCAAAATTTGAATCTAACTGTTAAGGCAGGAGAATGGACTTTCTAGGAAATGTTTTGTAAATCCAAGCAAGTGGCCACTGCATGGTTTTGTTTTGTCAATAAAAGCAGAGCAAGCATTCAACCAGCACATGTGAACAGTGGCTCCACACTTGGGAGTTTATGATTAATGTACTGATATGCTACAAATAGGGTACAAATTTGCAAAATGTTTGTTCCACTACCCACAGAGCACCTAATTGATGTCTGAGTTAAAGACCCTAGTTACTCTGTAATTACTCCTAGTCACTTCTAGCTGTGAGCACACTCGCCCACATATTCCAGCATTTTGCCCAAATCTTAATTTCTATTTGTACCATGATATGAAATTGTTGGGAAGTACTCTGAAAGATGGCTATTACACATGTTCTTACTTCTTCTTAAAAGTTAAAAGCTTCTCTCCCTTCCTTAATCTACAGTGATTGCCTTCCCTCTAGTCACGCTGGAAAATAAGCACTACAGCAGAACACATCCATCTTTATCCCTACCAGATCGCCAAACCTGAAATCTTATCCCTATACTGTCTTTTCATTTTCTATGGGTGAAGCTTCTATCCAGTCCAACCACATCATTTTTCACTAGATTCCAACATCACTCCCATACATTCCTGTGATTTCTTCCCTTTTCCCTATAACTTCAATAGTTTTCTCTGTAATGGTTCCCCCCACCCCCAGTTTACATCTTATTAGTTTACTTCCCTTCTTATGAACTCATCCCTTGTTCTACTTTAGAAAACTGTTTAAAAGAGCTGTCTTTAAAAAATAAAAATAATAACAAGTTAGAATGGTCAAAATCAACAAGACAGTAAACAACAAATGTTGGAGAGGATGTGGAGAAAGGGGAATCCTCTTACACTGTTGGTGGGAATCCAAGTTGGTGCAGCTGCTTTGGAAAACAGTGTGGAAATTCCTCAAGAAATTAAAAATGGAGCTACCCTATGACCCTGCAATTGCACTAATGGATATTTACCTCAAAGATGCAGATGCAGTACAAAGAAGGCCCACATGTACCCCAATATTCATAGGAGCAATGGCCACAATTGCCAAACTGTGGAAAGAGCCAAGATGCCCTTCAACAGATGAATGGATAAAGAAGATATGGTCCATATATACAATGGAATATTATGCCTCCATCAGAAAGGATGAATACCCAACTTTTGTATCAACATGGACGGTACTGGAAGAGATTATGCGGAGTGAAATAAGTCAAGCAGAGAGAGTCAGTTATATGGTTTCACTTATGTGTGGAGCATAAGGAAAAACATGGAGGACATTGTGAGAAGGAAAGGAAGGGTGAATTGGGTTAAATATGAGGGGGAGATGAACCATGAGAGACTGTGGACTCTGAGCAACAAACTGAAGGTTTTGGAGCGGTGGGGGTGGGGGTTTGGGTGAGCCTGGTGGTGAGTATTGAGGAGGGCCCATATTGCATGGAGCACTGCGTGTGGTACATGAACAATGAATCTTGTAACACTGAAAAAATAAAATAAAAATATTTGGAAAAAAAGATAAAAAATAAAAATAATAAAAATAAGTAAAAGAGCTATCTTTAGCTATTTTATCCAAATTTCTTTCCACCCCTGTCCTTGTATTAACATAAATAATATGGTTCAATTAGCACAGAGGATCATAGGGGAAGGGAGGGAAAACAGAATGGAAAGAAATCAGAGAGGGAGACAAACCATGAAAGACTCTGGACTGTGGGACACAAGCTAAGGGTTACAAAAGGAAATGGTTGAGGAGATGGGGTAACTGAGTGATGGGCATTAAGGAGGGTATATGATGTGATGAGCACTGAGTGTTATATGTAACTAATGAATCATTGAACATTACATCAAAAACTAATGGTGTACTATTTGTTGGCTAATTGAAGATAATAATTAATTAATTAATAAATAAATAAGAAAAAATAAATAAGTAAAAGATATGGTTTGATTTGGTTAGGGGACTGTTCTGTTTCCAATATCTTGTATTTCTCAACAATATCAGTCTCATTCTAGGAGAAATTCTGCATTTTCAATTACATCAGTAGCAAATGACTAGTGAAACTGAGGAAGGCAGTAAAAGGTACTATTCATATTTTTGTTTTTCTGCCTATGAATAAGTTTATTACTTCTTAGAGAGTATACGAAATATTTTCCAATTTTTTGGAAACAAATAGGAATTATCAGGTTTAGATATCATGCATAGGACAAACTGGAGGAGAGAGGGCATGGAAATAATTTTATTTATTACACAGGATAGTTTCATTTATTCAGAAACCAACTGTCTAGTTTTCAACTATGATGTTTCCATCATCATTAGCTCTCCTGCTTTCCCAGCATCTCCTTTCAAGTCCTCTAGCAATGGCTCAGAAGAAGCATTCCACCTGCAACATACACACACACACACACACGCACACGCACACACACACGCACACGCACACACAGTTCAATAATCATAACCTGTTAACATTCTGAGGAGGGATGAGAGTGGGACATGAGTGAGAGAACAAGGACTCTGTCCTAATTGTGTGTGTGACAAGTTCTGTGTGCTTCTGAAATTTAAAAAAAAAAAATTTAAGATTTTATTTATTTAAGAGACAGAGAAAGTGAGAAAGAGTATGAGAGGAGAGAAGGTTAGAGGAAGAAGCAGACTCCCCGCGAAGCTGGGAGCCAGACGCGGGACTCGATCCCAGAACTCAAGGATCATGACCTGAGCGGAAGGCAGTTGCTCAACCAACTGAGCCACCCAGGCGCCCTTAAAATTATTTTTAATAGCATCCCTAACAGCTGAATTTGTTTGTCCTTTAAAATAAAGACACTCCAACTGCAGTTCCTAGCAGCAACTGTTACTAAGCAAATAATTCATTTAACTGTTTTGCTGTGGGATCCTTCACTTAATTTTTCGTAACACTGACAATCCTGTTTCTGGACAAAAGATGGTGAAGATAGTTGTTAATACCTCCCTACTTGCCAGTTTTGCTTATTTATATCAATCATTCATTATACTTATGAAACATTTATTCTCCTAGTCAGCTCCATGTGAATCATGTTGTAATGTATGTCACCTAATAATACTGCTCCTAAGAAAATACTTGCCATTTACCTTTCTTAAGACAAATTGTATTTTAATAGGAATCAGAGTTTTAAATATAAAAAGGTGTGACTCTAGGGACACTCAAAGACTAGGGAATATATAGTATTAATGTACAAATGCAATACTGTCAATTGTTATGCTTCTGCTAATGTTAACTTATTTATATGCTTTCTATGTGTTTTATCCTTGTTCTTAATTTAGCCATAGGCAATTTCACCTTCAATTTACCATACCTAGGAGTTCTTTAAAATTTTACATTAAGAAGTAAAAATTAGCATATCAAAAGATATAAAACGACTAAAAATGTCCATGTACTCCCCGCACTTTTGGAAGGATTTAACACAAATCAGAGTCTAAAGACGAAATAATCTGAGAACAAAAGCACAAAAATTAACTCTTCTCGCTGAGAAGTACGGTTAGAGTACGCTTGAAAGACAGGATAACTACCCGTAATCCTGGTTTATCCATGTACTGTATATAACAGTTAATTAATGCATACTGTGTATATTTTTATTTAATGCTGCATGAAACAAAACATAAATTATGAGAAACATGTTTTTAATGTATAGCGGAGGTTTGGAATGATTAAGGGAAATCCCTAAGAGGATAAAATAAAGATAGAATGGAAAAATAAGAGGGCAGAAGTTAATCTGAAACCACAGATATGCAAACTTAGGTATCAAAAGCTTTCATCTTCCAACACCCATTCATGATGAAAATTCTTAGTAAATTTAGAATACAGGAAAACTCATTCAACTTTATAAAGAATATCTAGATAAAAATCTATAGATACTATACTTAATGGTGAAAGAATTTTCTCACGGAAAAGAACAAGGCACAGATGTTCTCTCACCATGCCTTTTTAATGTCATACTGGAAGTCTTTGTTAGTGCAGAAAGGCAAGGATTAAAAAGAAAAAGAGATGGGAAGGGGGAAATACACTCTGTTACTGGATGATATGATCATCTATGCAGAAAACTGGAAAGAACTGACAAAGCCTCCTGCAACTAAACAGCAATTACAGCAAGTTTATAGTATACAAGGTCAATATACAAAAGTTAATCTCTTTCCTATATATCTGGAATTAGCAAGTGGAATTTGAAATTAAAAACAAAAATTTGCAATAATACCCTCAAAAATGAAATACTTAGGCATTAATCTAACAAAATATGTACAAGATCTATATGAGGAAAGTTATCAATGGTTAAAAAAATCAAGAGGCTCTAAATAAATGGAGAATCATCTATGTTCATTGATAGGAAAACTCAATATTTTCAAGCTGTCAGTTCTTCCCAACTTAATCTATACATTCAATACAATCCCAATAAAGATCCCAGCAAGTCATTTTGTAGATATTACTAAACTGATTCTAAAGTTTATACACCGAGGCAAAAGACACAGAATAGCCATCACAATACTGAAGAAGAATTAAGTTGTAGAACTGACACTACCCTATATCAATATTTACTGGAAAGCTATAGAAATCAGGACAGTGTGATATTAGCAAATTAATAGTCCAACATAAATACAGTCAACAGATCTTTGACAAAAGAGAAAGGGGATTTTTTTCAACAAGCAGTCCGGCAACAACTGAACACACACACAGACACACACACACACACAAAGAATCCAGGCACAGACTTTAAACCTCTGCAAAAATTAACTCAAAATGGATCAACAGACCAAAATGTACAATGCAAAACTATAAAACTCCTAGAACACAACACGGGAGAAAATCTAGATAACACTGCATTTGGCAATAACTTTTTAGTTACAATATCAAAGGCACAATCCATGAAAGGAATAACAGATAAACAGGACTTCATTAAAATAAAAAAAAAATTGCTCTGTGAACTTGCATCCATATAAAAGCCTATACACAAATGTTTATAGCAGCTTTATACATAATTGCCAAACCTTAGAAGCAATCAAGATGTTTCTTAGCCACAAACTAAGAAAGAATATTTGTACAGGACATATTTGATAAAGGACTATTATCCAAAACATACAAAGAACTCTTAAAACACAATGATAAGAAAACAAACAGCATGATTAAAAACTTGGCCAAATGTATTATAGATACCTCACCAACGAAGAAATACAGAGCAAATAAGCATGTGAAAAGATGTTACATACCAAATGACATCAAGGAAATACAAATTAAAACGATGGGATACTTCTACATACCTATTACGATGGTCAAAATCCAGAACACTTGACAACAGTAAATTCTGACAATGCTGTGGAGCAACTGGAACTCCCACTTATACCTGGTGGGAATATAAAATGGTAGATAATTTTCAACAAAATTTTGGTGGTTTCTTAACAAAAATTAAATGTTTTTGACACAGGACCCAGTACTCATTCTCTTTGGTATTTTCACCCAAAGGAGCTAAAAACTTGCATCCATATAAGAGCCTATACACCAATTTTTATAGCTGCTTTATACATAATTGCCAAACCTTATCTTTTTCCTTTATTGTTAATTTTTGCCCAGTTTAAGAAATCCTTAACTAGATCAAGTTTATAAAGACAGTCTTCCATATTTTCTTCTCGATTTTTGTTGACTTTCAATTTCCACTTTCATATGGAATTAAGTTCTACTGAAAGAGGTGGGAACAAATAATTAATCTTTTTTTCCTAACATATATCCAAGTGACCTAGGACAACCTATTGAAAAGTTCATTGCTTTATAGTGTTAAATCTCTCATAAATTAATTCACAATATATATGACCTAATTGATGATTTTATCACTCAATTCATTAAAGCTTTCTTTAATTTTCTTCACTTTGGAAAACGGTGTGGAGATTCTTCAAGAAATTAAAAATAGAGCTACCCTATGACCCTGCAATTGCATTACTGGGTATTTACCCCAAAGAAGCAGATGCAGTACAAAGAAGGGCCACATGTACCCCAATGTTCATAGCAGCAATGGCCACAATCGCCAAACCATGGAAAGAACCAAAATGCCCTTCAACAGATGAGTGGATAAGGAAGATGTGGTACATCTATACAATGGAATATTATGCCTCCATCAGAAAGGATGAATATCCAACTTTTGGATCAACATGGACGGGACTAGAAGAGATTATGCGGAGTGAAATAAGTCAAGCGGAGAGAGTCAATTATCTTATGGTCTCACTTACGTGTGGAGTATAAAGAAAATCATAGAGGGCATTGTGAGAAGGAAGGGAAGGGTGAATGGGGGGAAATCGGAGGAGGCAATGAACCAGGAGAGACTGTGGACTCTGAGCAACAAACTGAGGAGTTTGGAGGGGCGGGGTGGGGGGGGGTTGGGCGAGCCTGGCGGTGGATATTGAGAAGGGCACGTATTCACGTATTGCATGGAGCACTGGGTGTGGTGCATGAACAATCAATCTTGTAACACTGAAAAAATAAAATAAACATATTTGGGGGGAAAAAAAAGCTTTCTTTAATTTTCTTTAATACACTTTTTAAACTTTTTATTGATCAATGACTACTGAAAAATAGCAATTTAATTGTAATTTATATCTATAACTTCTAAATTGCACATAACAAGGTCACCAACATTTGATAAATAATTGGAAGATAATTAGTCCTCAGAATATATTTTTGTGATGATAGTGAGTTAGGGCTTGTGCATGTTTTTAGAGAGCTACATATTTTGGCACTCTTCCCACTGAGAAGTGAGGTCTATGTCCACTCTGCTTGAATAAGTAGGCTATGTGGCCTCTTTAAATAAAAAGTGATAAGTAACATTGTACTATTTAGTAACCCATGACTTTAAAGGACTGGCAAGCTTTATGTTTTTTGGAACCATTATTCAATAAACATTTCAGAATCCCATCTTGCTAGAGAAAATATGTGGAGAATCCTGAGGATTCATAGAGAAGAAAAGCCCAGATGTATTCTATCTTCCATACCTTCCAGTCAAGGCAAAAATAATGGGAATGAAATCATCTTTGATTCTTCAGACTACTATAGCCTGAAGTTGAACACCACTGAAGGATCAATCAACAATCATAGGGTAGAGCAGAAAAATATGCCAGACAAGCACTGCCTGAATTTCTGATGCACAACATCATGGAACATTATAAAATTGTTGTTGCATTAATTGGCTAACTTTGTGGCCAGTTAATTATGTAGCAAAAGATAGTAGTTTTCTAACTGATTCATTTCCACCAACTTATTATACATTTTTCATTTGTTCTACCCATTGAATTATCCATTTTGTGTTCTTTCTTGAACTTCTTTGATCTATTAAATTTTTTTGTAATATAAATTAGAACTTTTACCATATTTTGGTACGTTTTTGGGTTCCATATATATTTTAACCTTGACAACATGTTATCATTGTGAAGGCAGATACATTAGATTAACCCATATATTTACATTTTATGTTACTCTTTTTTTTTTCTTTATGTTTCTCTAAGCTTCCATTTGGGATTACTTTTTTCTTCTCTCTGTAAAACTACTTTTCTGTTTTTGATATGACTCTGCTAGTATTTCTTTTTTCAGTTTATATGTCTATAACATCTTTATTTTAGTAGAATATATTTGTGAGTTTATAATTCCATGTTGATATTATACTCTGTCAGCTCATTAAAATTTAATTTAATTGTTTCCTAGCATCTATAATCACTATTGAAAGTTTAACTGTCATATTCAGCCCTTTTGAATATAATGTATTTTATTTACCTCAATATTTTTCTTCTTTTCCTCATTTTCTTTCATTTCTGAAATTTTATTTTTGTGCCTTTTTTTTTTGCATTTATCCTTCTTGATTTTGTTATGTTTCTTTAGGCTTAATAGTTTTGCTAGTTTCAAAAAACATTTCAGTATTTATTTTTCAAATATTTCTTATATTCAATTCTGTCCATTAACTTCTTCTGGGAATCAAGTCATATGTATATTAGAATATTTCCTATATTCTTTTCTTTGTAACATTTTGGATAATTTCTATATTTCTCTCTTACTGTTTTTTTTTTTTCTGAACTACTATCCATATACTATCTATCCATATACTATCTTTTGGTGTGCTAATCCATATACTATCCATATACTATCTTTTGGTGTGCTAATCTGTTCTTAAGTTATTGTATTTTTTTTTTAAAGTAGCCTCCATGCCTGCTTGAACTCACAACCCTGAGATTCTGATCTGAGTTGAGATCAAGAGTTGGACACTTAACCAACTGAGCCACCCAGGTGCCCCAAAGTTATTGTATATTTTTTAGTTCTTATTTTTTTCTGTTTTTCTTCCTGTTTTTTTTTTTCACACGAAGAAAATTACCAATCTTGCTTTCTATTTTCTTGAACATAATAAAGCTATCTTATAATCTTTGTCTAAAACCTCCATGATCTGGATCTACCTTGGATCTGTTTTTATTATCTTTTAGTTATCTCAACTTCCATACACCTCTTTTCACCTTGTACACCTTGTAATTTTTGGTAGACTATTACACAATGAAAATGAAAATTTATAGAAATAATTTGAAAGTCTGGCAGCTAAGCAGGCAACTAGGCAGGCAATACTAGTAATTCCAATTTACCTAATTCAATTGGGGATTTAAGTAAAGCTGGGATTCACTATCTGTGAGTGTTCTGTTCAACCTGATTCCCTTGAGTGCTGATTTATTTGCAGTTCATGATTACTCCTATGATGTGGATCTAACCTCATATAATGGGTTGTTTACCAAGCATACCGACTTGTGGCAAACTCTAAACTCCAAATCTATACCTTCAGTTCTGTATGCCATAAATTCTGCCTAGATTCCCAGATTTACCCATCCATTTTTCTTGCTTTGGGGATTACAGGGGGTATTCTAAAGAAAAAAAGCGGCACCAGATGCTGAGCTCAAAGCTCTAGGCTTCTAGTATCATTAAGTCTTGCCCTTGAAATTCTCATTATATCTCACATATTTCAAAACAGATTTGGTCATGCTTTTTTCATGTTTTCTATTTATTTCCAATGGAAGAGTAAGTCTGAAGATCTTATTCTGTCATTATTGAAATTTTTATTCTCTCAGAAAGACTTCGTATATAACTATTAAACAACAATAACAAAGTTTTAGGTCTTAGAGACAAAAAAAGCTCTCATCCTATCAGTTTTCACAGGAACACATGACTATAATTGAACGATCATATAATTTTTAAATGCAATGTGTGCATTTATAATTACATGAGACAATAAGCCTAAAGTGGACTTTTCTGGTAAGTTCACTTTGGGATTTTTTATGCAAGGACTATGAAGTGGCATGAGGATATATATGAGCAACTGTCTTTTCTTTTGTGAATTGTATGCTTTAATGGGTGAGTATAGGTGATTAATTGATGAATCAGGCCTTCAAGGATATGTCTAACTTTACCATGACCATAGGGTATTTAAAGCCTTTCCACACATAAAAAACGGCAAAATTATGGAGGTATCAATATCCTTTGTATATTTAAGAAGATAAAGTTGTACTAGATAACATGAGCATTGTTCAGTTGCTTTAAACATTTTAAAGCCCTTTAACTGATTATTACAAAATATCTGAAAAGTGGCAGACATACAACACAAAGAAGG
>CM052811.1:37244656-37269356 GCA_028533885.1 Nasua narica
TGTGTGTGTGTGTGTGTGTGTGTGTGTGTGTGTGTATGTGTGTATTTATATATATACATATATGACTCTTCTTTATCCACTCATTCATTGATGGACACTTGGGTTTCCTCCATATCTTGGTGATTGTAAATAATGATGCAAAAAACATAGGGGTGCATATATCTTTTCAAATTGGTGTTTTTTGTATTCTTTGGGTAAATTCCAGTAGTGGAAAAACTGGATCATATGGTAATTCTATTTTGAACTTCTTGAGGAACCTCCATACCGTCTTGCACAGTGGCTGCACCAGTTTGCATTCCCACAAACAGTGCACAAGGGTTCCTTTTCCTCTACATTCTTGACATTTACTGTTTCTCTTATATTTCACTTAGGCCATTCTGCCAGGTGTGAGATGATTCTCATTATGGTTTTGATTTGCATTTCTCTGATGATTAGAGGTGTTGAGTATCTTTCCATGTCTGTTGGCCATCTGTATGCTTTTGGAGAAATGTCCGTTCATGTCTTCTGCCCATTTTTAATTGGAGTATTTGTGTGAGTGTGTATGCATGTGTGTGTATTGAGTTGTATAAGTTACTTCTATATTTTGGATCCTAACCCCTTATCAGATATGCCATTTACAAATATCTTCTTCCATTCAGTGGATTGTTTCTTTGTTTGTTTTGTTGATTGTTTCCCTTGCTGTGCAGAAACCTTTTATTTTGATGTGGTCCCAACAGTTTATTTCTACTTTTGTTTCTCATGCCTCAGGAGACATATCTAGAAAAATGATGCTACAGTCAATGTCAAAGAAATTCCTGTTTGTGCTCTCTTCAAGAATTTTTATGGTTTCAGGTCTCATATTTAGGCCCTAAACCTATCTTGAGTTTATTTTTGTGTATGGTATAAGAAAGTGGTCTAATTTCATTTTTTGCATGTAGCTATCCAGGCTTCCCAAGAAATGGTCTTTCTCCCATTGCATATTCTTGCCTCCTTTGTCAAAAACGAATTGACCACATCACTGTGGGCTTATTTCTGTGTCTCTATTCTGTTCTTTTGATCCACATATCTATTTCTGTGCCAGCACCATACTCTTGATTACTACAGCTGTGTAGTCTATCGTGAAATCTGGGATTGTGGTACTTCCAGTTTTGTTCTTTTTCAGGATTGCTTTGGCTAGTTGGAGTCTTTTGTGCTTCCATACAAATTTTAGGATAGTTTCTTCTAGTTCTGTGAAAAATACAATTGGTATTTTGATAGGGATTACATTAAATCTGTAGATTGCTTTAGGTAGTATGGACATTTTAACAATAATTGTTCTCCCAATCCATGTTCATGGAATATCTTTCCATTTGTTTTTGTCATCTTTAATTTTTTCATGAATATTTTATAGTTTTCAGAATGCAGGTCTTTCACCTCTGTCGTTAAGTGCATTTCCAGTTATTTTTATTATTTTTGGTGCATTGATAAACAGGATTGTTTTCTTAATTTCTCTTTCTGCTGCTTCATTATTAGTATATAGAAATGCAAAAGTTTTCTGTATAATGATTTTCTATATTGTCACTTTACTGAATTCATTTACCAGTTCTAGTAGTGTTTTGGTGGAATCTTTAAAAAACAATAGAACAGATCAATGGAACCAGAAGCTGGTTCTTTGAAAAGATCAACAAAATTGATAAACCTCTAGCCAGACTCATCGTAAATTAAAAAAAAATGGACTCAAGTAAATAAAAATCTAAAAAAAAGAGGAGAAATAACAACCAACACCACAGATATATACACACTTGTAAAAGAATATTATGAAAAATTATGTGTTAAAAATTGGACAACCTAGAAGAAATAGATAAATTCCTAAAAACATATAACTTAAAAAAACTGAAGCAGGAAGAAATAGAAAATTTGAACATACCAATACCAGCAATGAAATTGAATCAGTAATCAAAAAACTCCCAACACACAAAAATCTAGGACCTGATGACTTCACAAGTGAATTCTGCCAAACATTTAGATAAGAGTTAATAAATACTCTTCTCAAACTATTCCAGAAAATAGAAGAGGAAGGAAAGCTTCAAAAATCATCCTATGAGGCTAATATTACCCAGATAGCTAATCCAGAGGACACTACAAAAAAAGAGAATTACAGGCCAGTATGTCTGATGAACATAGATGCAAAAATCCCCAACAAAATATTACCAAACTGAATCCAACAATACATTAGAAAAATCATTCAACATGATCAAGTGTGATTTATTCCTGGGATGCAACTGTGGCTCAATATTCACAAGTGAATCAACATCATACATCACATTAACAAGAGAAAGGATAAAAACCATGTAATCATTTCAATAGATCAGCAAAAAATATTTTATTTTCTTTTAAAATCGGGAATGACCTGGATTTGATTTCAAAATATGAGATTAATCCAACACACAGTATGACTCTATCAAGGATATAGCTAATGTCAAATCCTCTCCTAAGAACTGACTCTTATAGGTGATGTGGCTAAAACACCGTGGGGGCTAATTGCCCAAAGAAATGGAAAAGGCATAGCACAATGTAACATACAGGGTATAATATAAAAATGTTTATGTTATGGAAGGAGTACCTAAACACTTTATCCAAATTCTATTTAATATAAGCAAATCCTACACAACTCTACCACTTTATATATAAAAGGATTCTCATGATCTGGGGTGCCCGGTGTGATTCACAAATACCTAGTACCTTCTCAGCATGAAATACATAAGTGCCCACCTATCCTGATTTGTTGGATGTCCAATATCTCTTCCCCAGAGTTATTCAAGCCTCTAAGGATATTTTGCATTAGATGCATACTCATGTAGAAGGTATGTTTGCTTCTTGGTAATCACACACGAAAACTCAACTAATGTTGTTCTACATCAAATATGCTAGGAATCCATTATTATAGCACTATCAATTTCTATTATATCTGCTTATCTGGCCTTTTATTCAAGAAAATCACTTGTCATCTGGGTCAGGTTCTGTTCTATTTTACCTGACAAACCACAAAGCAACATTTCTTTCTTCTTTCTTTTTTTTTTCAGTAAAGGAGTCAGTTCATGGATTCATGTTTTTTATATAAGGATGTCTCTTTTTTTCCCCCAAATATGTTTATTTTATTTTTTCAGTGTTACAAGATTTATTGTTCATGCACCACACCCAGTGCGCCATGTAATATGTGCTTTAAGGATGTCTCTTATCACATATCCTTGTTCGGAGGTCCCTTATTCTTCCTCAGGGATATCAATATACATTTAAATATTGAGCAATACTGTTCAAAGTCTCAAGGCTTTTCTTCCAATAAGCACTCAGTTTTCAAACACAATTTTACTGTATTTCCTGCCTAGCTTTCTTTTCATTCTATGCATCAATTGTTTCTCCCATGGGAACAAACTAGGACAACACATTTAGTTGCAAAAAGACTAGCCATTCTTCTGTGTTCTTACATTTTCTATGAGCATTATTACATTATCTCTGTACCATGGTCTAGTTAAAAATTCTTGTGTTGTGAGAAAATAAATCTGCCTCTAATAAAAAAGTCTTCTTGAACAAGCACTCAAATTCCTAAGGAACTAAATGGAAAGCCGAAATCAAAATTACACATTTCCTTAATCAAGAATTAAGAAAAAACATCCATTCCAAAAAGGATAATTCTAACTATAGCAAATCATTGACATAAATGATTATTAGGCTAGTTAGTGCGTGTGTGTGTGTGTATGTGTGTGTGTGTGGGGGGGTGTTTATATGTAAAGGAATATTTATTCTCAGTGTTGTTAAATGATAAAGATTTTTCTTTCTTTTTCTTTTCTTTTCTTTTTTTTTTACTTTTTTATTTTTATCAAAGTGCTATATCACCCCACAACATGCTCATAAAGATCAGCATAGGCTATAAGAGTCTTAAATCTGGATCTGGATTATGAAATTACTAATTTGGTTGTTTTCAAATATGTATTTTTTAAATCTTTATCTGTAATTTATGGATATTGCTATGTGTCTACATGCAGGTAATAATCATTGAATCTGACACCTTATCAATCCTACTAGAAAATATTAAATTGAAAACTCTTCCTTTCCACAATGGTAAGGAAAACATCTTATTTACTTTGGTTTCTAGATGTCTAGTACAATGTTTGACATTATATACAACCAATATCCATTGAACCACAACCAAAAAAGATAGAATATTAAAAAACCTAACAATCATCAACCAAATAAAATATTTTATATCTAGTGAAAAAGTAATCTATATGATTGGAAAGAAGTGAATTAAGTACAGAAAAATCATAAAAAATATTTTACAGATTTAGCCCTTTTCTTATTGTGTATGTTATTAAATGAAATATTAGAAGACTTTCCAGCTCATATTGCAGTGAAAGATTAGATTTATTTTGGTTCCTTGAAAACACTAGATGGTAGGGAGAAAAAAAGAAATATTTTACAGCTTATAGCAAAGCAAGAAACAATTAACAGATTATGAGACCCCACCCAAAAGTTCCAGCACAGTGAAAGAAATGTTCAAATTGTCATAATTACTATAATATTTAGTTAAAAAATTGGTCTGTAAATCAAGCAAAAGGACAAAAGGAGAAAGATAACTCAGTTGGAGAAAAAAATTGGAACAAGATCATAAAAATATTTGCCTAAAACCTTTAATATGAATCATACTCCCTAAGTAAACAGTAAATTAAGAAAACAAAAGCTTTCACTTATTACTATATGGGATTTCAGCAACTGTATCAGATTTTTTTTATGATTTCCTGTGATGAAAGGCAATCATAAAGCCAAATACTGCCTTTGTGCCCCCATTCTCTGTCTCTCTGTCTCTGTTTCTCACACATGTACACAGAGACATACGCACACTAAGATGTCACAATAAGCCCTTATTGATGTATTGAAGAAAACTGCTGAAAATAACCTTTAGTCCTTTCTCCAAAGGATACAAATTCGAAATCATAAAATCTAATTTTGAAAGTTTTGTTTGAAATGTTATCGTATTGAATAATCAAATCAACTAATGCTAATGCACACTATGAGAGAAATAGAAAACATGGGGCTTACATCCAAATTGAGAGAAAAATACTACTTTGCTAGAGATTTAAAAGTATGTTTTTTTTTTCTCCTCTTGGATTTTGGAAAGGAGTAACTATATTAAAACTGTTTTTATCGGGGTGCCTGGGTGGCTCAGTGGATTAAAGCCTCTGCCTTAGGCTCAGGTCATGATCTCAGAGTCCTAAGATCAAGCCCCGCATCGAGCCCCGCATCGAGCCCCCCATCGAGCCCCCCATCGAGCCCCGCATCGGGGAGCCTGATACCTTCTCTTTCTGCCTGCTTCCCTGCCTGCCTGTGATCTCTCTCTGTGTGTCAAATAAATAAATATAAAATCTTTAAAAGAAAAAGAACCCTGCTTTTCTCATTCTGGTCTGAAAATAGACTGAAGAGCAGGTTGGATGATGGAAATGTTTACTCAATTTAGCTTTGAAAATTTTTAAACTGGCATTTCTACATTTTAAACTCTTTTATTAAGCCTATTGGGAAATAATTATGCCTGAAAAGTCCAATGTGGTGCATCTACGCATTTAAAAATAAATGACAATTTTTTCTCCCATGTTTCTTTATATTACATATTTTTAAAATTTTCTCATTGAAGTCAGTCTGTTTCCAAGTGTAGCTGTTCCTGGGACATGAGAAATTAGAATAGGTTTTGTGTTAAGTAGGATAGTAACAATACATACTTTCCAAAAAAAAAAAAGTACTTATTTTGTAAATCCTTTTGAAAATATGGAATTGTCATTTATGCTCATGTTTTATACAGAGACTGCATTTATTTGCTTGTGTCAATATTTCTCACAGATGTTTTAATTATTTCTATTTTTTAAAATTTGGCACTATGATGAGATGGCCATAAAATAGACCAAATTTTAAATGATAAGTGTTAATTATTAAATAGTTTTTGTACCAAATGTTGAAAATGCTTTGCTAATAATTAAGGGGTGTAATAACCACAGTCCCATAATTTCCTATGCAATTCATCTCACTATACCAGTTTACATTGCTACCAACAGTATTTAAAGGTTTCAGTTCCTTCACATCATTGCCGATGCTTATTTACTTATTATTTTTAATAATAGTTATTCTAATACGCATTTAAAAATAAATGACAATTATTTCCCCCATGTTTCTGTGCCTCAAAATAATAAAGGCTATATTACAGTCCACAACTAACATTATCCCTAATGGTGAAAACCAAAAGCTTTTCCTCTAAGATAAGAAACAAAACAAGGTTGCCCACTATCAAAACTTCTATTCAACATAGTACATGAAGTCCTAGGCAGAGCAATTAAGCAAGAAAAAGAAATAACAGGCATCCAAATTAGATAGGAAAAAGTAAAACTGTCTCTATGCACAGATGACATGATCTTTTAAATAGAAAATTTTAAAGGAGCTACAAAAAACTATTACACTTTTTATATGTAAAAAAGTATAACATATACTTATAACAAAAATATAACATATATATTATTTTTATATGTTTATATATAATTATTTTATATATATATAGATAAGTAACCATCAAAAAAAATTCCATGTTTATTGCAATCAAAGAAATATTCATGGACCCAAGTGTTCAAAGCTCTATGAGTACTGTTTCCTTTATTGAATATATGCTATAGCCATTGAATCTATGTATCAAGTATATTTACCCATTCCTTCATTCATCCATTTGCTGATTAACTAACTCATTGACCAGATATTTAGAGAAAAAGTATTCATAGTGGAAAATCAGGACGTAGAAGTGTATAGCATGCATTATCTTTTAAGAATTCACAATCTAGCAATGGCTATAGGAACACAACCCATTTTAGTTAAATACAAGGAGTATAGTAATAAAAATAAAGACAGCTTGCCACCGGTTGCAAAGAATCCCATATACTGGTAGAATGAGCATTGTATTCATTTTTAGAATTTAACGCATATTTTCATTTTGTCTTACATTTTAAGATTTGACATCTTTGCGGTTTCATTTTGATTTCTCAATTTGACTGCATAGGAAGCTTTCTTTCTTATTTTGGCCCTACTGATTTAGGAGAAATAGATCTTATTTTCAATTCTTCTAGTGGCTGGGTAGAACATCTAAAAATACAATGGTACATACATTTTCAATTAAGTGAATATAGACTGAATTTTTATAGTTATTCCCATATGTGTATTTATCATTGATACAGAATTTTAAAGTTTGTTTCTTAATACTCTAAATTATTCTGTAGCTTGATTTTCTCATCCAGCAATCTATCATTAATATTTTTCCAATTAATAGAGATCTAACTTAATATATATATTTTCCCACATTTCTTTTTTCCTTAATGTTTATAGGTGACATTGTCAAAGTGGGGGTTTCACTTGGAGCTGTAATTAACAACCAGAATTAAATCAACAGTAAAGAAGCCTGGTCATAACATGAGGCAAACACCCAATACCTCAGATAAATTAGAAGATACCCACAAAGGGTGAGAGTGAAGGTACTCAGAAATTTCTCTTCTGTATATTAAAGGTTCAAGCTACTTTACGTGTATGTAATCCAATTGACAGTTTCTTGGTTTGAAGTTAAGTTTCTAAAAGTAAAAACAAGGATTCCCACCCCCAGTCACTCATTAAAAGAAAATAAACTTATTAAAATATATCCCTTGGCATAACAATCTAAATCTACATCTTAAGGAAAGTATGTACAAATTTTATTATTTTCTTTGGTTGTTACTAATTTTTTCTTCTATTCTTTCAGATGTGCTTATTGATTTCCTTATTTTGTGAAAGAAAATGAACTATTTTAGGAAAAGAACCTGGAAGGATAAGAGGAATTAGTGGTAGAATCATGACTAGAACACATAACTGAGTTAAGGGAGAGAAAAATTGAATTATTGTAGAAGTTATGATCAAGAGACTAAAAGATAAGCATATTATACTGCCTGGGGAAGCAAAAAAGAAAAAAGTTTTCATGATGTAAGGATCACATTACCGTCATGGATGTTTAAAGAGATAGACCATGAGAATGGTATCAGGCAAGGAGGTTTGAAAATAAAGAAGAAATGTAAGAAAATATTTAAAGAAAATTACGAAATCAAATAATATTTTGTTATTATTAATAGTATTATTCTGCATTTATTTAGCATTTACTATGTTTCACAGGAACAATTCAACTCTCAAAACAGCTTAATTACCATTGCAGATCGAGTTTCAGAGATATTAGTAACTGCCAGGAAACCACATGGCTAACAAATGGCAAAATCACAGTTCAGGGAAGTCTTTCCCATCTCTGAGTTTCCAAAGAGTCTGTTTGTATTTTCAAGGTATGCAGAAAGAATGAAGAAGACACATTATATGAGCTACATTTGGATACAGAATAGACTAGTGAGTGCAGATGGACACATTAGCAATGATGGAAGGTAATGTCATTACCTGGGAATGTGTGGAGAATAAGATGAGAATTAAAGACCAAATGAAAATAGTATCATAAATAGCTTTACTGAAGAGGATGAAAGAGTAAGAAGCTAATGCCAAAGAGATCATATCTTCTTTGTAAGTGTAAAGAGATACAGTGGTCATACATTGATAAAGTCATTTTGCGTAAGAACTGAGAAAAAAATATATAATTAAAAATATATATCTAACATAAATATAAGTATATATAGCTATATATTATAATAATATAAATACTACAAATGTATGTCTTTATGTGTGTGTGTGTGTGTGCATTTCACATTTGTTTCTCCGAAAGGGGCTTCAAATGCTTTGTGTTATTCAAAAAATATTATCTTTTACCAAAATGGAAATTGAGAAATTATATCATTTCACATGCATAGAACAGCAATTAGTGCCTGTTCTTCCATATAAATTATATTCTCTGAAATCTAATTAATGATTTTTTAAATATCAGTTATATGATATTCTTTTTTATATTCATTATTCTGACAATGCCTCAGTCATTGTACCACATTAATTGTGCTTCATAAAAAGGCTTCTCATTTCATTGGAGAAGGTGGTCAAATGAAGGAATGAATGAATGAATGGAAAATAAATTAAAGTTGTACTTCTGTTATTAAAAGTGTGACATGTTGCTTCTGTGTTCATGCAAATTTCAAAATTCATATTTTTCTTTAAACATGAAGCATGAATAAATTTGTTAAATGAAAATGAGCACTTAATATAATGCACTGTTTATCAGTCACTTCTGTAATGGTGAAGTGATGCAAAGGCAAAATTAAGAAATTAAAAGAATCATATAAACAAGAAAATCCCAATGTTAAGAGGACTAAGAGGAAGACGCACACTTCAAAATATTGGCTTACAAGGAGTTAAACGTAAATTGAATTAAAATGGGATTTTATATACAAAATCTGGACTAATTCATATGTGAGGGATTTTAGAACCAATAGGAGCTATTATATATCTCTCCTATCAGTTGACATTGCTCTACCAATCTAATTTATATTTATAGAGACATTATACTAATTGATTCACACAATTATGGAGGATAAGAAGTCCCATGATCTGTCATTAGTAAGCTGAAGAACCAGAAATTTCAATGGTGTAATTCAGTCTGTCTGAAGGCCTGAGAATGAGGAGAGCCAATGGTTTAAGTCTTAATCTGAGTCCCAAAGCTTAAGAACTAGGCGTGGATGATTCCTAAACTCCAAGGTAGATGTTTAAACTCAGAGACCAGATTTGCCCTTCCTAGGCATTCTGTTCTGTTAAGTCCCTCAGCTCATTCATTGGTGTCCATTCATATTGGGAGAGGGCAATCTTCTTTACCCAGCATAGTGATTCAAATGCTAATATTTTCTGGAGACACACTCATGGTCAAACCCCAAAATAGTCTTTTACCATCTATATGGGCATCACTTAGGCCAGTCAAGTTGACATATAAAATTAACCACCAGCATTTGTTAACTTGGCACCCATATGAATCTCCTTAAGTCATATTTAATATCAAAATAGAGGCAGTAACAGGGTCATAATTTCACCTAACATGATACAACTATCCTTTGTACAACTGAAAATACACTAATTCCTTCTCTAGAACAGGAGAAAGTCCTTCAGTGATGTTAACTCTCCTCCTGATATGATTACATAAGTTAAATATCAGGGTGTAAAAATTAACATACTTAAATACTGATATAAATACCAATATATAGTTAATACATCTTATGTTACATGTAAGGAATAAGAAAAGGGAAAAACCAAGATATTCGCTTAATATATGATATATATACATGAAAATATATTCGTAACAATATAGAAAGGAAATACTTATAAAAATGACAGTTCTCATTTCTATAAGTAGTGATGTGATTGAAGCTGGTATTTATAATAACCTTTGTAGGGGTGCCTGGGTAGCTCAGTTGGGTAGGCATCTGCCTTGAGCTCAGGTCATGGTCTCAGAGTCCTGGTATGGAGCCTGGCAATGTTGAGCTCCCTGCTGAGCAGAGAGTCTGCTTCTCCCTCTCCTTCCCTCTTGTGCTCTCTCTAGTTATCTCTCTCTCTCAAATAAATAAATAAAATATTTAAAAAATATAACAACCCTTTTCTTCTACTGCCCATTCCATATTTCCTTTGCCTTTAGCAAGCAGCCTAGTTGGTTGTGTTTCTTTACCTGGTGGGGGGACCCACACCTTCATTCTTCAAGGATCTGGGCCATTAGTAGTCCTGCCTTGACTGGATTGATGTAGTTTTCCATCAACCTTAATTACAGGACATGGTAATACTAAGAGTTGCCCTAAGCAATTGCCAGTACTCCCGACATACTCTTCCTCTCTCCATTGCTGAATAGTAGTCCAGCTCCCATTCACAGCACGGGCAGATCAGCACAGACAACACCAAACACCATTGCCTACTGATTCAAAGATACGAGGAGTCTCAAGTGTCCCTGAGGTAGGCTTTACTTCCAGTTCAAGGGAATCATGTTGTGTCTTTTGATGAGAAGTATTTCTCCTTCTGGAACTAAGACTTCCAGGCCAGAGTTCTGCCCACTGAGAGAACTCCTCTTCACCACTGTCCTTCAGGGATGTCCCAGAAAGGGGCTGAAGTACTGAACTGTTCACTTTAGGGTGATGCCTGAATATCATGCAGAACCATCTGTAAGATAGACTCAAGTTTTCTCTTCCTTTGTAAACTGATGATGAGGAACTTCTCATGGAGCCATAGATATAGTCCAGGAGAGAGAAGGCAGTGTAATGGAATGCGGATGATGGACATTTGAGCCACTTTTCCACATAACTTACTTGTGGTTTCAGAGCCAGCTTGAGTGTTGCTATGCTTACCTATCTTTATGGTTTAGTAGGGTACAAAGATATGTGCAGTCACAGGATGCTGGGGCTCCCCTCACAATTTATTTCTCAAAGTATTGATTAAAGGTATGTCTTTGAGACCCTCACAGTGTGGGTGTATAGGGCTTAAATGGCAAATCCACTCTAACATTCTATTTTCCAAAAACTTCTGAATCTCTTCATCTGTAGAAATCAAGGAAAGTTGGGCATTTACAGTCACAGCTAGTGACCCATCCTTTGGTCCATGTCTCAGCCAACCAACCCAATAAACTATTAGAGTCCTTTCTAACTCCTTGAGCTACAATATTAAATGCAGATTTTGTTTTTCTTAGTGAGCTCATATCAAAAAATTTGACCTGGAATAACTTTCTGTTCCTTTCATCATTGTCCCACACCTTGAATATTCATTCCCACTTATATTCCCAAGATTTTTGTCTGTATAAATTTATTAAAAATTGTACTTATTTTGGAGTATAGTGCACATCCTCATGGATCATATACCTCACTTTTAGGGCCCTGCTGGGACTTACATCAAGTTACAGGTCTAGAAGCAAAGAGAGGTATTAGGTATGGATCCTAAGGAAAATCAGCATTATCTTCCAGCACAACTGCCTCAGAGTTATTACCATTTCCTTGGGGAATGCAAGGGTAATCACTTCAGAAGAAGGCAAAAGGCTGCTATCACTGGGGATTGGAATGCCATAGCCACTCAAAGTGAAGAGGCTGATCATTAGCTTTGAGAAGGAATACAGAGATTTATTATAGGAATTGGCTCACTTCCTAAAATAAATTAAGAAGATGAGAAATCCTAAGATCTGCTTTCTTCAAGCTGGAGGAGCAGAGAAGTAGGTGATGCAATTCAATCTGAGTCTGAAGGCCTGAGAACCAGAAGTACTATGTCAGAGGGCCAAAGAAGATGGATATCCAAACTCAGATAAGTAAATTCACACTTCTGCCTTTTTGTTTTATTCAGACCTTAGAGAATGGGATGATGCCTACCCACACTAGTGAGGACATCTTGTTTCCCCAGTCTATGATTCAGATGTTAATTTATTCCAGAAACACCCATGCAGACACACTCAGAAATGCTTTTCCAGGGCACCTGGGTGGCTTAAGGCAGTGGGTTAAGCCTCTGCCTTAGGCTCAGGTCATGGTCTCAGGGTCCTGGGATCTAGCCCCACATCAGGCTGTCTGCTCACCCCCCACCCCTGTCCCCCACCTGGCTCTCTGTCAAATAAATAAGTAAAATCTTTTAAAAAAAAGCTTTTCCAGCTTTCTGGGCATCCCTTAGCTCAATAAGTTGACACATCAAATTAACCATTGTAGGGATATAGGCAGATGATAAGGAAGGAAGGAAGGAAGGAAGGAAGGAAAGAGGGAAGGAAGGAAGGAAGAAGATAGGATATGTAGACAGTTGTTTAATTTCAACTTTGACACACATTTCAAAAGATAGTCCAAAGCAGTAGACTGGAAGAGGAAATTTTTATTAGTTTAATCAATAATTTATAGACAGTAAAGCACACATGGTTGTGTCCCACAATGAACCTCTACCTGCTCCCTCCCCAAAATTTTTGCTGCAAATTCTTGCTCTTTTATATACCAGACTTAGATTTCCTTACTAGCACCAAATTACCCTTCTCTTTCTCCTTTGCTCTGACTTCTTCTTTTAACCAGACCCTTGGTATTGGAGTGTTGTAGGGCTCAGTTTTCAGCTTTCTTCTTTTCCTTCCAATACTAACTTCCACTGGTGATTTCATTTAGTCTCAAATGTACATTTATTTCTGCTTGGATGTACAATAGACACACAAAACCTAATTCACCAAAATTAAGCATCTGTCCCTGTCCTGGATCTGAATATTACTAAAATATGTTTCACCTGGTGTCCTGAGTTCAGCTGATGAAAAATCCATCCTCCCAACTGCTTAGGCTAAAACCATAAAGTTACCCTTGACTTTCTCATTCCTTCCACCTCCACCTGGCATCATAAAATCTCAAACACTACCATTTCTCACCAGCTCCACATGTTTCATTCATAATTCAAGGGCATAAGACAGTGCCTGACACATAGTACTCCTTATAAAGCCATGGAAAAGATCTCCATGGTTTCTTGAGATAAAAGTGAACAACCAAAATGAATGTTGGACAAGATCCATTTTTGGAAGGGAAAAGGGGAAATGGTAGGTAAGTTTAAATGGAAAAGGAAAGTTAAGATGATTTTAGAAACCTTCTTACAGTAATATGGATTTTGAATTTCAGCCCAGATGTACTATAAAGAATTATTTGGGAATTTGTAGGGAAGACTTAAAACTGTAAGATTGTCCTCCCTTATCTGTGACTTTGCTTTCTTTGGTTTCAGTTACCATGTTAAACCGTGGTCTAGAGGCAGATGGTTTTCCTTTTGACATACTGTCAGAAAGTTAGTAGTAGTTGAACGCTACATCACAATGCCTTCGTCATTCACCTCATTTCATTTCATCATATAGCCATTTTATCATCTCATATCATCCTAAGAAAAAGAATGAGTAGATAGATATTTTGAGAGATCACTTTCACCTAACTTTTATTACAGCATATTGTTATAATTGTTACATTTTATTATTATTGTTGCTAATCTCTTACTATGCCTATGTTATAAATTAAACTTTATCATAGGTATATACGTATAGGAAAAATACAGTATGTATAGGGTTCTATACTATATGTGATTTCAGGCATCTTCTGGGTATCTTGGAATATATTTCCTGCAGATGGGTATGTGTAGGGGGAGACTACTGTACTAAGAGTTGAGTCAGAAAAGCATCACCTGGACAAAAAGCTGAAATTGTTATGAAAATAAGTTCCCTCATTAAAGAGAGGGAATGCTAGATTTTTGTAACTTTGAAAAATATTGCTCATTAAAATGTTTAAGATGTCAGCTGGTTCTTAAATTATATTAATTAGAAACAACGCCAAACACTTTTATTTTGCCTCACATTCATCCTAATTAAAAAAGCCCAATGTTCACTTGAAAGTAAGTTCTTAAGGCTCATCCAAGGGATGTCAGGAAAATAAAAGGATGTTAAAAAAAAAACCCTACAATATTTTGTATATTAATGTCTAAGAAAGTTATATGAATCCATTGGGATCTCACATACACACTATGTACTTTTTTTAAATCTTGTGATTCCACTGCCAAAATATTAAGCATGCAAAATAAGCTTTTATTTCTGCTCTATGAACACAACTTTTTAAAATCATTTCTTAGTCATTTATTAAAGAAATGGGTTCTGTAGAACACTCAAGTCTAAAAATATATGTTAAGGTCTAGAGAATTAGTAAGTATGAAGCTTCTTGACTGTATATGAAATGAAGGTGGAGATAACTGTACGTTCACTATTATCTCCCTAACACCTATCAGTTTTTGGCACATAGTAGATGCTCCCAAAATAAATGTCAAGAAACTCTGAAAATTAAATTGATATACTAAGGTATGCACCTGCACAAATTGATTGAATTTATTCTATTATTTATAATTAAGTCCTCATGTTGGCACCTGTAACTTTTCCAAATATTTTCCTAAGTTGTCTCATTTGATTTTAACAACTTCAAAGCACAGAGAACTTTCACTAATTAGGATACATTAATTGATGTATCTAAATTCATATAGCAGAGCCAATAAAACTCAGACCCATATTTCTTTTTTTTCTAGGAAATTAATAATTAATTAATTAGTTTATTTTTGAGAGAGAAAGAGAAAAAATGATGGGGGGGTTGGGTAGGGGCAGAGAGAGAGGGATAGAGAGAATCTTAAGCAGACTCCATGCTCAGCATGGAGCCCTATGCAGGGCTTGATCTTACAACCTTGAGATCATGACCTGAGCTGAAATCAAGAGTTAGATGCTTACCTGACCAAGTCACTCAGGTACCCCAGGAAATCCTATTTCCTATATGATCTATTTATATTATACGACATATAAACTAGGTAAGGGATTTCAAAAATCACCCCTTCTGAGTTACTATTCTGAAATACAATTTCCATTCACTCTGTTAAAGTAATTCAAGAAGAATACCTAAATCCAATTTTGCCAGTGAGGAATTGTTATCTCATATATATATATTTTTTACTATTTCCCTAGCATAATATTGAGACATTATTATATGGAATATGAAGCAAAAATAGGCTTTTTTTGAATAACTTGTTTCCTGATCATGTTCATTCCTCAGATCCAAGTAGCCTATGACCAAGAGAAGGAGGAGGATAATTAAGTCTCCCTTAATATTCTGAATAATTCTTTTTTTTTAAGATTTTGAATTTATTTATTTGACAGACAGAGAGATCACAAGTAGGCAGAAAGACAGGCAGAGAGAGAGGGGGAAGCAGGCTCCCTGCTGAGCAGAGAGCCTGATGTGGGCTCGATCCCAGGACACTGAGATGATGACCTGAGCCAAAGGCAGAGGCTTGGTAACCCACTGAGCCACCCAGGTGCCCCTCTGAATAATTATTTAAGTTACTTGCTTTTTAAAGGTAGTTAGTTGGCAGATGTGCATTGATAGTATATACTAAGACTATTAATTGAATTATTTTATTTTTCCTACAAAACTCCTATGAAGTAGGCCTTGGTATATTCTTTTATTTTTTATTTTTTTATTTTTTTTTTTATTTATTTGACAGAGAAAGATCACAAGTAGGGAGAGAGGCAGGCAGAGAGAGGGGCGGAAGCGGGCTCCCCGCTGAGCAGAGAGCCTGATATGGGGCTCGATCCCAGTACTCTGAGATCATGACCCGAGCTGAAGGCAGAGGCATCAACCCACTGAGCCACCCAGGCACCCCTATTCTTTTATTTTGAGGAGGATAGAGAGACTTGGAAGGTTCAAGTGATTTTTCCAAGTTAAGGACTAAAATAAAGACCAGAACAGGGACAATCTGAATCCAAAGCCCTCCTTTTAATCCCATGCATGCTTACGTGAGTAAAGCTTGTGTGTGTCTTCCTAGCATATATATGTAAACATAAATGCAGTGTTTGTCTTTCTGCATTTTAATTTTTCTATTCTTGCCTAGTAAATTGCTTCATATCTCCTCATAATCTAGGTCTAAAGGTTAAGTCTTAGATGAGAAAGAGAAAAAAATAACTTTGACAGGTCTATAGCTCCAACAATGAATCAATCAGTATGCTCCTTCCGATTATACTTTGCTGGATTCCATTTTCTCAGCAGATGCAATCTGGTAATGAGTTTCCTTCCTTGACACTACTCACATTTAAGGATACTTTGTTGTGCCTATGGTCACTGAAATGGATAACTGAACATAAGTTTTTATGCTTCCAACACTGAGTCCCTGCAATCTGATACAAAATACTCTTAGAATAGACTGTGATACATAATAGTATCAGTTGGTATTAAAACACAAAGGTTGGTTTTAAATCATTAGATCAGAATAGTTAGGATAAAGTTACATCTGCAAGATATATTACATGTATCTGGAGAGTCTTATTAAAGCTCAGTTCAGAAATAGCAATTAAACAAACTTGATGAATTAGTGATGAATCAAGAAACCCAATGTAGAATTTGGAGACAGAATGCAGTTGAAAACTACACACACGATTTGGTTGAGTAATTTTCAAAGACATATTTTGACATAAGCAGCTGAGAATGTGTCATACAACCAGGTACCAGGGGAGAGAAAGGTTGAGAGAAATGAGTTGGTAGCCTGTACTAAGATGAAAATCTCTGATGTCAAAACCTTATGTTTGAGGGATAATAAGAGTGTTCTTTCATATCAGGCTGTATTAAAGCAACCAACTGAAAACTGGAATGTCCAAAGCTTGGAATTGTGGGAATACAGAACTGGAATGGGAATAAGAAATTTATTTTCTCACACTTTTCTGTTATCCCAACTTTGAAAGTCATAGTTATCAGTACATGGTCTAGTCAATTAGTAGATATATTTTAAATGTTATATAGAGAGAACAACAATGATTGGGATTTTTATTAGTCAGTGTTCTCCAGAGAAATGGAAGCAATAGGATGTTTACAATCATATAGAATATATAGAACTATCTCTTCTTTCACACTCTCCCTCTGAAGAGATTTATTTTAAAGAATCAACTCAGAGGATTATGTGGGTTGGCAAATATAAAATCTGCAGAGTAGACTGACAGGCTGGAGACCCAGAAAAAAAGCACTATAGTTCAAGTCTGAAGTCCTGCAGTCTAAAGACCTCATCAAGATCTCATACAATTCAAGTCTGAAGGCTGTCTGCTGCAGATTTTCCTTTTACTTGGGGGCAGTTAGTGTCTTTTTAATTTAGGCCTTCAACTGATTAGACGTGGTCCACCCACATTATGAAGAGCAATCTGCTTTACTGAGTCTACCAATTTAAATGCTAACCTCATCCAAAAACACACTTATGGAAACAGTCAGAATAATGTTTGACTACAAATGTGGGTACCATGGCCCAGCCAGATTGTCATGTAAAACTAACCATCATAGTAGTTAAAAGGTCTCAGCTATAATTCTTGAACACAAATTATATGACTGTTTCCTAAAACTGCGGAGAAAGTTACTTCATTTATAAAATGAGGAAAGTCCTACTTCTTTTGATAGTATTTTTGTAACAAAAACAAAAAACAAAACACAATAATGAATATAAATATTCTTACCACAGCATCTGGTACCTGTTGGTATTTAATAAGTAATAGATTCATCATTTTTTAATAACTTTGCATCTTTGCCCTTCATCTGAATGAAATTTTCTTGCCCTTCCTTTTCTGGACTAAAATTTAGATCTTATCCTTTCATTAGTCTTTGCACTAAAGCTCTCACTTTCTACCTTTCTTATAAAATGAAATGAATCTCCTATAATAAATCCATTGGATTTTCATTTCTAAATCTTTACCTTAAATTAGCATATCCCTGTCTCCTAATTTGACACAAGGAGTGATCTGGTTAGATATGTTAATCTTTGAATGTAGCTTAGTTATTTCTAAATTTTCAGATTAAAACAGAAAAACCCACATTATCTGGATTTAAAAAAAATAGATTTCACTACATAACTTATATGTGTGATTTACAGGTCAACAATCAATGAGAGATTTTTAACATTCCAGATATCTAAAAGTATAAGGACAATGCATGGGGCAGAGGGTGGGAGGGAAGACATTTATTCTATACCAAAGAGTTCTATACCACATTCTATACCATTTCACAATATAAAAGTGGATGACTATTTAGGAGCAATTAATAAAATGTGTCCCTAAACTCTGAACTACTGTAATCTTTCTGACCCATTTACAATAAAAATAAATCTTCTGAAGGGTTTGAAGTTTTCTGGATTTGAAAGCCTCAGCAGTCTAGCTCCTTTTTTCCATTCTCTTTTACTTGCCTATAGCAATATTGGCAATTTAGATATTCATTTGGTCTAAGTAGATGAAGTCCTCATTTATACCTGAAGTTCCAACCCTTCCTTTGGCCAACACACTACCTGCCTGGAGTGCATAATGAATATGGCCTTGCTCTTGTTACAGAGCACTAAGGACAAAGAAAGACCAACTCAATTCATTATCTTAACACAAATAAAATCCTCACCTGAATTATTATTTTCTCATTAACCTCACTTAAACTTTGAATCCTTTTTAATTCATCTTGTCTCTGGTTTCCCTTTGCTCATCTACACATATACTCAACTGGCTAAGATCTCTATATTCACTATGACTCTTGAGTTTTCCCGCTTAACCTAATACTAGCCTCCACTGACTTCACCGAGCCTTTATGACTACATATCTCAAGAAGAATGAATTGTGCTACTCATATCCTCAACTCCTAAACCAATGTTACCTATATTCCTCTCCTAATAGCAATATTTCCAGACAGATTGAACCCTTAATTATATTCTAGATTCCCTGTTAATTCATCTGTGAATTCAAAAGGTGGATTTGGCCTTCGTTTTAGCAGGGGACCTAATCTGCTTTCTTTTAGCTTCACATGGGTCTTTGACCTTTTTTTGAACAGTGATCTTTAAATTATAGACTTATTTAGGCTGCTGTGAGCACAGAACATGCCCTCAAATTACAAGTCTATTTGTGCTGGTTGGCAAGTGCATTTATTAGCATTAATGTATCAATTATTTTTAATTAGCTCTTAGAACTTCTCTTTTACCAATAGTAAAGTCATTAGCTGCAATTTGCAAATGAAAATGATCATAATGTTTCCCATGCCCCACTTAATAGTGCCTCTCATTATCTAACCCAGAAAACCACTTATTATTTACTCTTATTTTAGTCCCTCTTTTCTTGTTATCTGTTAGCCTAACAACCTGTGGAAATCTTAACAATGTGGCAAAAGTTTCCTAATTGCTCCTTTCCACCCCATACTGATAACAGGGTGAATTTCGACCTCCTCTATTCTTTTTCTAATTTATTTCTGTATAGCTAAGACAACAAAATACACTTTGAAAACAAGAATAACAACGAAACCAAAAACTCCTGCCTTTGAAACTCATAGTAGTTTTATGTTCAAGACTAGGGAGAAGGAACACCTTTAAACCTCCACTGTCTAGATCATTTCAGACCAGAAGTGATTATAATTTTTTCATTTAGGACAACTTTTCTGTATTGTTAGTTTAAAAGTGATTAATTTTTAAATGTAATTATAATATTTTAAATGAATTAATAATCACAAAAACATTTTTTTTACCAGAGCAGTTGGTCTATATTTGAGGCAGAAAATAGTATCACAAGTATATATCAGGAATAAATTAAATGTATGACCAAAAGATCCAGTTCTATATAAAAAGGACTCAGATTAATTCATGAATCAATAACTAAATTAACAACTAGTTCACTTAACACTTAATCTAACATTAAAAATCAACACTTATGAAACAAGGTTAATTTACAAGGACTTTTTTTAAAGCTTAGTTGAGTAGTTTAAATGAAACAACTATATATAGTTTACTTGAGTAAGCTAGAAAACCTGAAAATGTCAGAACTGCAGTTTAACTTGATTTATACTTTTGATTATGGCACAAAGTTACCATAAAGTTTTATGTGGTAACAAATGTTATTTCAGTGACTTTCAACCCATGCTCTTTTGAGTAAACTTGGGTAAGCAGTTCCAGGTTATACATGGAAAGTCTTAGACACACAACCACGTCATAACCAGGACTATCATGTTCATATGAAAAATTAAATGAAATTAATGTGGAAAATATTAAATACTTTGCATTTTATTTTCCTATTTACATTTTTAAAACACATTAGTTCAAATCTCATTCAATCTTACAAAAGTCTCAGAGGACATATATAATAGCCATTTTTTAAAGATTTTATTTATTTATTTGACAGAGAGAGAGAGATCACACGTAGGCAGAGAGGCAGGCAGAGAGAGAGGGGGAAGCAGGCTCCCTGTTGAGCAGAGAGAGCCCATTGCAGGGCTCCATCCCAGGACTCTGAAATCATGACCTGAGCCTGCCTTAGGTTTTAACCCACTGAACTATCCAGGTACCCCTCTAATAGCCATTGTTTTGAACTGAATACACAATTTCTCAAAACTTTCTAGTGACTTCATCAAAATCAATAGATAATTAGGGTTAAAACCAAATTTCATTTCTGTTGCAGCACAAGGCTACTGTTATAATAAGATGTTATGTCTAATAACTATGATTCCATTATTCATTCAAGCAATACATAAACTGAATGTCTTTTTTTAAGTTAAATTTTATTTTATTTTAAAGATTTTATTTATTTATTTGTCAGAGAGAGAGAGAGAGAGAGAGTGCATGCACAAGCAGGGAGACTGGCAGGCAGAGAGAGAAGCAGGCTCCCCGCTGAGCAAAGAGCTCCATGTGGCACTCAATCCCAGGACCCTGCGATCAAGACCTGAGTAGAAGGCAGATGCTTAACCTACTGACCTGCGCAGGTGTCCCTGTAAGCTAAATTTTAAATGAAAAGAAAGGATATGATAAATATGTCAAATAATCACATAGAAAAAAACTGAAGTTGATGTTCCATACCAGGAAGGTGTATCATGATCAAAATACATCAGTCATAGTGAGAACAACAGGGAAAAAGCAAGAACTGGGAATAAAGAAAAGAGAGTAAGCATTTAGTCAGCACAGCTCATGTTCCCAAATGTAGTTTATGCTATGTGATTTATAATCTTAATTTATTTCAGTTTCCTCCAGACTGTTAAGGTAATCATGCGTCCACTTACATTTACAGATAAGGAATGAGCCCGCATCATTTAAAGAAGTTACTCAGGATCTCACACCATGGGAAGAACGCTGCTAGACTTAAAACTAGCTCTGTTTTTCATCAGTCATTCTCCCTTGATATATAAGAATATAAATAGAAAGCTTTTTGTATCCAGAAAGAATTTAATACGCATTACTGTTGGTTCATAAACTGGCCTCCACACATGTGGGCCTAAGTGAGATCAAAGAAAAGGCTGATCACTCCACATTTGTAGGTGTCAGATTTCATAGGGACTTACATATGTGATTCATCTTGGGCTGTCACAAGATGAGTAGATCTCTGCATCTGCCTACCTGAATCTTAAAAATGTACATCAAAATGATAAGGTTTTGCATAGTAAAAATTCATAAACAAAACAAATAGAAAACCTATTGAAGAGGAGAAGATATTTACAAATGATATATCTGATAAGGAATTAATATCCAAGGTATATAAAGAACTTAAATAATTCAACATAAAAAAACATAAATAATCCAATTAAAAATAGGCAGAAGAGGGCCCCTGGGTGGCGCAGTTGGTTGAGCGACTGCCTTCGGCTCAGGTCACGATCCCGGAGTCCCGGGGTCGAGTCCCACATCGGGCTCCCAGCTCCATGGGAAGTCCGCTTCTCAATCTGACCTGCTCTCTCTCACTCTCTCTCTTTCCAAATAAATAAATAAATAAATAAATAAATAAATAAATAAATAAAATCTTTAAAAAAAAATAGGCAGAAGATATGAACAGACATTTATCCACAGAAAACACAGATGGCCAACAGACACATGGGAAGATACACATTGTTACTAATCATCAGTGAAATGCAAATCAAAGCCACAGTAAAATATCACCTTATACCTGTTAGAATGGCAAAAGTCAAAAAGACAAGAAACAACAAATGTTGGAGAAAACATGGAAAAAAAGGAACTCTTGTGCATTGTTGGTAGAAATTCAAACTGGTGAAACCACTGTGGAAAATACTATGGAGGTTCCTCAAGAAATTCAAAATGGAATTATCATACAATCCAGTAATTCTATTACTGGTATTTACCCAAAGAAAATAAAAACACTAATTTGGAAAGATATATACACCCCTATGTTTTTTGCAGCATTATTTACAATAGCCAAAATAAGGAAGTAACTCGAGTGTCCAACAATGAATGAATGGATAAAAAAGAGGTGGTACACACACACACACACACACACACACACACACACACACACAAATGGGATATTACTCAGCTACAAAAAAGACTGAAACCTTGCCATTTGGAACAATATGGATGATCAATGAATTCACAAGGCTAAGTGAAATAAGTGAGAGAAAACAAATACCTATGATTTTGCTCACAGGTGGAATTCAAAAAATAAATCAAATGAACAAAGAAAAACAAACAAACAAAACCACATTGTTAAATACAGGGAACTGGTGGTTGCCAGAGGGGCAGTGGGTAGGAAGGTAATGGAACAAGGTGAAGGGGATTAAGAGTATTCTTATCACAATGAACACTTAATAATGTATAGATTTGTTGAATTACTATAGTGTACACCTGAAACTAATATAACATTGTAAGTTAATTATACTTGAGTTAAAAAAAATTAGATTTATAAAGAGGTCTTAACTGAGTTCAGTCACAAATACCATGCAGACAGTCTCATTAACACTTTGTTCTCTCAAGGCTGTACCCTTGAAAACATGTCCATTTGGGGGAAATGTTGGCAGAACACACATTCCACAGACAAAAAAGGAGTGCAGAACCTCCTATTAGGCTGGGTGTAGCTCACAGTGAATTGGTGGTAATGAACTCTTGATGACCCATAATTCCAAAAATTTCATTTTCTCAGGTCCATAGTCATCCATTTAATCTTCCCTTTCTCCTTTCTTTCTTTACTAAACATTATGTTATTATGCCTACTAAAACATAAAACAAAAATAACTAAATTTGAGCATTAGATGGGCCCCTCCACATAGCAGGCAATGTGCCAGGTGTCTTAAAAATGCATTATCTCACTAAATCTTCACTGGGACACTATAAGTTATACTATATTACCTAGGAGTCTCAGAAAGTCATCAGGATAAAGGAAATCTAAATCTAAAATCCCCTCCTTACCAATGAGAATGAAGACACATCGATCCAAAACCTATGGAACACAGCAAAGGCAGTCCTAAGGGGGAAATACATAGCCATCCAAGCCTCACTCAAAAAAATTGAAAAATCCCGAATACACCACCTTACTTTACACCTTAAAGAACTGGAAAATCAACAACAAATTAAGCCAACCCCATGCACAAGAAGGGAAATAATCAAAATTAGAGCAGAGATCAATGAGTTAGAAACTAGAGAAACAACAGAATGCATCAATGAATTCAGAAGTTGTTTTTTTTTTAAAGAATCAATAAGATTGATAAGCCACTGGCCAAACTCATCCAAAAGAAAAGACAGAAGACCCCAGTTAACAAAATTATGAATGAAAGGGGTGAGATCATGACTAATCCAAAGGAAATAGAAACAATCATCAAAAATTATTATCAACAGGTATATGCCAATAAGTTAAATAACCTAGAAGAAATGGATGCATTCCCGGAAACCCATACTCTTCCAAGACTGAAACAGGAAGAAACTGACAACCTGAATAGACCAATATCTAGTAATGAGATTGAAGCAGTGATCAAAAACCTCCCAAAAAACAAGAGTCCAGGACCTGACGGATTCCCTGGGGAATTCTACCAAACTTTCAAGGAAGACATAATACCTATTCTCCTGAAACTGTTTCAAAAAATAGAAACAGAAGGAAAACTTCCAGACTCTTTCTATGAAGCCAGCATTACCCTGATCCCCAAACTAGGCAAAGAACCCAACAAAAAGGAGAATTTCAGACCAATATCCCTGATGAATACGGATGCCAAGATTCTCAACAAGATCCTAGCTAATAGGATCCAACAGCACATTAAAAAGATTATTCATCATGACCAGGTGGGATTTGTCCCTGGGATGCAAGGGTGGTTCAACATTCGCAAATCGATCCATGTGATAGAACAAATCAGTAAGAGAAGAAAGAAGAACCACATGGTCCTCTCAATTGATGCAGAAAAAGCATTTGACAAAATTCAGCATCCGTTCCTGATTAAAACTCTTCAAAGTAGAGGGATAGAAGGAACATTCCCCAACATCATAAAGT
>CM052811.1:37269856-37287939 GCA_028533885.1 Nasua narica
AAGTTAAAAATAGAACTACCCTATGATCCAGCAATTGCACCACTAGGTATTTACCCAAAAGATACAAAAATACTGGTTCGCAGTAACACGTGCACCTCGGTGTTTATAGCAGTGTTATCAACAATAGCCAAATTATGGAAAGAGCCCAAATGTCCGTGAACTGATAATGGGTAAAGAAGAAATGGTGTATATATACAAGAATATTACTCAGCCATATAAAGAATGAAATCTTGCCATTTACAACCACATGGATGGAGCTAGAGAGTATTATGCAAGGGAAATAACTCAGAGAGAGACAAGTACCATATGATTTCATGCATATGTGGAATTTAAGAAACTAAACAGATGAACATGGTAGGTGGGAGAGGAAACCATAAAACAGACTCTTAACTATAGAGAATGAAGTAAGGGTTACTGGAGGTGGACAGGGGTTGGGTTAAATGGAGGATGTGTATTAAGGAATGCTCTTGTTGTGATGGGGACTAGTTATTATATGTAAGTGATGAGCCACTAAATTCTACTTCTGAAACAAATATTACACTATATGTTACCTAACTGGAATTTAAAGAAAAACTTGAAACAAAAATAAGTAAATAAAAGAAAAAAATCTGTTCATCGTTCATCTTAAAAAATAAATTAGTGCAGAATGCAGGAAAAAAAAAACAGGAATAAAATTAAAGTTGCTTGATTGTCTCCATTTTTTCAAGCTTTTTAAAAAAAATCCAATAAAGAATGAGTAGGGTATTATATCAAGAATAGTGTGTTCTGAGAGTTCCCAAATTCACCCCACTAGACCCCCCATTTTTCTCACCTTTAAGAATTTTTTTTTCACCTTTTCCTAATTCTGCAATTTCATTTACTTGAAATATCCACAGTAGTTAAGACACATTGTAGATTATAAAGAGAGGTTTATCTCCAGTGGCTCTCTCACCTTATTCATCTATGCCAAGGGCCATGGTCTTCAAATATTTTATAGCACTTCTATTATAATATTTCTAGATGGTAATATTTCACAATAATTATCAACACAGAAAATGTCTTAACAGGGAAAATGCATCACAATGCTTCAAAGTCAGTTAATATAGCTAACTGATCTGTGTTAATACTGGTTTCTAGCTTATATTTAGAAAAAAATAAGGAATGAATTGTTACAAATAATCACGAAATATTATCTTTGTATCATGGTAAGTACTATAAGAAACACAAGAAAAGACAAGAAATAAGTTGTCTCTTTCCTCAAGCTCCTTAGATTCTAATAGGTTTCTCTAAAATACAATCAAATAATAATAATGTTAAATAGAAAGTGGTGAAGGCTTGCACTTCCACTAATATTATGGGCTACCAACCCAGAGCGATTTTCACTGATTACATTTCCAAAGGAAAAGGAGTGTATATCAAAGAAAACATTTAAGTGGGTAATACTCTGAGGCTACATAGAACTAATGAGAGAGACTAAAGAAAGGATTTATGAAAGATCCAAGAAGCCCAGAGACTCACAAGAATTAACAAGCAGGATAAATAAGATGAAATTTACATTATGGTAATAATGAAGAACACTGTATTTTCTGAAGAAATCTGTATTTTCTGTGTGGTGTGTGTGTGTGTGTGTGTGTGTGTGTTTGTGTGTTTGGTGGTTATTTGGTGATTTGGTGCCCAGGCAAAAATGGAAGCTTTACAGCTTATTAACCATGGCCTTGCCTATCCTCAGAATGTACGGTATTACTTTTCATATGCTGGCACTCATAAAAACTGACATGTGGAAATCCTTATGTTCTTAGTACATAAGTCATTTGATGTTGAAAACAACCTATTAACTTATTTAATTACTTTCTAGATTTGAGGAAACTGAGGCACGAGAAAATTACATCAGTTGTGTCAAACACACTTAACAATTTCATCAAGGCATTTAGGATACAGAATCTGTTCTCAAATGTTAACTACCTTTCTGGAGTTGATGCTTAAAAACTTTATTGAATGAATGAACATGTAGTGTATGAAAAAATGAGCATAACCAAGATTTGCAACTGTTTTGTAGATATATAATAAGCTTAAATTTATACCATACAGATGATTAATATATACTTCTAACTCAATTCAAAACTATATTTTTACAGAAGTTTCATCTGGATGCTTCAATTTATAGTTGTTTGTTGGAATATTTCAGTTAAAGTCTAGAATCACTAAGTAAATAGTAATTGAATTTAACTTAAATTTTAACTCAAAACTCAAATGCATCCATTCTATGTCAGGAAGCCTGGGAGAAAAGTGGTGACTATCCAAGGCAGCCAGAGGCAATTTCATGTGTGTTGAAATCAATGGCAGGTGCTGGATGAGAGACAAGATTCAAATATTTAGATATTAATATTTATTAATACATAATATTTACATTTAGTTAACATGCTATTTTTTTTATATACAGTGCATGTGGACAGCCAGTGAAGAAAGTAAAGGTGGAAAAGTATGTGCTAGTTTGCAGAAATAATGAGTGCTTTTCTTGGATTCGCTCTGGTAATGATTCCTGGAGAGATGTTCGGTAGAAGAGGATACTAGAGCCTACCTAGAGAATCAGAGATGACTCTGGAAGTGGAGCTCTTCCTTTCTACCCTGGAAAGAAGCACTTCCTTGACAGAATTTTGGGTGAGGTAGCAATGATGATAAAAACTACAGGAAATGTCAAGTCCAATCAGTAGTATAGTAGCAAAGGTTACAAAAGTAAAACCACTAAAAGTGATATTAAACAACAAGTATGGATTAAGAAACTTAATAAAATTAAGAAATGTAATAAAAAGATCCAATGTCAGCCACAATGTTGGAGAACTTTTATGACAAATTAGTGGTTTGGCAATGTTCCAAGGAAAAAGTAAAACTTTAGATTTGGAGAAGGAACAGTTTAAAAGTTTATAAGAAATCTGCTCTGGAAAAGTTGTGGAATACCTTTTCTAAAGTTTCAGCAATAGAACCTCTTTGTACATTCATTTATGTGAAGGAATAAACTGAATGCACTTGCATTAAAGATGTCCTTATCATTCGGAGAAAGGAATCAGTCAGTGAAGGGCCAGATAAAGTCACTCAACCAAGAGTTAAACCCACATGCAGAAATCTCTGCCAAGGCTCAGTCCTCCAAACCAAAAGAAACTACAGAAGAGCAAGCAAAAATAAAGAAGAAGAAAAGAGAAAAGAAGGAAAAGTGGCAGAAAATAGGGGAAAAAAGAACTAAAAAAAAAAAAAAAAAACATAGAATACTAAGTCAGTGACCTAAAAAGCACCAGGAGGCTGAGCTTGAAGCTGAAGGTGTTGAAACTCTTAACGCCACTGGCTAAGAAAGAAAGAAAAGCAAATGGAGAAGCCAGGGCAGATTGGAGAGAAAAATGGATAGAGATAGGAGTCCTGAGAAAGAACTAATGGCAAAGAGACAAAAACAGGTGTAGGAAAAAGAAAAAGGCATTCAGAAGTTGAAACGTATTCTAAGGGGGGAAAAAAAAGAAAAGAAAAAGAAAAAGATGAAGTGCCCAGGATATTCTGAAGTTGGAGAAAAAGAAGATCAGGATGATACTGTGAAAGGTAAATTCAACTGGAAGGAAACTTTTAAAGCAGGTTTGAGACAAGGCCCAGACAATAGAATAGCAATCAAAAATCTAGAGAAAAAGACGGCATTTCAGTATTTAGAGTGACAAATGAACATCACAAAGCCAAAGAGGAAATTCTGACCAACTCTAAGAAGGAAATCAGTAAAAATCTCACCTTTAAGTTACGAAAGGGCAAAACTGAACTCTTGAAATGAACTATTTTGTATTTCAAAAATAAATCCATTCTACTATTGATCTACTACTTTCACCATTGTTAATAAAACATGTAATGAATTACAACAACTAGAATTTTGCTTTCCAAAATTGTATTTTTAAGATAAGAAAACATATATCTTTGGTAGTGCTTTTAGGAAGAGGAAAATATATTATTTTCTACACATACATGCTCACACTGGCATGGTGCATACTCATTGGCCCATTGTTGGATGCAGGGTCCACATTTTTGGTTTGAATACATGTCCACTAATTGGCAATCTACATAATCTCTCTCACATAAATCACACCCAAAAATGAATTCTACAGCATTTCAGTGTCAAATTCTTTAAAATGGAGAGAGATACAAAAGCTGATTGCAAAATCATCTTAGTGCAAAATGCTTCTGATATTTTTTGCATAAAATCCCATCTTTTTTAGCTCTCCAGTACTCAATTAGCAAATTTTTAGTGAATTGTCTGGCTTATATTTGAAAGCATTCAACTAATTTTTCAGGAAACAACACTTTTTTTGACAATCATAATTGGATTGATGCAATATTTAATTAACTTATATAAACATAATAACTGATATACCTGGAATGAAACTTGGAAACAACAAAATCAATCTTGACAAGTATAATATTCAGCTTGTGAGCAAATACTCATAAGCTTCTTAGAGAGTAATGTGCCAGCTGCATGTGTTTATCAAACTTTGGGCATCAGTTAGTAAGTTCCACAGCCAAATAGGAGATGTTGATTAATACTGCAAAAAAGCTAAGTGGGGTTATTGAAGACAAATTCCTTAGTCACGATTGTTGTCAGTCACAGGTATCTGACAACTGTTCATTATGTTGTTTCTGAATATTTATAGGTCAAATGTGAAGTACCTCCCTCCACACTTGCCTCTGAAGGGTGGCAGAAAATGCCACTCCAAAAAATATGCCACTTAAACATAAGGATTATTTTGTACTAAAGGCACCTGAAATACAGCAGATGCAAGAAGAGCATTTGAACCTTCCCTTTTCTTCTGGAAAACAGGAAATAAAAACCCCCTTGTGCCAGGAAAAAAGGAACATTCTTTAATAAGAGTTACAGCTGAGAAAATTCCATATGAACAGACCTTGGTAAAAATAATTCTTATCTTCCTTTAGTTTCCTCATATAGTTTACTCACTTTTCCACATTTACCTCTCTTTGTTCAACCTAGCATAAAAGCACTTAGGTTTCCATACTTCTTTGGGTCTTTTTTTTTCTCTCATGGGGCCTCCCATCTCACATAAAACTTATCAATTTGTCTGCTTTTCTCCTGTTAATCTGTTTTATCTCAGTTTAATTCTCAGTCCCAACCAAAAATCCCTAAGTGGTAAAGGTAAAATTTCAACTCCTTTACCCCTCTTATTTTTATCATGGAGAGTTCAGAGCAAGACACTTTGAGTTTAAAAAATAAAAAAAAGTTTTGAATTTGAGTCCTCAGTTTGCCACTTACTAGTTGTGTGAATTTCTAAATAAATGCCTTAATGTCTCCTCATCTCAGATTCCCTATCTATAAAATAAAAATATTAATGTATATGTTGGATTGTTGTAGAAGTAAACAAAACTATATAAAATGGGCTTAGCAAAATGCCAGGTAAAAAGTACAGATTAAAAATATGGTAGCTTTAAAAAATATATATATGGTAGCTTTAACTGTACTCTCAATCTCCACTGTAACACTTCTTTTTTATGAGAGTTATCCTTGTTTCTACATTTCCTACATATTTATCAGACAGGGGGAGGTCTAAAATGTGTATTTTTACCCCTAACACTCTTTCTCTTGGAAATCTTATTTTAATGATGTTTTCCTAGGTTCATTTCTTGCTCTCATTCTGTCAATCGACAACAAAGACTTAGCTAATCCAACTCCACTCCATTTACTTTGCCAAATCATGTCATCTCCTCTCAGTTTACTGAGAAAACTCATTTTCTAACATATATGTCACTGAATGGGTGGTGCAAAATTCAACCAATACATTCAGTTGAGGAGCAACTGAATATCCTGTTTATTTTAGGGAAAATCAGAAACTTATTAAAGTGCAAGCATGAAGAGATTATCCGTGAGATATTTAGGATAAAAGTGCAAAAGTAAAGGTAGGAGAGAGAAGCAAGGCTCTGAAGCTGTGGATATTTAGGTGTTGAGTGATGGCTACAGGAAAAAGGGCTGATTATCCAAAAGGCACTTGCTTGCAGGAAGCATCACGTAAACCTCACTGTTCAAGTTCTAACTATAGGCACAATCCTCTGCTCTAAGATGTTTACTAGAGGTCTTGGTCACATGACAAACCTATAAAATGTGGCCTTATTTCTGTAGTAAAAGCATACCCAGAGATCCAAAATAATCTTAAATTCACTAAACATACTAGACATATAACAATGGTTTTCTTCACTATAGAAAAAAAGAAAAAACCCTAAAAGTATTGTAACCCAAGTCTATGAAATCATAAAAACAAAACAAACAAACAAAAAAAAAAAACCACTGACTTGGAAACACAGAATGTTTCCCCACGTCCCAGAGCACTCAAACTAGAGTACTTTCCCCTTAAAAAATTGAAAATCACTTCAAGGTGAATAAAACAGACTTCCACTATACCTTGAAATAAATTTATGGCAGTTGTTATGCTAAAGTAATGAATGATCTAGAATAAAAATATAAATTGCATTCTCATGTCTGTTGATAGGGCTGCATGAATAAATATCTTCTAAATTTGTTCTATTTCTCTCTCTTATCCTATATTTCCTTGTAGATAATGTGCAATGAATCTCAATCATTAAGATTTTTACCCAAATCATGCATGACCAGGGACTTGAGTGAAAAGGAAAAAAAAAGTTCTGATGAAAAAGTGAAAAGAAAGACTGAACTACTCAAATTTTAAATGTGCTCTCTGATCAGGTGGGAACATTGCACTATGGTTAACAGCTAATGGGTCAATTCGAATATTTTTTAGTTGTGTGATCTTATTAACATTAGTTTATTTTGAAATGGCAAAAACAATCTTTCTTACAGTGATGCTGAAATAAAACAAGGTGATAAAATATGTGATATGTTTGCTATGATGCCCTTGATAAATGGTAAATTGTTTTATAAGTATCAGTATATGCTTATCATTTATGTGAAATAAGGAAAGCAAAATTAAAATGAGCGCATATTTGATAAGCCATCTGATTGTGAGTTTTCACAAATAACAGGCACTACATATTAAACTGTAGTTAGTAATCTCACATTTTGTATCATTTATTCAGATAGAAGTCATTGGTTCATCACAGAAAACTCAGGGAAACTCTAAAACAAAATTTAAAAATACACACACACACACAAAATAAATAAGAGCTAAATATACATTTTTGTTATATATCAAATACTATTGGGCATTATATATTCACATGGAAAATATTAGCAAGACACCAAGAGTTAAATACTAGTTATGGTGGAAAACCATGAAATTGTAATAATTCCCAACCGTATTAGAGTTTTAGTATTTCTTAGATCAGAGCTGGATTTAATTTTCTGTAATATCTATGGATACAGATAAAAATACAGAGCCATCTATAAAGTTTTGTTAACAATACAATAAAGGCATGCCATTAACTAATGCATTGGGAAGATTATAGCTTTTGAGGAAGTAAGAATTTAAGCCCAAGAAACAATTAATAAAAAAATTCAGGAGGGTATATAATTAACTAGTATATATTACCTAATACACATGATCAGCAAAGAGACAATATCTTATCTGCTATATAAAAAATGGGTTTGATTCACCTGATGGGTAACAAGACACAAAGCTATATTTTATTCCTTGAAGGAATAATAAGACCAAGGCTCATGCACCGCCTGAGTTGAATGTTTGACCAAGGTTAATGCCTGTGAATTGCTCTAATTACATCCACCTGGTCCAAAAGATACATTTCCCATAATTTTCAACTATGGTTGACAAGACAATGGGTAGATATTTGGGAGCAGAAAACCTGTTGACATGTAATCAAGGAGTTCATTTTTATTAATTAGAAGTGAATAACAAAATCACTAGGACAACTTTCTCAAAGGAGCCTGATTCAGTACCTTAATTTGAGAAACTCTGCTATCTAGAAAGTATGATCAATACATGATCTCCCAGATCAAGGGTTCCACAACAATGTATCTTTTTGTAGAGGAAGTTTATACAAATTATAGACAATCAGAATAAGACTACATTAAAAAAAATCTTTATTTATTGGTCAGAGAGAGAGAGAGAGTGCACAAGCAGGAGGAGCTGCAGGCAGAGGGAGAAGCAGGCTCCCCACTGAGCAGGGAGCTGATGTGGGACTCAATGCAGGACCCTGGGATCATAACCTGAGTTGAAGGCAGATGCTTAACAGACTGAGTCACCTAGGCATCCCTAGAATAAGATTTTGTAAGAGCTTAAAAAATTGTACTTTCAAAAATACCTGGGGTGGGATCAGTGGAAAGCTAAAATAGAAATGAGCTATATTTTACTCAATGAGCAAAACTAGGATTAGAAAATCAAGAACGTAGACTACAGTTCAGTGTGAAAACTTTTCAGGATATATTGAAATGGCCTTCTTGCAAATACAGTGTTACGCCATCATGAAAAAATTTTGGAGGAAGCTGCAACAGCAGTGGCATATAAATGGTACAAGCAACCTTTGCTTCTGCTCTACCAATTAGAGAGACAATTAATTGATTATTATACTTTTGTTTTTCTTATGAATGTGGATGAGGTAGGAATCCTCAGCACAGCACTGTAGGATATACTGGAACTAAATAATTTCTGTCTCTTTAAATTGTAAGATTCTGCATTAATATTCTATATGCTTTCGGAAACATACAATGCACAGTATTTGTGCATCTCTGCTTTTTTTCTGCATATGCCATGTAAAATCCAAAAGGCTTCACACTGAAGATTTATAATAGCCATTTCTTCAAAACATTGTCAAAGTATTAAGAAACATTTCCAAAATTTTCCCAGTAAAAATTAACTAAATGCCAGGAGAATAGCATTGAACTTCCTAAAATAAAATAAAACTTGATAAAATATTTTTGTGTAGAAAGCATTTAATGACTTACAATAGAGATATGATTCTATTGAACATGTTACAAGTGTAAAATATGGGGGCAAGGAAAATTGTGTTTTAATGACCTTTATAGAAAAAGCTGTGTACCTATGAAAATCAGATATCCCAAAGGATGAAAAATAGCCAAAAAAAAAAAAAAAAGATCATCACATCTATCTCCAAAATTGTATTTAACCTGTTAAAATCGTATTGTGCTCCAATCATAAAAATTTAAATACTGCACTAGTAATACATGGCAATTGTGATGCATTATCAGAGCATTTTTGCTAAAACTTTTAGTCTTCTTCCTGGCTTATTATTTTTACTAGACAATGACAAAATCACTAGTCTTACAGTTTTCATGATTACTAAAACGATTCTAATTTAAATAACAAAATATTCCAATTTGCATTAGTTATCAATTGTTACATGAAAAATTACCTCAGGATAAAAACTTTTTTCATCTCACAGTTTCTGTGAGTCAGAAATTTCAGGCAGACAAAACTGGTAGTCATCTGAATCAGGTCTCTGACAAAACTTCAACCAAGCTGTCAACTGGCTCTGTGGTTTCATCCGAAGGACAAACTGAATGCAGTCCATTCTAAGCTTACCTATGTGGTTATTGGTATAATTCAATTCCTTATGAGCTGTTAAATTGAGGTTCTCAGTTTCACATTGGAGCTTCTCACAGGTCTTTACCATGTGGATCTCTCCATATGTCAACTCAAAGCATATCAACTGGCTTCTTTAATATTAATTCAGGGAGAGAATAAATGATTTGTAAGAATAGTTTATCAATAGTTTGGTTACCTAAGTAATATCACATAAAGATGCCACACTTTTCAAAGCATTATGGGGAAAAAAAGAACTGTTACTAATTTCTAACTCCTACTATTTGGTTTAAAATGTAGCTTATTTATATGTCAATATGGATCTCCGATGTCGAAAATGCAGCATTTCTTCCTTTGTGTATCTTGTTTCACTAATTATATGCTGCACTGAGGTAGTTCCTCTTCTGATTTCCTAATAACTTGGAACTATACAACATTAGGGTTTCATGGAGTTTCCAAGTTGTAGATGACCTTAAAAGTGACCAAGTCTCATTCTGCCCACTGGAAGACTTGAAAAATATTCCTGTTATGAGATTGTTATAGCGTATTACTCCAAGTAATAATAAAAAACAACAACAAAAATAGCTTTGAACTTTTGTACTTGAAAGTCATCATTGGGACACCTGGCTGGCTCAGTCAGTTAAGCATCTGCCTTCACCTCAGGTCATGATCCCAGGGTCCTGGGATTGAGCCCCATGTCAGGCTTCTTGCTCAGCAGGGAGTCTGCTTCTCCTCTCTCTATCTGCAGCTCCCCCTGCTTATGCCCCACGCTGACAAATAAATAAATAAAAAATTTTAAAAAGTCATCATTTTCTTAGTAATGCTTGTTCCCATGGCCTCAAATGATAATCTATTATTCTTCCATATGAAATGACTTTCCTTCCTCCCTAATGTCTTTTTTCTCCATTAATGTCTGTTGGTAACATGCAGACTAATGGGAAGAGCATTGGTTTTGGAGGTGAAAGAAATTAATTCTAACAGCATGAATTAATTTGTGCTATTTCCATGGTCCTGGCAAGTTGTTTAACTTCTTTAATCCCAATTTTCTTTATAAGTAAAATGGGGTTAATCACATCTCACAAGATTGATAAAATGCTTAAGAAGATTTTAATATATAGCATAATTCTTGTCATATAGTGGGCTCACTAAAAAAATTCTCTCTTAAAAAAAAAAGAAAAAAATAATAAAAGGCCCTTCTCTCACTTACTGATTTATGTATTACAGTGGAGAATCTGAATATTTGGAGAATTCCCTAGAGGATAAATGCAATTTTAAAAAGTTCTAAGATAAAAAAAAAATAAACAGATACATAATTTCCCAGCCTGACTTTAGGGGTAGATGTGTGTACAAGTTCATCAATCTAGAGTGAAGAAGCAGGATCAGTGGATAATCCATGTCAGTAGTATGCATAATGGCAAAAATTCACACTTATTTCAGGAGCAGTCATATTCAAAGTATCAATTTCAATATCCAGCACTTAAGGGGCAGCCTACAGAAATCAGTGACAACTCTTATGTGTATTATAGTATGTGTTTGAAAAAGGCAGTATTTTGATTTTCAGAAAAAATAAAGAAATTCATTTATTTTATTATTCAGTTTATTCTTTCAAAGGTTCTTTGGCCCTGTCATTTGGGGACTTATTTTACTGAGTTAAATATACTTGTAGTTATCAGATTTATTTTAAATCAATGCTTCACTATAATGGTTGAGAGTTCCTAAAAATATTGTTTTCATAATTTCTTCAAAACCCAACCATCTAAATCTTGCTCGTTCATGCTCTTAATGAAGGAAAAGGATAATAAGAAAAGGTATGAAATGCCCTGTATCTTGTACCCTTTATTTGTACTCTATGGTTTGTAATATATTGGTATAAATATGCAGTTTTAGGACAAGTACTAAACTTGGAGTCAGATAAATGGATTTTATTTCAAGGTCTATAACTAATTAGTTGAAGAACTCAAGCATACAGATTTACTGATTCTCTCTAGGTTTTATTTCATTATCTTTGCTAAAAGTGGGAAACAAACACAAAATGTGGGAAGGAAGAGTCCTAAAAGTGTACCACTATAGATCTTAATTCTTAATAAAGGAGCTTCATGCACTCAAATCCAGAAATGCTATGCTAGCTAACAATAACAAATCACACATTTCTGTCCTGGTAAGGAACTGTGGAATGGATTCTTTCACAGGTTATTAAATATTGGAAGGGGCTTTCAGAGACCTGATATGCTAGACATATCATGTCAGTATGTCTTTAACTGAATATTTCATTAATTTATTATTAGAAAATATTTCTCATGAAATAGCACAAGAGCTATAACTGCTGAGTTTGCAATATATAAGCTTACCAGAGGAAGTATTCAAATGAATAAAGAATTTGAAATAAATTTTCAAAAATTATATTACAAATTTATAAAAATACGTAAAATGTATTCTGTATTGTCTCCACTTATAATATGGAGTACATTTGTTCATAAGAATTAATGTGTCAGTCAACTTAAAACACCCACATACAATTTTGCTGCTTTACCCAATATAAGGTTTGGTAGTCCTATAGTATATACACATCAGTCTCTGTATCTGTGACTGTATCTGTATTTAAACCTGCATCTATCTATCTTTCTGTGTATCTACCATCCATATATCTTGTTTTGGCTAATTGTAAAAGGTAGTCAGAAGCTACTTGGTGGTATGGGACCTCTATTCAAGCATGAAAAACCTCCCGCATTATCTTAGAGAATAAAGAAACAAAACTCTAATTTTTCTTATGATAGGCAGCCTTCTAAAATAACATAAAGGGCACCTGGGTGGCGTAGCTAGTTAACCATCTGCCTTCAGCTCAGGTCATGATCCCGGGTCCTGGGATCCAGTTCTTCATCAGGCTCCCTGCTCAGCGGAGAGTCTGCTTCTCTCTCTGCCCTTCTCCCCACTTAAGCTTGCTTACTTGCATTCTCTCTCTCACAAAAATAAATAAAAAATCCTAAAAAAAAAATAACACAAATGATCCATATCCTTGAGTGTGAGATGGTCATAGTCATTTGCTTCTGATAAGTAGAATGTTGTAAAAAATTTGATAGGTTGTAAGTTTCAAGTTTAGACAGAAAACACTGACTTCCTTCTTTCTTGTAATTTTTTTTCATATAATCCTTATATTCCTTCCCCTCCTAATCATCTTCCTTGCTTGCTCTGATTAAGCAAACTGTGAACTACCCAATGGAGAGATACTATTAAAAGAAATTGAGGGCTGTGTCTGTCTAAAAGTCACTAAAGAATTAAAACTTTAGTCTGATAGCTCACGAGGAAGAGAAACATACCAAACACCATTGAACTTGGACTTGGAGCCTTCCCTGATACAGTTTTCAGATGATAACAATTGCCCAGTGGACCTGTGAGAGCCATTTGAGCCAGACAATCCAGAAAAGCCATGCCAAAATTCCTAACCCACAAAACTATGAGAGAATGTCTTGAGCAGCTAAGTTTTGTTATAATTTACTTATGCAACAATAGATAACTAATACATTCCTACTGCTATATTGACTTCTGGTGGATGAAGCTATATTATTGTTTTGTATATTAAACTATGACCTTTCTTATTTTAAAGGTCTGCAAATTAAGACAGGTAAATGTTGACAACAGAGAATGAGTAGGCTTGAATATCCATATTTCACACACACACACACACACATACACACACACACACACACACCCATAATGACTTCATGCAGTCACTGAAAACAAATGCCAAAATATTAGTCAATCAAAATTTAAATCTGAGCTTTTAGTTTGAAACATCAATGTCTATGAATTATGTTTTGCATTGATGATACAGCAAAACAACTTGTGGTTCTGAGTTCTAAGAGAATATACCTATTAGGTAAACATTTGCATTTATATTATTCAAATGCTCATGGCAAATGATTAGTTCTCAGATTTAGCTGTAAGGGTTCCTCATAGTCCTGCCTCATCTCTTCATTATTCTTTCTTTGTGTTGTTGTTGTTGTTGTTTTAATTGTTTGTTTTCATTGCCTTTAAAAGTGGCAGGTTTTGAAGGTCTTATAACTGAATTATCCATTAAAATCTATTTGAAATAATTACCATTGATTAGAAGAGAAGACTGGTAGGGTTTTAATGCTTCAAATCAAGTGATAAATGTAATATGATCCAGGGATCAGAGTAAGTGGAAGTGACTGCATTATGTATCTTAATGCTGTTAAATGCTTATGTAGGTTATTTAAAGATGCTAAATAGAAAGTTCCTGGGAAGGAAAGGAACCCTTCCAATTAGCTCCCTCTAAAAAGGTCAGCTTTGGAACTTAGAGTCAGCATCTTTGTCTTTGGGGCTTGAATGACAATTAGCCAAATGTCACAATGTAATTGTAGCCTTAGCTAATGCACTAAGCTGACAGTTACCCCAGGATGGTAATTTTGATATATGTAATTGCATCCCATCAGTAGCTGGCTAACATTTCCTGTCAAGTGGTCAGAACTCTAAAAGGATGGAGACGGACAAACAAACATGAAAGATCAAGACCTGAGTTCCCTATAGTGAGGTGGTGGCTAATCCAGATTTGGGATGTCTCCTCAATTAATAAGGGACTTACTTTTATTGCCTATATTAAAAAGGACAAGTATCAAAAAGCTACCAGGTTTTGTAAAAGATTGGAAACACCAAGCTATCAATGTATTCATTAGTAGTCCACGGTTGAGTCAAGGCAGCCGAATCTTGCAAGGTTGAATTGCAAACATGGAGCATATTATGTCATTTTTACTAAGTAACAGTATGAAAGCACTAAAGAAAAAAAGAGGAGGAAGAATAGGAGAAAAAGAAAGGCCCATTCAGTTTATTTAGGAATCAATGAGAAAAATCTTTCATATGGGATTCTTAATAATATATATAATAAGTTTCAGTCTATGGTGAATTGACAAGTACACCTTATTATTTGACCCTGATAATAACATGGTGAGTAAAGAGAGAAATTTTAAATTTTGTCATTTAAAAATGAAGGAAAAAATTTTCAGAGAAGTAATAAGATTTACTAAAGAGACTACAACTAGAAAATGGGAGCACTAATATTTATAACTTGTCTGATTGCAGTTACTTCTTTTGTAATTATAAAAAAATAACTAATGAATTGCAAAAATAATTATATGTATGACTGTGTATGTATATGTACAACTTTCCAACCAATAAATTCTAGCACAGGACCTCCATTCTTTTACCGTGTGAGTGTGTGCGTGTGCGTGTGTCCCCTTTATGGAGAGAAGTAAAGGTAGCTACCCATATAGATTGCACTGACCAACTTGAAGCTCTAAATAAAGTGTATCTGAGCAATGATGCAAGTAAACACACCCCCTTCCCCTGCAACTGATATACTTTTCACTTAAAACCCATGTGAAAGGAAGAGTTTCATTAAGCAAGATGAAATTCATCATCTCACGCATCAAAAATATATTTATATTGATTTGTTTGTTTTAATTCTAAGGAAGTTCATAAGTACTAATCATTTTAAAGCAACCATTTTAGAGATACTTATTAAAACCATGAGATTAGAAAATTGAATATGAGATTATTTTATTTTGTTGTTTTTTATTGGAAGTACTTCTACCCAACTAAGAATATCTTTAGAAGGGCAGACAATGCAACTGAAAACTTTAGCTGACATGCTTGATTTGAAAGCGTTAAAGAAAAACCATGCACTAATTCTAAAAATAATCACTAGCTATCAAGGATATCTTTTTTTAAGATTTTATTTATTTATTTGACACAGAGAGAGAGAGATCATAAGTAGGCAGAGAGGCAGGCAGAGAGAGAGGGGGAAGCAGGCTCCTGGCTGAGCAGAGAGCCCGATGTGGGGCTCGATCCCAGGACCCTGAGATCATGACCTGAGCTGAAGGCAGAGGCTTTAACCCACTGAGCCACCCAGGCGCCCCCGACGATGTCTTTTGAAAGTGTCCAATGACATTAATGAGTTGGAAATAAAACGTGTGGCTTTATTCAGAAAAAGAAAGTTTATAACATTTTGAGTCAAATCTAATCTAGAAATGCAGAAAGCCTTGCTGAAACTCTTTCTATGGCTAGGTATATAGGCAGTGCATATCATTAAGAAATGTGGTGCTATAGACTAAATATTTGTATCTCCCCCAAATTCATGTTAAATCCTAATGCTCAGTGTGATGGTGTTTGGAGATGGGGCCTTTGGGAGGTGATTAGGTCATGAAGGTGGATTAGTGCCCTTATAAAAGAGACTACAGGGAGCTTCCTTATCCACTTCCAGCATGTGAGGACACAGAGAAAAGATGACCATCTATGAATCAGGAAGGGGGCTCTCATGAGACACCAAATCTGCCAGCCATTTGATCTTGGACTTCCCAGCCTCCTTAATTGTGAGAAATAAAATTCTGCTCTTTATAAGCCACCCAGTCTACAGTATTTTTATAGCAGCCCAAATATACTAAGGCACATGGCAAGCATAAAATTTGTTGTGTTGGTGCCAGTGATGATGAAGTATATTTATATAGCATTTTGGAGCTGAGGAACAGAGTTTTGCTGTTTGAGACCATACAGTGTATGGTTAAGCTCGAGTTATCTACAACAGGATTCAGAAAATAGTGATGCACAGCTCCAAGGAGTAACTTACACCAAAACAAATTCACTTAAAATTTACTTAAAATTGCCCTTAGATAGAATCTAAGCTTTTTCATTGAAACATATAAAAACACTTCTGTATGCCTCATTTTTCCTGAAAATACTTTGCTTTCCTTTCATCGCTTCTCAAATGCGGCAGGAAGGAGAAGGGAACAAAATAGGGTTTTGTTTTTGTTTTTGTTTTCTTGTTTGTTTTCTGGGAGGAAAGGACCATCTCTAAGAACAGAGGTACCCTTCAAACTGCACTAGAGGAAAAACTAATTATTATTCTAGGATAGAGAGTATTTTGTGGCTACCAATGAACCAAATCAGCATTATGCCAGTTTATTTGAAGGAAAGAGAAAAGATCTGGTAGCTACAAAGATTAATGCCCAGTTAAGCAAGTCATTAGGTGGTTAGGCCATGTTTTGAAAAATAGATTTTGCTCCCCCTTCCTGTATTTTAATGCACAAGTCAAGGTAGAAATTTTATTTGTAAGTCATTCTAAAAGATATAGTGTTCACATAACTAAAAGTTTTATTGAAGGGAATGACATTTGTGCAAACATATAATGATATCCTTTTTATTGGACTATTGTTAAAGGATTATATCATATACAGTATTGCAAATCATTCCCATAAACATTGCGATGGGGGTGAATGTTGTTTAGTGGAGAGGAGCTCTCCAGTAATATTAAAATTAAATTTATTCAATGTTTTGTGTCCCATGGTCTGGATTGCAAAAAGATCTCTTGCTAAGATAAAGGCATTGTGAAAGGGATATAAATATAATAATGAAGCAGAGTTACAGTGCAGTACTAATAAAGACGATGAAGAAACAAATTTTTAAGGTAAATTAAATTAGGCTTAGACAAATAATAAGCATTTTTGGAAACAGAAACTCTCTGTCCCTATTTAGTTCAAGATAAAAAACTTATTATCTGAAAGACATGATTTGAAGGGGGAAAGACAGATATAACAGTTAAGAACAAAATATTAATCTAGCTAATGGCTATCTTGATAAGTTAGAAGTAGAAAGAAGAACCTTGAAGTTGATATTGTCCTTAATTCATAGTCACTGGAGCACGGGAATCAGAGAACTAATGTAGCCTCACAGATACTTAGGATTCTGCCAGGCTACATTCAATACTAATTAAAGTTCTTACAATGACAGGGTCACAGTGCTAAAACAGACCTTGGTTTTCAAAGAAGACAAGGAGCAGATATTTCCAGCTGAGTATTCAGAGCCTGGACTCCTGAAAACCCGCAGACATTACCTTTCATAAGTGTATAAGAAAGGGAGCTAAATCTCTTTCTTTGCTTCATTTCTGTTCTCAAGTGTTTCCCCATTGTCAGCCCTGTCCAAGTTAGGGCCAGAAGGTTGCAAGGGTGGCAAATCGTGAATCAAGGAAAAGTTCTGATTCAAAAAGTCAGATAATTTTTTATAAATATAATTTATTGGGTTAAGTTGATGGCAGACAAGTTTTGAACTGCTGACTGAGGACAGATTATTTTGTCCAGTACTAGTGATGCAGATAAGGACTCTAGCCTTTGGTTCCTGCTGGGTGTTTCAGGTTGCTTGCCAAAGTGGCTATAAAATTATAGGAAAGGGAGGATTGACTACTGAACTGAAAATATTCATCTCTTTCCTTTGCTTCATAGAAGGCAATATCAACTGTTATAGCCACTTGAATCATGCTTGTCAGAAGGTTAAAATAGATAAGTTCAAGATGGGATTTATTTGTCTAACAATTAACCAAGACCTGAGACTCGATTGAAATTTCCATGGTAATTTCTCTTTCAGTATAGGAATTCAATGATTAAAAGTTTTCTTTTAAGCTGGAACACACAATCCTAAAATTTGTATGGAACCAGAAAAGACCCCGAATTGCTAAGGAAATGTTGAAAAAGAAAAATAAAGCCGGGGGCATCACATTGCCTGATTTCGAACTTTACTACAAAGCTGTAATCACCAAGACAGCAT
>CM052811.1:37288439-37365783 GCA_028533885.1 Nasua narica
CTTTTAGTTTTGTTGACTGTTTCCTTCCCTATGCAGAAGTTTTTTATCTTGATGAAGTCCCAATAGTTTATTTTTTGCTTTTGTTTCACTTTCCTTATTAGAAAGAAGATGGTATGGCTGATGTCAAAGAGGTTTCTGCCTATGTTCTCCTCTGGAATTTTGATGGTTTCCTGTCTCACATTGAGGTCTCTCATCTGTTTTGAATTTATCTTTTTGTATGGTGTAAGAAATTGGTCCAGTTTCATTCCTTTGCATTTAAATGTTCAGTTTTTCCAACAGCATTTGTTGAACATACTGTCTTTTCCCTATTGGATAGTCTTTCCTGCTTTGTCAAAGATTAATTAACTATATAGTTTTGAGTTGATTTCTGGGTCTTCTATTATGTTATATTAGACCAGACACCTGCATGTTGAAAGTGAGGGGGTGGTGAAATATTTATCATGCAAGTGGATGTCAAATGAAAGCCAGAGTAGCAATACTTATATAGGACAAATTGGACTTTAAAACAAAGACTGTAAAAAGAGACAAAGAAGGGCATTATATAATCATAAAGAGGACAATCCAACAAGGAGATAAATGATAGTAAATATTTATGTATCCAATAACTTGTTTTTTAATAGTCTAATCTGCATACAACTATTTGACATGTGAACAACCAGTAGGATTATTTAACCTAGGCCCAACTTGCAATGGAGGATTCTTGTATAACAAAGTACACACTTATTCTCTTTCTCTAACAAACACACACACGTGCATGCACACACACAGACCACATAGAAAAAATCATATTCATCTTAATTTGAGAGTGAATTTGCAGTGGAAAATTCTTATTGCAGACATCCTATTATGTGAACATCATGCCATCTCTTGGGTACCTCTATTGGGTAAGTCCATCTTCTTTCACCTTTCAACCTTGAAATACATGAAATTGTGCAAACTCTCTAATGCCACTGATTCCTCACTTTAAAATCAGGAATATGATATTTTACACTTTGGGGGAAAGGGGTGAAACAAATAAGTGACTGGTGTTTATGATAAACTAACCCAGGGCTGTATGTTTTTGTTTCACTTTGTTTCTAAGTAAGTGAGTTATTAAGTGTAAGATAATAAACTGAAAAGAACAAAGAAAATGTCTATACATGGGGGTCTACAATTTGGGAATTAGTGATTCAGACTGAATTCCATAAGCTCATATTTCCTGTGCTACCTATTCTTCCTTCTTTTCCCTCTCCTCTTACCCCACTTCTTCTTACTCTGTCTGTTGCCATCTCTCTCATTAACAAGTTGTCATTAGATAAAAATCAAAGGCAAACCTAAGTGAGGCAGAATCCATTTCGGATACAATATTCTGCTTGACTGCAAAGTTAGCTGGGAAATATCTTCTAGGTATGGTCAGTGGCTTATGAACTTGTCTGGTTCAAAAATACTTTGAGATATACATTATATATCACAGCCTACAATAAACATGCAAAATTTGAAAAAGCATTTCACTAAAGTCCCCTTTACCAATGTTATATGCAGTATACACATGTTCTACTCTATTTTATCTTTTTATGATGTTCATGTTTATAAAGTTGTTGTTATTTTACAGGCCACTAATGTGTTACCTGACCTACAGTTTTAAAGTCATTCATGAAAAGTTAGCCATTGTTATAAGACTTTAGTAATACCCATGCTTCTATAATTTGTCTCATCTAATAAAATAAACTTCTTATTTATCTATTTATTTTTATTTTTCAATTTTTTATTTATTTTACTTTTGATAGAAGAATCTGAATTCAGTGTCCAGTGCCCTAAAATAGAGTTGAGGATGTAGGTACAGGTATATAGGCTGAATGGGCAGTAATCTTGCATTATACATATATTTTTAATCAATTTGTAATAAGGGTTATTTTTTTTTGTCATTTGTGTCTTATTTAGAAACATCAACCAGAGCTAAACATAAGATTCATAATAAAGAGTTTTGCTTAATTAGTTTCTAGAGAAACATATTGTAAACTTTTAATTATGAGAATTTTATCTATAAAATTTGAAACTAATTAAGTGGAAAAATAGATATAAAATTCCTAGTAAATTTTATTTATTTAATTTTCTTCTATAATGTATAATTTGAAAGAATTTTATTTTTTATTTACTCTTTATTTTTCTGAAAGACTTTATTTATTTATTTAGCTACTGAGTGGGGGCAGGGAGGGGCAGAAGGGGGAAGAAAGAGAGACTCTCAAGCAGACTCAAGACCAAGGAGCCCAATGTGGGACTGGTCCCTAGATTTGATCCCAGGACCCTGAGATTATGACCTGAGCTGAAATCGAGTCAAATGTTTAACCAACTAAGCCAGAACTACAGAAGAATTTAACAACTTGAAAAACTAATGTTTTACTGAGATTATATTTTTATGTAACGTTTTAGAAAAGTTAACAAAGCATACATAAAGGTAAAGTTTACATTCCCTTGGTTAAGGTATTTGGGAAGTAGCAGGCTAATTAGGAAATATTTTTGACGAGTTAAAAATTGTATACTTAGGTAAGCTTCCTAGGTTTATTTACTCTTAATGATATTCACTCTAATTTTTTTTTCCCTGCTAGCCTGTACCCATAGAGTAAATTGTCATATTCTATATAACCAACAGTTTTTAATTCAATCAGATTATTTTTATACCAACGAAGCCTTCTTAATGATAAAAAAAATGGAAAGTAGGGATGTTTTTGTAATAGAACCTTCCATCAAAGTTATTCAAATTCCTGTCACAAAGGCTAATATTTTTTAAGCTTTTAACTTGACTTTCTATTTATTATAGTTTGATCATACTCCCTCACTTGCAATATTTGTATAATAATATATGAATGGACAATATGCTTTATTTAACATCTCTATATCAGAGTATTTATAAATATATTAAAATAAAAATTTTGTTCAACTATGACATTTGCAAAGATATACTGAATTAATCAATATTCCAATTTTTTTAAAGAATTTTTACATTTTACATTAGACAGAGAGAGATCGCAAGTAGGCAGAGAGGCAGGCAGAGAGAGAGGGGGAAGCTGGCTCCCGGCTGAGCAGAGAGCCCGATGTGGGGCTCAATCCCAGAACCCTGAGATAATGACCTGAGCCAAGGCAGAGGCTTCAATCCACCGAGCCACCCAGGAGCCCCCAATATTCCAATTTTCTTAACCTTTCTGTGTGCATTGGTTAAAAACAAAGGGTGTAATAATTCTCAGTCTTGGCTTTATGTTAGAATAATTGGGGAAGTTTTTAAAAATTGCAACGCCTTGGTTGTTTACTACAATAATTAGTCAAAATCTCTGGGGATGTGACTTAGACTACAGTGCATTTTGAAAGCTTTCTAGGTGATTTCATTGTGTAACTGAGGTATAGGAGCACTGCACACCAAAAGATTAATTTGACCTTTTACCCAAGGTCAAAACTTGATGAAGCAATATTGTTACTCTTCTTAAAAACTTAGAATGTGAGATTCGAGAAATGAAAAACCACTTTATGTATATATTTTTTCAATAAAACTGAAGCTCCCTAATCAAGCTTTAAGCTAGTTATTCCTCATCCAAAATTGTTTAATGACTGTGCCATGTCCTTGGAAGAAATTCAAATATTGAGAGTTTTGCTATTATAGAAGTTCTATTCTCTTATTTTTGATTATGTAAACAAGGCATTTCTGTCACTTCAAAAAATAAAATTGATGTTAGAATTTGTCCACTTTTAGTATTACATAATATTCATCTAATTATACATCATTAAAAAGGTAGATTAAGTAAAATCTAATATTTTTACATTTACATTTTACATTTTTCATAATGTGTACTTTTTAAATGTGCTAACTAAATGCATAAAATGCTTTTGAATATTGGGCCTTTTAATTATAGGGAATTATATCTATAACACATTATAGCTAATATATGTATTATAATATTATGTTATATATACATATAAATTATACATACATACACATAGGTTTATAAATGCACATATTTTTGTTGCCTAGTATATTAGATAATTTTTGAAAACTTTTAAACATAGGAATGTGTTAAATTAGCATATTTGTGAGAGAGGTAGAAGAAAAACTGTAAGATTGAGGTAAAAATGCACTAATAAAGTAATTCTTCTAGTTCTTTTATTTGTTTTCAATAGCAAATGTGAGTTTCAAATCTCCAAGAATTGAAACACATTTAGCTATGTTTAATGTAATGACATCATGATTCAACTATGAAATATGATATATATAGTATTTCACAAATTAAAGTATCCTGTTTGATGAAATAATTTAGGTATTATTTGATCTACACGTTTCCAAAATTTTTTAGTAATGTTTCAATCAAAAGTTGTAAGACTGTTGTACCCCTTCACACCTTTAATTTTCACTAATTTTAATTTTTAGCACTTTGTTATATAAGCTTTAGATAGTTTATTTCCCCCAATCTTATTAGAACTTTTATCAGAATTGTACTAATCATAAACTTAGTTTAAAATACCAGATATACATTTGTTATTAGTGCATTCTTTCCAGTAATACACTATTAACTTTTGTTTGTTGTTATTTTGGGGCCTACTTATGTTTATGTAATCTTCTTTTATCTAATTGCTATGTATATTTTAATGTTTATTTCTAAGTACTTTGACTTTACCATATATTATATTGGAGAATTTTTTTCCCTTGGTCTCCTCAGTTTATTTCATGATATAGAAAATCTATGGGATTTTATATGTGTATTTTAAGAAATTTTCCCACATGTGGATCTTTTTATGATTCTAGTATTTTTGTGTTGATTCAGTTAGGTTTTCTACTCTAAGAAAACCTATATAATAGGAAGATACTGATAATTCACATTAAAAAATATATATATATTATGTTTTAATTTTACTGCATCAGCTAGCGATTCTAAGCTAAGTAAATGATTATTAAAGTTGTATCTCACTACTAACAGAAATAGCTCTGATTTCCTTTTACATTTTTATCAATTACTTTGTAATTGAGAATAAATGCACAGTTGTGTTAGAATCATTATGAGCAGTAAGGTACTTTTTTTTTTTTTTAATTAAGGTACTCTTATTTTTCCTCAGCCTGTAACATATTTTCTAAGAGTGTTCTAGGTCTTCATTTAGAGTCCTGCTTATTCTGCATGAATAGTTACCTGTCATGTGCCTTACTAATACTCTGTTTAAAATCATGGGATCTAAACTGAAAACTAAGTTGTTCTTAGCATATTCTTGCACACTGTATTGTCTGATTTTAGTTTCAGCTAATAAAATGAGATGGCAAGGGTGCCTAGGTGGCTCAGTCGCTCAAGCATCTGCCTTCAGCTCAGATCCAGGGCCCTGGAATCTGTCTGGCATCAGGCTCCCTGCTCAGTGTGAAGTCTGCCTCTTTCTCTCCTTCTGCTGCATCCCCCTTCCACCCTCAGCCTCCACTTGTGCTTTCTCTCAAATAAATAAATAAAATCTTAAAAAAAATGAGGTGGTAAATCAAGCTTTCCCCCCCTTAAATTCTGAAGAAGTTTATATGCTCTGGTGCTATATATATAAATAATATGCTATATCACCTTCTTCAAGCTTTGAAAGAAATAATGTATAAAAACAGCATATGTTCATCTTCTTTAGAGAGCAAATAGTTTAATACCTTTTCTAATGCCCATTCCTTCTGATATTGTACTTTTATTAATGTGTATTAATCTTTCCAAAGGCAGTGTTTTTAGACATGTTAGTAAATATTTTTTCCATCTTATCTAATTCATTACATTTTTGCTTAAAAATATAGTACTTTTTATTTTTGGACTTACTTTGGATTTTTATAATGTATCTACATTGATATTCAGTAGATTTTTATATTTGCATGACATATTTTTGTTAATTGGAAAAATTATGCTGTGAATCTCCCAATGACTCAAGATTTGGCTGCATTCTATCATCTTATATTTTTTACTTAATTTATAAATTAAATCGGAAATGAAAATAACGGGATTCATTTTGTGGTGAAGTTAGAAGCAGCTCTGGAAATCTGAGTATCTTTTCCTCTGGCAAAGAAAGATGCAGTGGTTGTGTGATAGGAAGACCCACACATTTGAGTTAAGCAATTGAAATTATTAATCATCTTTTCTTTTTTGCCACTTATATCTGTAATACCGACTTGATATTTCATGTTAGGCCTTCAACATCTTCATTTATGCTCCTTGTCTTTCACTTTTTTCTTAATGTCGAAATAAGGAGCTAATGATCCCAATAACTAGAAGTTAAAATTTGAAGTTATCTTCCTATTGAATTTCTTTAAGTCTGCATAGGAACTTTAAGGAAAATATTATTTATTATCTGCTATCTCATTTTAAATTCATGGCAACTCTACTGAGTTTTATGTTAATTTTCTCATTTTGTTTTCATAATATTACCAAAAAATAGCTGTTTTATTCCCATTTTACAGAACAGTAATTAGGTGTATAAGAAACAAGGAAGAAGTGCACTTTAAATCCACAAGTGCCTAACTTTAAAAGCTAAGCCATTCAATTTGATAGGCAGTGGGAGTGGAGAATGAGGACCCTAGAACATCCAGACCTGTTCCATGCCTGCCATCTGCCTAGTTTCCACTACATCCAGGAGGGGCTGTAGCTACCACAGGTGACCCCAGTGACATCATGAAAACCATGAGCAGCCAGGCTGAGACCCAGCTGCAGCCGACAACAGATGCAGACACCAAACCTGGCACCACAGTGAAGAGCAGTCCAGGGGATGGCACATGGGCAGTGCCTGCAGGTAGGGATAAGGAGATCATTGCAACTAAGATTTTGGGGACAGTAAAATGGTTCAATGTAAGAAACAGATATGATTTCATCAATAAATATGATACCAAGGAAGATGCATTTGTACACCAGACTGTCATAAAGAATAACCCCAGAAGAGTAGGAGATGGGGAGACTGGAGTTTGATGTTGTTGAAGAAGAAAAGGGTGTGGAGACAGAAAATGTTACAGATCCTGGTGGAGTTCCAGTTTAAGGCAGTAAACATGTAACAGATTGTGACTGTGGCAGACTGTCACTGTCACCAATCCATATCCACATTCCAGGGGTCTTCCATGCAACTGCCATCTGGATAACTGGAATAATGAGCATGGGGAAAAGAATGCAGGATCAGAGAGTACTCTGGAAGGCCAGGCCCAGCAGTCCTATCCTACCTCAGGTGATGGTTGTTGCTACCTTTCTACCTGCAGAGACCCCATGGGCATTGACTATAGTATTCTAGCCCTACTGTAGAGGGAGACGGGATGGAGAGAGCTGACAACCAGGGTGCAGGAAAACAAGGTAGGCCAGTGAAACAGAATGTGTATGAGGGTTATAGACCTGGATTCCACGGAGGTCCTCACTGCCAAAAAGCCTAGGAAAGACAGCAATGAAGAAGATAAGGAAAATCAAGGCGATGAGACCCAATGTCAGCAGCCACTTCAAAGTCAGTACCATGGCCACTTCAATTAGCTGCAGAGACACTCAGAAAACCCTAAACCATAAGATGTCAAAGAGAACAAAGCAGTGCATTTACCAGCTGTGTCCACACAGGTATGTTCACTCCCAACGCAAGATGTAGAGTGTGCGTGGGAGGTTTGAGTAAAGGCTGGCTTACCATTACCATCTCTATCATCATCCAGCTTAGGGTTTAGTCATCCAATGAAAAGAAATGAATATGAAATTCCAGCAATAAGAAATGAACAACTGATGGGAACTGTAAACCATGAGTGCTGCTTTTTGTCCACTGACCAGATAACTAGGCTATCTGCATTATCAATGTGGCATGGCTGTTTTCAATTATGCTACCTAAATATGTTTCTTTTTGGTAATGCAAATATGTTGTATTTATTTGTTTTTATAAACCTGTTTTTTTTTCTCAATACATCTTTAAAATTTTTTAATATCTGGTCAAATTGAGATTTTTAAGAGCTAAGTTTTTAATTTGTAACAAAGATTAACAACTTATTTTTTAAACTCAAAAAACTTTAATAAAGGTCTTAAATAATTGTCAAAAAGTTAAGCCATTCATAGTAATAGCATCCAACAAGATAGAAAAACATTTAAACTGAAGCAAACTCAAAAAAAGGAGCAACTTCTCAATAATCAGTAAAATTTTGAGTTTTAACCAAGAGATAAAAAGTCAAGTAGGGGAACGATGAAGGAGTACAATCAAGACTAATCAATGTTTCTAAAATCACAAACCTTCAACTATAAGTAGGACTGATTACAGTCATTACTGAAGAGTAGGAAAGTATTGATCAGTGACTCATAATATTCAACTTAGAATTTTATAAGATAGAATTTTAGAAATGGTCTGCTTCTCTCTTAAAATTCTGTTTAAAAAAATGTTAACTAATCTAAACAGAGAAGAGCTGCAGACATGACACAACTAGGAAACTGACTTGACTTGGTGACCAAGAAAAGTTGCCAACATTTACTAAGTTGAAGTACATATTCCAGGATATATGAAAATTCTCGCAATGATGCCTGAGTCCTCTGGCTTTGAAATGTTTACTTCTGAACTATCTTGTTATCTGAAAGAGTGAAAAAATGGGCCATAAACTCATTCAACGTAATTTATTGACAGCAAAGCCTACTTATACATCTATTTTGATAAACAGATGAAATGGCAACTTGCAGCATATGGGCCTTTTGAAACTCTCCATGCTAAAAAATAAGGGGAAATGCATGTGGCAAAACACTTGGAAAATAAGTAAACCTCAGACATTTATCATGAGATGTGTGATGAACCCAAACACAGCTGTGTACACTTCTACTAGCTGAATATGGCATTTTCCTCAAAAACAGCAAGCACCTCTTCATGTTACCAGCCTACTTTTGACACCATCTCCATTAATAGTTTTGTTCATGCATAGCACATTTTTAAATGAGAAAAGCTTGCTCTTAGCCCTTGCATAAACTAAACTGAAGAAAGGAAAATACTATTTCTAGAAAATGTAATATCCTGAGAAAGCCCTAAGAGTTATTACAAAACAACCCATTTTGATTTGAATGAGATATGATAAGTAGCTTAAGAGCAAATGGATGGAAAGTTGACTGGCATGACAGGTTAAGATAAAAATAACAGATTATTTTCAGAGATCTTACTTTCTAAATTGATAAAATGTAACTTATTGGTTGAAATTAGTTAAACTATTTTCAAAAATTTTTTGCATAGTATGGGTACATACCATCTGGAAATGGGAAAAAAAGAATAACTTTGTACTTGAAACAGTCTCTGTCTGAAAATAAAACATTATTTACGTGTGTTACCCTCAAAAGGTAGAAACAATGTCATCATAGTAACTCAACAATGAAACCACATACCAAAAACAAAACAAAAAGAAAAGCAAACAGCATTGCTGACAGTACAGATATTCCATGATATTAATATTTTTTCTTATGTGTACAGCAGTTATATAGATCATTAGTTTCATATGTGTTAGTTTCTTCTTAAGAAAAAATAATGTCCATGAGAATTGAGATCAATTATGGAAAAAATATATGTATCAGAGTCTTAGGAACCTGGGAAATAGCAAATGTATAATAGATGTTTAATTATAGACCTAACAGGAAAGGAGGGAGAGAATAGGGCAGAACAAAATTTTTGAAGAAATAATGGGTAAAATGTCCCAAATTTGATGAAATACAAAAAATATATGGAAGTAAACAGCTCAGCAAATAAAAGCAGAATAAATACAAACAAAATACTCTACACACAATATATTCAATCTGCTGATATCCAAAGATGAAGAGAAAATCTTGAAAGTACCCAACATAAAATAACAGTTTTCATGTAGGGGAAAAATGATCCAGATAACCACTGATTCCTCATTTGAATCTGGAATCTAGAAGATAGTGGATTCATTATGTGCACTGAGAACAACTTAAATGTCAAATCGAAATCTGAAATCTAGTTTAAATATCCTTTGAGAATTAAGGCAAAACACAATTTCAGAAAAAAGAAAACCAAGAAATTTGTAGTCAACAGACCCACCTTACAATAAATTCTAAGGAAAATTCTTCCAAGAGAAGAAATATGATACTCAGATTTTAGGAAGGAATGACAAACACTAAAAATTAATAATTATCTTGGTAAATACAAATTACCTCCCCTCTAAATATCCAATTTTATTATATAAATGCAAAATTTTCTGAAGGCATTTTCCAGTGCAAGGTTATATATATAAAGAGAAAATTGCATATACAAATACATACTACATACATTTATGATATATATATATGAAAAAATTATTTCTACTTGAATATTATGTTATTGGTTAACAGAAGTTTTAAGAAATATACATTATTTTTGGACCTAAAAATTTAATTTATTAAGGTGACAGTATTCAAGGTTAATATTAAAAACTGTATTTCAGATACTGGTAGCAAACAATTGGAAATAATAAAAATAAATTCCAATTTTAGTAGTGTTAAAAATACAAAACAGGATATATTTACCAAAAGTTCTCCATGAAACTTCCATACTGAAAATTACAAAACACTGATAAAGTAAATTAGAAAAGACCATTAAATGGGAAAAGAAGTCATACTCATAGAATGAGTAACAATATCATTAAGGATCCTAATTGCTCCATTAATTTATAGATTCAATACAACCACAATTATAATTGAATTTTATTTCATAGAAATTTATAAGCTGAATCCAAAATTTTAATGGAAATAATGGAAAATTTAATGGAAAAAGAACATCCAGCATAATCTAGGGCATTGTGAGAAAATACTAAAAAACAAATAGCATACAATTTTTAAATAAACATAGATAACATACTAAGATGCATGAATGAATCTCAAAAAATATTACCTAGATTATGAAAAAAAACTTTTTCAAAATACATAATGTATGATTTCATTAATATAAAATTCTGGAAGAGGGAAGACAATTCTATGGGAAAAGGAAGAGAACAAAATGATTGCCTCTCAGGGATGGAAGCAGAAAGTGACTGATAAGGTATATAGGGAGATTTCTGACGAATGATAAAGTTTTGTAATTAGCTAGTGTTTGGGGTTAAACAGGTGCATACACCTTTCTAGACTCATTGAATATACACTTGTGAATTGTACATTCACTGTATATTAAATTGTACATTCACTGTATATTCACTTGCATTAAAAGTAAAGTACAGATATTGAACTCTAATGATATGCGTGTTAAGGTATTTAGCAAAAATTTACTTTGAAACATATAGAAAATAATAGATTAATGGCTTTGTAGAGGAATGGATATATGATAGAGCATGTATAGTAAAATATTAATCTTGGTGATAAGTTTATCAGTATTCTCTGTAAATCTTTCAAATTTTTAGGATGATAATTGTAGTAAAATGCTGGGAAAAACAAAAATTGTTTTTTGGAATTATATGTTTTGTTTAGCTTTTGAAGTCCCTTTCTCTCACAAAGTAACACTACCTCCACAGCAATCATGCTCATCATTCAGAAAGCATGGGCATATAAATGTAAAGATAATGGCAACAAATCATCAGCTCTATAGTCCTTAGAAATGCAGTTAGTGAAATACCCTTATTCTTAACATAAATTTAGCTAAGTGATCTTGTCAATTTCCTCCCATGTTCCACACCTTGGTCCACATCTAAAAATTATCTCTGAGTTTCCCATCAGCTCAATTATTTTAGGATGAAGACTCATAGTCTATATTCTCATAATCAAAGGCCATATTAAAACATTTGGTGGATGTGATATCCAGTTGAAATTTCATGGGTTTGGGAATTTTGTAGACTAGCATTGAAATCCCAGTTTAACCTCTTACTAACTGTAAGATAATAAACAGAGAAATTAATGAAGTTATCTGCACCAATTTTGTTATGATTGCATGAGATAATGCATTAAAGCATCTGACACATATTAGGTTCTCAGTAAGTGGTAGCTTTTTAATTTTTTTTATGTAAGATTGAATACTTCTTAGAGGCTCAGATCTTCACAGATCATCTAGAGTTGCAGAGTAACAACTGAAAATATCTTGTTTTATATTATTTATATTATTTTATATTATGTCTAGATTTAAAAAAATAAGAAACATCACCATTTATGTAAAAAATTATTCAATAATAAGCACTTCAGGCATTAATAACATCTTAGAAGCAAAATGACAAGTAGGATGTAATCTGTGTTACAGTACCATTTCTTTCTTTCTTTCCTTTTCTTTTCTTTTCTTTTTTCTTTCTTTCTTTTTAAGATGTATTTATTTATATTAGAGAGAGAGAGAGACTGCACCTGAGCTGGTGGAGGGAGGGAGAGTCTCAAGCAGAGTCTGCCCTGAGTGCAGAGCCAATCAATGCAGGGCTTGATCTCAAGACCCTGAGTTTACGACCTGAGCCCATATCAAGAGTAGGGCGCCTAACCAACTGCATCACCCAGGAGCCCTGATAGTAGCATTTCTAATAAATAATTCTAATACACTTTAGAATGAGATATTTGAATAAAATACCTAATCCATTAGACAAATGGCATAATTGTAAAAACTCAGAGTTATGTGTATATAAACAGAACAGAAAATGTCAGGACAGTATCATACCTAGGACATTCTACTGCACTAACTAAAAAGATCTAGTACTATGTCTTTCACAGAAATTGTAGAATAACTTTGTATACATTATGGGAAGGTCCTAATTGCAGGGTTTTATTTATTTTTTATTTTTTAAACTTTAATTTTTAAAATATTTTATTTATTTATTTGAGAGAGAGAATATGAGAGTGTACAATCCAGGGTGGGAAGGAGCAGAGGCAGGGATTAGCAGAGTCCTGGCTGAGCTGGGAATCCAACCCAACTCTTGATCCAAGGACCCTGGGATCATGACCTGAGTGGAAGGCAGACACTTAACTAACTGAGCCACCCAGGCAACTCTCAGGTTTTTATTTGGAAAATGGGAGGAGAATAATAAATATTGTTTAAATATTTTCTTTTAGTCTTTCCATTAAAAGAGTCCTCTAAATCCAATGAAACGAGCTACACAGGATAAATAATACAGTGGTTTCCTCAAATGTGTTCCTCAAGCCATCTAACATCAGAATGTCTTAAAATTTTAACAAGACTTACCTATCTAAAACCCATTTGACACAATAAAACTGAAGGAGAAAAGAACCAAGTTCCTACGTTTGGAAAATAATCCCCCTCCTAAGAGTGGTTTCCAACGTTGGTTGAATTTTAGTATCACATGGGAGTTTAACAAATAATGATATTTGGGTCACACTTGAGAGATTCTGATTTAATGGATTTGCGGTGCTGAGTATTGGGATTGTTAAAATCTCCCCAAGTGATTTTAATAGTAGCTATCATTATTGCCAATGCTCTAAAACGTTGTTTTTGAACTTGATGTGTATATAATCACTTGTGGATCTTGTTAAACTATAGATTCTGATTTAGTGCATATGGGGTTGAGCCTGAGACTTTCTAACAAGATCCAAGACCAGGCCATTACTGGTGGCCAATACAAGGCTGTTGGCAGGGTTCAAGGAACTAAAATTCATGCTGCCCCTACTTTAACCTTATACTCTAACTTTAACAGAAGGTAGAACTGAGTCTAAAAATCAGAGGACTGAAATGATTTCTTTTATTCTCATGTCATTTACTAACTGAGTCCATTTCTTTTTTCCTTCTGTTCGGAAAGTGGACAGTCTCTTAGCAAGAATGGAGAGCTCTGATTAGGATAAGTGGTAAAACTTATTGTTGGGGTGAAATTAACTATGGGAGATTCAATGAGGATTTGAAACTGCTATCCAGTAGAGTCCATTAGCCACATGTGTATATTAAATACTTGAAACATGACTAGTTGAACTAAAATGTGCAGCAAATATAAAAATACACCAGGTTTTAGAAACTTAGCATTATCAAAATTAGAAATCATTATGAAGAAAGATTTCAAACCAAAAATCTAATCTCCCAACTTAAAAAACTAAGAAAAAAAAGTCTAAATTTAACCCAAACCAAGGAGGAAAATATAATAATTATTAAGTATTAATAATTCTTTGAAAAAAATTAGAGAATAAGAAATAAAATCAACAAAAATTTGTCTTTTCTAAAAATATGAACAAAACTGTCAAGCCTTTAGTTTGAATAACCAAACAAGACTCAATAAACTAAATGAAATTGATAAATTCTGAGACAAACATTTTACCAGGATAACTTAAGAAAAGTTAAAAATTATAAATAAATGTATAAAATGTAACAAAGGGTGCCTGGGTGGCACTTAATTGTTTAAGTGTCTTGATTTTGGCTCAGGTCATGATCTTAGGGCTGTGAGATCAAGCCCTATGGGCTCTGCACTGGGTATGGAGTCTACCTGAGATTCTCTCTTTCCCCATCTGACTCTGCTCCTCTCCAACTACCCCCCAAAATAAAGATTAAATTTGTAAAAACAAACAAAAAAAAATTTGTAAAAACAATAACAACAACAACAACAACAGCAACAACAACAACTACCCCTAAAGAAAAGTCTAGTGCCAGATGGGTTCAGTGTTGAATTCTTGCAAACATTTAAGGAGGAAGGGGGAATTAATACCAATTATTTACAAACTCTTCCAAAAGTTAGAACAGAAACGGATAATTCTCAACTCATTGTATTAGGTAAGTATTGCCTGGAGAGCAAAGTAAAACAAAACAAACACATTACAAGAAAGAAAAACTACAGATCAATATACCTTATGAATATAGATGCAAAATCACCAACAAAATACTAGCAAGCAGAATTGTACAATGTATAAAAATGATTATACAACATGACCAAATTAAATTCATCCTGGGAATGGAAGCTTGGCTCAACATACAAAAATCAATGTAATAATATGTCATATTAAGAAAGTAAGCCTAACAAACTAGAATTATAAAGAAACTTCGTTAACCTAATAAAACCCATGCCAACATCACACTTAATGGTGAAAAGTTGAAAGCTCCTCATCTAAGATCAGGACCAACACAACGATTTCTGTTTTCATTATTTCTATTCAACATTGTACTGGAAGTTCTATCCAGGGAAGTTAGACAAGATAAAGAAATAAAAGTCATCCTTATTGGAAATGAAGAAATAAAAGTCTCCATCTGCAGATAGCTTGATCTTGTATGTAAAAAAATCCTATGGCATTCACACAAAAATATTACAGTTAATAAATATGTTTAACAAGATTACAGGATATAAGAAGTATAAAATGAATTATATTTCTACTCACCATCAGTGAAGTATTTAAAATAAAATAAAAAACTATTCTACAGCAATCAAAAAAGACAAAATACTTAGGTATGCATATAACAAAAAAGTATAAGACATGCACAGTAACTACTAAAACCATTATAAGAGAAATTAAATAAGACTTAAATAAATGAAATTACACTCTATGTCCATGGATCAGAAGACTTAATATTGTTAAGATGGCAATACTCTCAAACTTGATCTAATATTCCTCAATTCCTATCAAAATTTCAGCTGCCTATTTTGTTTTGGAAAAATTAAAAAGATGATCCCCAAAATCCAAGCAAAGAACACATAATAGCCAAAATAAATTTCTAAAAAGATGAAAACTACTGGAAGACACATTTTCTATTAAAAAAACTTACTGAAAAGCTACAATTTTCGAGGCAGTGAAGTACTTGCATGTGGACAGACATACAGCTCTATGAAATAGAATGGAGTGCTCTGAAATAAACATTTATATTTACAGTCAGCTGGCTCTTTGCCAAGGGTGCCAGGACAATTTAATTTGAAAAATATAGTGAACAGTATTTCTACAGATGTTGCTGCTGGGACACTTAGTTATCAGCAGGACAGAAAGAAAAAAAGAAAAAGAAAAAAGAACTTGGAAATTTCCCTCCCACTATATATAAAAATTAACTCTAAATGCATTACAAACCTAAATAGATAAACTAGATTTGACAAATATTAAAACCTTCCATGCTTTAAAATACATAATCAACAAAGTAAAAGGCAGTACACAGAATAAAGGAAAATAACTGCAAATTATATATCTGAAAGATTCTAGTATACATAAATACAAAGAACTACCACAACTCAACAACAACAAAAAGTCCTGATGAAATAAGTCAAGCAGAGAGTCAATTATCATGTAGTTTCACTTACCTGAGGACCATAAGGAAAAATATGGAGGACATTGGGAGAAGGAAAGGAAGGGTGAATTAGGAGAAATCGGAGGGGGAGACAAAACATGAGAGACTGTGAGGGTCTCTCTGAGAAACAAATTGAGGGTTTGGAGGGTGAGAGGAGTGGGGGGTTGGGTGAGCCTGGTGGTGGGTATTGAGAAGGCACTTATTGCATGGAGCACTGGGTGTGGTGCATGAACAATGAATCTTGTATCACTGATAAAATAAAATTAAATTAAAATTTTGAAAGAGAAAATAAATAAATGAAAAAATAAAAAAGGACAAAGGATTTGATTAGATATTTTTCCCAAGAAGATATGCAAACAACCAATTACCACATAAAAAAGATGCTCAGTTTTACTAATACAAGGGAAATGCAAACCAAAAACATTATACTTTATACCTGTTGGAATGACAATTCCCATCACAGATCACTGTCAGGAATATAAAACGATTCAATCACTTTGGAAACACAGTTTGGCAGTTGCTGTATGATCCAGAAATTCTACTCCTAGGCATATACCAAAAATAATTAATATATATGTTCATGCAAAATCTCGTATACCAGTGTTGATAGTAGCATTCTTCGCAGTAGCCAAAATTTGGAAAGAAACCAAAAATCCATCAGTTAATGGATTAATGAGCGCAATGTAGTATAATCCATAAAATTAAAGTTACTCAATCATAAGAAGAACAAAGAACAGATACATCATTCAATGTTGATGATCCTGAAAACATTGCTAAGCGAAAAATGCCAAACACAGAAAGCCATATATTGTATGATTATGTTTATGTAAGAGAGCCAAAACAGGAAATATATAGAGGCAAAAAGTAGATTAATTGTTCCAGTTATTATAGAGAGTAAAGGAATTAGGAATTACTACTCCTAATGAGTACTGGGCTGCTTTTTGGGGGAGTAAAAATGTCCTGGCTTTAGTTATTGGTAATGTTTATACAACTTCCGAATATAAAACAAATAACGAACTTTATACTTTAAAAGTTTGCATTTTACGATATGCAAATCAAACCTCTCTTTTTAAGCAATCCTTGAAGGGATCAACCTGTTTCAAAATAATTTAACTGTGTGCCAGAACACAACCCATGAATACTCATAGGAATTCAGAGACATTCAGCATTCATCAAAGTAAAATTCATAATGTTTAGCACCTAATCAATTAATGCCATGCATACCAATAAACAGGAAAATATAACCATACTGAGAACAAAGACAAAACAATCAAAACTGATCCAGAATTGACACGGATATTCAACATTTAGGATTTTCTCTGCTGTTACAAAGGAACTTTGAAGATCATCTCATCAATGACCATGAAAATGAAATATAACCTAAAATAACATAATTTATTTTTCAAATTCAGAGAGCAGAACTCCAGGAAGCAGGGTAGATATTAACATGCACACAAATTCTGTCATTTCTTTTGTGGTTCGATAAGAAGGACATTAGGAAATACTTTTGTATCTTCTAATATATCTTGCTGACTTCCTGGCCAGAGTCAACTTTATCACTCACAGTTCATACTTTGGGTTTAAACAAAAGCTTCCTTACTTCTAACTTTTAATGCAAGTGTGCCTATTACTACTATTACAGGATTTCATCTGAGCTGTCTGAGTTCTTCACATCCTCCCTAGGAAAAGAAGAAACTATGAAAGTGGGCAAGGATGCAATTGTAACAAGTGAGATTCAATGAAGAAAGCTGCCATCCTTTTAATTTCTTTTAAAGATAGATAGATTTATTTATTTATTATTATTTATTTATTTATTTATTTATTTATTTATTTATTTATTTATTTGAGAGAGAAAGTGCGTGTGCATGCCTGTGCCTGGGACAGGGCAGAGGAGCAGAGGAGCAGAGGAAGAGAGAGACACAAGCAGACTCCGAGCCAAGCACAGAGCCCAACACGGGGCTCCCTGTGGGGCTTGATCTCACAACCCTGCGGTCACCACCTGAGCCAAAACCAAGAGTTGGATGCCCAACAGACTCTGCCACTCATGTGGCTTCTGCCATTTCTTTCAAATTGTTCATGGCACAGGCTATGTTCTGGAATCAAGGAAGTAGTGGGGCCCCAAGCAAGGTCATGTCTCTGCCTCTCCTACCCTTCTTGATGTGTCTCTTAGAGAAAAAGTTGTTTGTCGTGGAGGTACTGTTCACCTAGTTCTTAAGTCCTGTTCGGAGTAAAATCATGCCACATGTGGCTGTAAATTTGTTTCTTTCCATAGGAGAAGGCAGGTTCAGGGTTTTCCTATGCTGCCACCTTGATTTGTACATGTGTAGTATTTCTTGTGCTGTCCTTACTGAGGAAACATTTTAATCTGTAATAAATGCAAGTCTCCCTGTTTTCCTCCACTGGAAATGACAGTGGGCTCCTTGGCACTTCATGAGGAGAAAATGCCCACTTTTACTCAGAAATAGGTAGTGCAAAGGGATATAAGGTAAATCCACAGAGGACTTTTCACTGTTTTAAATAGCCCCATTTCCAGCACCAGACTGCAAAATGATGCAAAGAGAAATACATCCTCTAATGCAGTACATATTGTACTTGATTTTTTTTGGTCAATATTGCCTTGCTTGATCAACAAACTTTAATGTCTAACTTATCAGAAATCAATACCTGCTTCTTCAAGCTGTTTTTTTTTTTTTTAAATAGCTGAGAGATTAATTGGCACGTCCATTTCTATAGGGTGAATCATTCATGAAGCCCAATCTAAGAAACCTAGAATATGAATTACTATTCCATGCTCACTCATGAAAAGTACTTTCTCTTGAAGAAAGAATAACTTCTTGCTTATGGGATCTCCTGTTTTTGTCTTCAAGATTTGAAATTTGATATTATTTATAAAAGTGTGTCCTCATTCCAGGATATTCTGATATCCATACAGATGTTCTGAGTTCCTTAACAGTCTGAGAAAAAATAATTATTACAGTAAGGCCCTGAACATAACTGAAGAATATGAATAGTCCTCTCAGTTATTTAAAGTGGAGAATTCTTATAGAGGTGGTGCTTGAAATCTAACTTTCTGGCTTGTAACTGGGTCTTTGGGAATATTGCCAGAAGTTAAAAATATGTTGTATAGTTGACTATACAGTATGTAATGAACTATGTAATTTCAATCAGGAGATGATTTCTCAAGTATTAGAATGTAGAACAAGAAAAAGAGAAAGTCCTATTGGGATATCCAGGGTTGGTATAAGGTTTGAAGTGCATATGCACACTTCTGCTTGATGGTAATTTGAAATTTTATTTTCAGCTGTCCTCTTGTTTCTATTACTTCTATAATTTTAATAGGCAGAGGCCAAATCAGTGAGTCCTGGTTTGGGCCTGAGATTATGCATTTTTAACAAGCTCTCATGCTATTCTATAAGTAACAGAAGCAACTAGAAGCTTATTTAATACAGTGGTTTTCAAGACACTACATGTTTGCAATAACTGGAAACTTTTTAAAAAGTACCAATTAGAATCTGAGGTGAGTCCCAGGCTTTCGAACTTTTTGTAGGGTTGTAAATCACTAGTATTGGAATTTCAATCATTCTTCAAATCCCAGGTTAGTTCTCCACCTCCATATATCTCTCACTGATAAGCCTTCTGTATTGATTTCATTTTTCACCTTTCATTCACTTTCTTGATAATCTGCAGCATCTTCTACTCAAAGTGACAAGATGTATTTTCACTTTAGTAAACCTACTACTTATTTCAATGTGCTAGCCTTGTGTCCCTAATAAAACATTCTTTCTGTGAATGTGAAACTGTTATCTCTACAGTAAACATATAGTGTACCATTATCATTTAAACATATTGGGTTCATATTAGCTAAAACAAACTTCTCAATTAGTAGTGACTATTATTTGAAAAACAGTTTAGAAAATGCTTTTATAATTCTTATTATTTCTGTTTCATAGCAAACTTTTAGACTAAGTACTTTTCAACATTTATATCAGTAAACAGAGAAAAGAGGTAGTTTTTAAGTTTAACATGGATACTAACTGCTAGAGCCAAGATAATCTAAGTACTAGCAAATGGTGAAACATAGGCAAAGATAGTTGAAGTAACTAAACCAAGGACTAAAGTTACCAAATGATGTAACTTAAATTTGAACTCAGGACTCTAGCATCCATGTTTTAAGGACTTTAACGTTAACTTCTACAGAACACACACATAGGTGTCTATATATTTAAAATGTAGATCCAGTTGAGATTTGAAAATTCATCATTAACATTTTTAGAAAGTGTGTTAACTATTGATATTGATGATTTACAAATAACTATGAAAGTATAGAATAAAAATAATTTTGAAATAATTCAAATATAAAACCTTTTCAGTATGAATACCTAATTGGCTAAAAGACTGAGATGAGATTTCTTTCACTTGACTTTTCCAGACATTTAACAGTTATTTTTCTAATTTTATATGAATAAAACTTAAGCCTGTTATATATATCGATTCTATCTGGTCATTTTGTTCTCTAGTCTAATAACATTAAGCACATTTTAGATAGATGATTGACAGATAGTCAAATAAGTATCTTTGAAAAGATAAATTTTGTTCTTCAGTTTTCATCCACTTTCCTGACACTTTAGGAAGAAATAAATAATTAAGATTAAAGACTTATATGAAAGGCTGTATATAGTCTCCGAAGACATAACCTATGGATTCTTAATATGGGAACTATTACTAGAGATATAGATATAGAGATATTACTAGAGATACAAAGATATAGGTGTGCTAAAAGACTGCTAGGCCGAAGTCTAACATGGCCCCAATGATTTTTTATCTCATGATGTCACTCTCAATATTGTAAGCTACATGGCAAATGTATACTACAGATGTGGTTAAATTACCAATCAGTTGACCTTCAACTGGGATGCCTGTCTGGGGGAGCAGAGGCTAACCAAGCACATGAGCCCTTAAAAGTTGAGGGTTGTCTCTGGCTAGTTAGAAAATTTAAGTCTGAGAGACTCAAAGTGTGAGGGCAAATCAACAAGACAGATACTGCTGCTGGCCTTGAAGGAGCAAGCTTTAATATTTATGAGTACTTATGAGGACTAGGGACAGAAAATCAGCATCTTCTACAAGCTGACAGAGACTTCTACTTGATAGCTCATAAGACAGTAAGATCTAATTTCTACAACTGCAAAAAAATATTTCTCTAACAGTTTGAATGAGCTTGGAAGCACAATATTTCCCATAGTTTTAGATGAGCATGCAGTCAACCATACTTTGAATGTAAGATCCTGAATAGAGAATCCAAATGCTACAATTTACTATCTTACAGTTTCCATGGATTAGGAATTTGGCATGGCTCAACTAAATTTTCTAAATTTAAAGCACTGTATTTGAAAAGTTTTAATAGAACCTTGAATTTTTCCAGGACCTTGTAATTCCTTCAAGAAAATAGACTGCAAGGCCAACCTACATTAAATTCTTTATGAGAATGCAGCCCAACTACATTTAGGACTTCTCTCTCACAAATTCAAATAAAGCACGGAGGCTTGTACTTAAATCTGGCATCAGAAAATTATTGCAATGAATATGCCTTTTGGTAGTGTATACAAATATAAGTCAGTGGTATTTGTCTATATTTAGGTGATAATTCCCTACTTTATTAGTCTTGCCAGGAAACTCTACCCATGTGTCTGTAAAAAATTCAAAAAATGGAAGATACTTCTATAGTTTTTCTTGAAATTCAGACACAGAAACCAAACCTGAAATTTTGATTTAGGGCTAATAATGTAAAGAAAGCTTGAAGAAAATAATTTCTTCAGGCAATAGAGGCAGGAGTAGTAATGCTACAGGGCATCAAGTAAAGATGCAGTGATGGTTTTCAGGGAGGGAGCTATGGCAATAAAGGCTGACTGACTTATGGTCCCACGTGAGCAAAGAATGAACAAGTGGGGGGTAGGAAGATAGAATAAATGTATACTTATTACATGTTTACTTTATGCACAATCCTGAGATCTACCTTTTACACCACGCAGAAAAGTATTAACATAGCAGGCCTGCAACTGTGATCCTTAAAAAAGGCCTTCTTGCGGGCACCTGGGTGGCTCAGTTGGTTGGGCAGCTGCCTTCAGTTCAGGTCATGATCCTTGAGTTCTGGGATCGAGTCCCACATCGGGCTCCAAGCTCCACCGGGAGTCTGCTTCTTCCTCTGACCTTCTCTCCTCTCATGCTCTCTCTCACTTTCTCTGTCTCTCTAATAAATAAATAAAAAAAATCTTAAAAAAAAAAAGGCCTTCTTGCAAAGTTTGCCATTGTTTGGCATCTGGGAACTTGGATTTCATAAGTGTTCTCACCATTTCCTAATTGATCAAGATAGCCCACTGTGTCCAGACCATTTGTGCAGACAATGCTGTTTTTACTGAATGCCTGCTTTTGTTCTGAGAGTTCGAAATTTTACTATGTGCTGGGGAGAGTGTGCCTACAGACCAGCCTCCAATAAAAACTCTGGGCACTGAGTCTCAAATGAGTTTCCCTGGGCAGAAACTTCATACAAATGTTGGTGCACTTTTGTTGCTGGGAAAAGTGTACTTTGTGTGACCTCTCATGATGGAGACAGAGCATAAGGAAGCCTATATATGTGGATTCTTCCAAATTCCATCCTTCTAAATTGCTTTAATAAATCTTAGCTGTAAGTGGAACTGTAGTTGACCCTTGAACAATACAGGTTTGAACTGCATGAGTCCACCTCTACGAACATTTTTTCAATAAATGTATTAGAATATTTTTTGGAGATTTGTAACAATTTGAAAAAAACTCACAGATGAACCACACAGCCTAGAAATACCAATGAAAATTAAGAAAACACTAGGTGTGCCATAGATGCATAAAATATACGTAGATTCTAGTCTATTTTATCATTCACTACCATAGACTATAGACAAATATATTACAAAATGTTAATATTTATCAAAATGTATGCACTCACACACCATACATGGCGCCATTCACAGTCAAGAGAAATGTACACAAATTTAAAGATACAGTATTAGATCACAATTGCATAAAATTGACAGTAGTACAAACTGTACTGATGTGCAAATTTTGTAGCCACTTCCTATTGTTATTGCAGTGAGCTCAAGTGTTGTGAATATCTACTTAAAATGCCACGTGACACAAATAATCTCTGTAGGAGCAGTTCATCTTTCCAACAAATTTCACATTGCAATAAAAAGTGATTTCTCTTGGTTCTCACATTTTTTTAATCATGTTTAGTACAATATTATACACCTTGCATAACACCATGGGACCAATAGGGAAGTGCCACTAGTGATGTTGGAAGTGCTCCCAAGAAGCAGACAAAAGTCATGACACTACAAGAAAAAGTTAAATTGTTTGATATATATCACAGATTGAGCTCTGCAGCTGTGGGTGCTCGCCATTTCAAGATAAATGAATTTAGCATAAGGACCACTGTAAAAAAAAGAAAAGAAATTTTGTGAAGCCACCTTTCCAGCTATGCCAGCAAATGTGAAAACTTAGTGAAATGCCTTTTTACCTTGAATTGAAATGCAGCTTTTGTGTGGGTACAGAATTGCTATAAGAAAAGTATACTTCTTGAATTGAGAAAAAGTAAAATCGTTATACCCCAATTTAAGTAAAAGGAAGTTGAACGATCTAGAATTTAATGGCACCAAAGGATGGTTTGACAATCTTAGAAAGAGATTTAGCTTAAAATGTGTCAAAATAACAGGAAAAGAAAGTTCTGCTGGCCAAAAGGCAGCAGATGAATTCCTAGATGCCATTAACAAAATCATTGAGGAGAAAGAATATCTTCCGGAACAGATTTTTATTACAGATAAAAGTACCTTATTTGGGGGGGAAAAATGCCACAAAGAGCATTTATGAGTAAGGAAGAGGAGTAAACACCAGGATTTAAGGCAGGAAGGGACAGGCTAAATCTACTGTTTTATGCAAATGTAGTTGGGTTTATGATAGGAGGGTCCTTACCTATAAAGGTGTTTCCCCAAGTCTTGAAAGGAAAAGATAAACACTGGCTTCCAGCCATTTGGTTGTACAGAAGGCCTGGATGCAACAACACCTTTTCTGGATTAATTCCATTGATTCTTCATCCCTAAAATCAGGAAGTACCTTCCCAGTAAGGAACTGCCTTTCAAAGTTCTTTTGACATTGAACAATGCCACTAGCCACCCAGAACCCCAATAGTTCAACACCTAAAGTGTCAAAATGGTCTACATGCTCCCAAACATAATGTCTCCAATTTAGCCTCTAGGTGAGAGGGTTCATAGGACCACTAAGGCTCATTAAACATGGTATTCTATGGAAAAGACTGTCAACACTATGGAAGAGAACCTCGACACAGGGAACAGGATGAAAATCTGGAAGGGTTACACCACTGAAAATGCTACCTCTGTTGTAGAAAAAAACCATAAAAACCCTCAAGCCCCAAACAATAGATTCCTGCTTGAAAAAGTGTGTCCAGATGTTGTGCATGACTTCATAGAATTTATGATAAAGTCAATTGAGGAAATAATGAATGACATTGTGGATATGGGGAAAAAGGTGAAGGGTTTCAAGATACAGATCTTGGAGAAATTGAAGAGCTAATAGGCACCACACCAGAGGAATTGACAGAAGACAGCTTGCTGGCGATGGAGATGAGTGCTTCTGAACCAACGCCAAACAATAAGGAAAAAGATATAGTAGAAGCAGTACCAGAAAACAAACTGACATTAGACAATCTGATTATTCAAGACGACTTTTGACTTCTTTTAGGATGTGGACCTTCCTATGATATGGGCACTGCAACTAAAGCAAATGGTGGAAGAAGGACTGGTACTATATTATGGTACCAGACAGAAATTATGATGTATTTCCATAAAGTTACACAGAGTATGCCTGTCTCTCCTGTCTCCCCTTTCACTCATCTACCTCCTCCACCTCTGCCATCCCTGAGACAGCAAGAGCAATTCCTCCACTTTCTGCTCCTCCTCAGACAACCCAACATGGAAACAATGAGAATGATGACCTTTACGATGATCCAATTCCACTTAATAAGAGTAAACAGTCACCTTGGTGTACAGTTAATAAACATATCAGTTTTGTATATATGTGTCTTTATGTGAAGATCTAATAAAGTATGGTAAAAACTGTATGAAATGTTTTAGTGGCATCATCATTATTGCCCAAGTATTTATTGTGTAGGACACCATGTGTAAGTATAGAAGTGGACAGCCTATCCTTACAAAGGCATAAGGTGAGTGATATTTAATGTAAAATTAATAACATGCTAGTTTTCTTACTGTTTTATAACTTCGCTTTCCAAGAATTATATTACTGTACAGTATGCCTCTCATTCTGGTAATTAGAGAAACTGTGTATCAGCCTACATCACAGGTAAGGGTGTTTTTTAATGTAATAATATTTTTCATACTATATTATGAATATGATTATAATATCACATACCTTAAAAATTTATAAGGGTTCATTCATTAGGGTAAGCTAGGGCACCATGAAGCAATTATATAAATTAGACCAGGCTACATAAGACAATCATATTGCTGCTTCTTCATAATCAATGCACAAATAATTATACCTATAAATAAATATGTGTTTCTTTTTCACATTATCTTTTCATTTTTTATGCCCAGTGATAGTAACATGTATAATGTTTGTATCTTATAAGACAATACTGATGTAGGTACTAAGAGATAATTCATTTTGTAAACAGATCACATAAACAAGGTATTGATAAATTCAGTATAGTACTCTAAGTGTATTTTCCCTTCCTTATAATATTCTAATAGCATTTTATTTTTTCTGGCTTACTTTTTGTAATACAGTATGTAAGGCATATCACATATGAAATATGTGTTAATTGACAATTAATATGGTTAAGAGTTCTGGTCAAGCTGGTAAGCTATTAGTAGTTAAGCTTTTGGGGAGCCAAAAGTTCTACACAAATTTTCAACTGCATGGGGGGTCAACACCCCTGACCCCTGTGCTGTTCAAGCGTTAACTGTATATGCTGAGTCTTGTAGAGAATCTCCTAGATTTAGGGTCTTGGGGACTTTGACACTCATATACATCATTTGGCCTTCCAAAAACTATGGGAAGCAGTTACATCATTCATTTTTAGAAATAGAAAACTAAGCTTCAAAAAACTAAACAAACAAAAACAAAAAAACTCTACGTCACATATGTTTAATGGCAAGGCTTGGGTAAAATCATACAGTATTTGCCTGTTTGTTTCCCTAATTTTGGAAAGAGCTCATGTTAGAAAGAAAGTAATGCTATTTGAGGACTGAGGATTGAACAAGTTCAGGACTAGTCATGGAGTTTCTAAATTTGGTCTTGGCACTATTTTGAGGAAAGCTATCCTTTGCCAATATTTAGGCCTATCGGTGGAATATCTAACTTTATCAGGAACAAAATAATATGTTAGAGCTCATTCTTTATATTATAGTTATTTCAAAAATAACTCACAGGTATATTCGATTTAGCCATATTTGCAGTAATACCATAGATAGTATGATATAACTTTGTTTTTCATTATAAATAATTTTTGGTTTTGCTACAATGTTATTTTGTTCTTTTCCTATCTTTATTATTTTCTACAAAAACCTTTTCTCTGTGCTTATTTCATCCCACATAACACACACACATACACAATAATCACATACACACATACATATAGCATTAAAATTATGATTTTATTAACATGTATTCAAGTTTCAAATCATCATAATCAGTTCTTATAACTGTCAACTCATGCTACCATAACAAAATACTGTAGTCTCGATGGCTTAAATAATTAAAATGTATTTTCTAGAATGTATAGCTAGGAGTCTGAGATCGAGGTGCCAACACGCGAAAGTTCTGGTGAGACCTCACTTCCTAGCTTGCTGTGTCTTTGTACAGCAGAGAGACAGATTTCACTCTCTTCCTTTTCTTTCAATGTCACCAATTCTACAGGATTAGGACCTGACCTTTATGGCCTCCTTTAATCTTTATTACTTCCTACAAACACTATCTCTAAATACAATCACTTTGGGGGTTAGGTGTCAACATATGAACTGGGCAGGGGGGCGGAAAGAGGAAGGCATGATTCAGCCCATAGCAGTTGTCAAATAAGCATAACTCTATAGAGTACAGTGATTTCACACATGTTATAAATGCCAGGGACTGGCTCTGTAACTGAAGCCCACAATAGCACCACTGATTCCTTGACAGTTGCAGAAATCAGGAGTAAGGGTAGAATTTTGAGGGAGCCAAACAACCAACCTTTGCTCCTGCTTTACAATACAAATATGCCTACTGCATTTCTTTACACAGACCAAGCTTTAGTAAGTGTCAACATATTTCCTCCCCTAATTTAAAAGTTTGAACTGGCAAGGTTTCACATTAAATCTCTAATATGATTTATTCGCCTGGAGTTGGAGTCATCTTTTAAAATTCTTGTAATATATGTATGTATAAATTAATAACTAAAATTGGGAATGACTTTATATTTGAACTTGGTACAAAGAGAAAAAAAAATAATCATGCCTAATTCAAAGTATGATCTGACTTTGTGGATGAAAGGAATAATTTCAAGGTAGAATTTGAAATTTGCCCTTTCTTCTTTGCAAATTATGACCTCAATCTAATTGTTTAAGCATAACTTTTAATGAAATTGACTTTGGAAAAGTGAGTTTTACTTTACATTATGTTGTAATGCCCTTATGCAATTAGATATCTAAAGTAGAGAGGTTAATAATAACAGGAGAGAAAAAACCCACTCTGAACAGGAGAGAAAAAACCCACTCTGATATCTTCTTATGATATCTGACTTTCATGAACTGTATCGTATATTCTTACATATTGGGAGGCTTAATAAATAAATGTACTGAAAAAATTGTATTAGGGACAAAATAATTTTATAAGGATTGTCCACTATATTTCAACATTTTTAAAGAATAAAAACAATGTTTAATATAAAATCTCTTCTCTTAAGAAAATTAGAGAAACAGATCTAGTACAGGAGAGAAAAAAAAGCAAATAATATCACAATAGATAATCAACCAAGTGCAATATGTACTATAATTTGTGAAAGCTTTAATAGGAAATCAGTACCTTTAGATTAATTTAGAATGACAAGGACAATCTGTATAGAAGAGTATACAAGGACATAGGGGAAATAAAAAGATTAAAGCAAACAAGAATCAAATAGTTAAGAAATAGGGTTAAAGGAAGTGTTCATATTGGTGTGTACTAAGACTAGATAAAATAAATAGGATACAGTGTGATACTTTTGGGTGTTAACATTTTACCTTCTTAATCAGTATTCTTCATGGCTGTTTTGTGTAACGTTTTCAAGTTGACCAATCTGACCCTAACTGAAATTCCTGTGTCATAGACACATTTTGACAGTTCTGCCCAGCTATCCCAACTCTTTCCTCTAAAAAGTTCTTTCTTCTTCTTGATGGTTGCTTAGTCTCTCAGTTCACAAATTAGATTTCTACTATTTCTTTACCTCTGCCTAGTTGCTTGTACCAGGGGTGGACACTGGATCCATATTTGCTACAAGAACTATAAACTGGAATTCAAAAATAACTATCTTCTCTCTGTTGGTGAAACTGAAAGACACTTAAAGTTCAGACGTTTTGGGACCGTTATTTTATGTGGATAGTAAAGCCTTAGAAAACTGTTTTGCTAAGAGAGCAGACTGAGGTAGATGCGAATAGAAATACTAGAAGTCAGAAGGAATTATTGGCTCTTGAATGCTTTCCAGTCCAGATTCTTTCTCCCTCCCTTCCTCTTCCCCCCTTCCATCCCTCTCTTCTTCCCTTTCACTTCTTTCCTCTTTTCTCCCCCTCCCCTCCCCTCTTTTTCCTTTCCTTTCCTTTCTTCCTTCCACTTCATTAGCTGGTTTCGATGATTTCTGCAACATGCATCTAGAAGTAAATCATGGATGAGGCTTTTGATGTTGTGGTATAATTAATTTCAGTACTAGTGCTTTTTTTTTTTTTTACTACCCCACAGTGACCACAAATCCAATAGAATGTATAAGGAAGCAAAATGTACTAACTCGAGCAAATACCACAACTATAAGGAGAGCTAAGGAAACTTAGCTGTTCTAAGAAACAGAAAATCAATTTGATTGGGAATACGATCCTAGACATGCATTGTGATTAACTAAATCATCTAAAATAATTAAAAATAAGTCAGCAAACTAACTTATTTGAATTTTTTTAATTTCCTAAAAATTTTCAAGGTGAAAAATCTCTATCCTCTAACTAGTATTGGTCTTTGTGTTATTGAGATACTGAACAAAAATTATATATGATTAATAGAGATTACTGTTATAGTCTAAACTTTTAAAATAATATAATAAGGTATATAAAAAAGTCATAATCCTCTGAGATTTAAAGAATTGTCCTAATTTGTGAAAGTAATTTTAATGTTTAGTTAAGCTTAGATCTTTGGTGATGGGGCATTAAATAAAATAAAACTTCTGCAAGATATTTGGAGCAAAGGATTGCCAGTGAAAATGAATGTTAAACCATTTTGGAAGAGAATACAAGTCAAAGACAATTCCTCTCTGGGTGATTTGACAGAATGTTGGGAGTTCAAAGATCTCCAAATACAAAGAGGGTCAAAACCACTGGGAATAAAGGAGATGTAAGAGAAAATATTCACTTAGTAAAGCATCAGTGCTGAACAACACTGATGACTTTTTCTTGAATGTAACTGGCTCTGTTAATAGCTTTACAAAGTCTCACAGGCTTCAGAGTTCTCAGTAATAGAATTACTTTAGGGAGGGCAAGAAAAGGATGAAAACAATAGAGTTCTCTAAAAGCAGAAGGGACTATGTATATGGTACACATGAGCTGCTCCAGGGCACTCTGAGAAGCAGTCATGCATGTGAGGAGGGAGGGAATAATGACATAGGAAGGAAAAGAATAGCGTAAATTGTCAAAAATAAAATTATTCAAGCCACATTTTTAACATCAGGCTGGTATGACTTGGAAACCAGCTTACTTTTGAAACAAAGCTATACTAGCCTAGTGATTTTCACATTGTCAGCATTCAAAATATGTACACTTTAAAAAAATAAAATAGGTATGAATAGCCACAAAACAACTAATTGGTTTTATAAATTAAACATGGTGATACCAAAAATATAAATGGGGGGGATATATTGTACTATCTTTTCTAATTATACCTCAAATAAATCAAACTGTCTTCGTCTCTCAGAAAGGATTCATTTATACACATTTTAAAACTTTGAAATCTGCAGGGAATCAAGTTCCACATTAATATACATATATATTGTATGCTATTCTTTTATCAACCACAGGGTCAGGAATGTCCTCCATCTAGCTTCTTTGAAGTTTTGAAACAAATTCTTTTCCTGATATGGATTAAAGTAGACATTTAATGAAGTAAAATAATTTCAGAAACATTGTATTTTCAAGGATGCATTTTCTTTAGAGACCTCTCCATTTATTGCTCTTTTTGGAATATATTCCTAAATAATATCAATATTATTAAGTCCAGAGAAAATAAATCCTTTTATTTCATATTGGAGTGCATTTCTTCACTGAATCTTAACTATCTTATAGCACTATGTTCTCTATTCCTTTTGCTATATTTTAAAAGAAAAATTAAGATAGAAAGTGATAGTAGGTGTATATATGTATATTTTTAAAAACTTATCATTATTGTTTCAACATAAATATACATATTTTAAACATTTTATTTATTTATTTGAGAGAGAGAGAGACAGAGGATAGTGAGAGAGATAAAGAGCAGCAGCAGGGAGGAGAGGGAGAAGCATGCCCCTGGCTGAGCAGAGATTTGGACAAGGGGCATCATGACCTGAGCCAAAGGCAGACGTTTAACTGACTGAGCCACCCAGGAGCCCATCAACATCAATATATTTTATATAAAAATTCATCACCCAGAGATTAATGACAATTAGGTTTATTTTCTCTTTTCTTTTCTTTTCTCTTTTTTGACAATTAGGTTTCTTTGTGGAAACTGCCCATATAACTAGGATGGAGCACAGATAAAGTTGTACAATTTGATCTCAAGTATAGAGAAAACTCATACAAAGGAGGTTAATGTAGTTTCTACTTAATTTTTCTATGGATAATATAGAAAACATTATGTGTTTTTAAGTTAAATTATTTATTTGTTCTCTATATTGATCTATTGGAATATCAGCTTCTGACCAAGATGGAGTAAAATTGATAAAATTTGCATACCTGTCCCAAATAACTACTGAACTGAACAAAATATATGAAAAGGTAGTTCACCAAACAAGGTAGATGAACAACTACCCCAACTCTTTATCTGATAGGAGTTTTTGAGCTACAATTTGTATGAATGGGTAACCCATACCCCATCCTAATTTGAGGAGACAGAACTGAGAATTTGGGAGGTCAGCTAAAATTTTCAGGCAAAATACAGGAAAAGAGAAAGCTGCATAGAGAGAGGTGAATCACACAGAGAAGTCTTCTGAAGAACTTCACAGGCTTCCCTCTAGTCTGGAGCTGAGCACTTATCAATGACTACATGTAAAGAAACGACTCAAGGCTGGGGAAAGGGGATTAAAACAAAACAAAACAAGAAAAAATAAAGCAACAAGCCAAACAATTCTTAGGGCTCAAATGAAGCTACAAACAGTTGGTATTCTTACCCACCGAAATATAAACATCTCTCAATAAACTAAATATCAGGTAGAATAGTCAGAAAGTTTTACTTCAGTAATGTGGAGAAATTAGTCATAGACTAACAGCTGCTCTGCCCCTCTGAAAATAAGCCTAACAGTGAGACTTGAAAACATCAAATTTTCCAGTGATTTAAAGGTTTCCCTAATCAAAGCTCAGAAATTTTTATAAGAATATGCAAATATGTAGTACAAAACAAGAAAAAGAAAATCACAATATCTTGCATCCAATGAAAAAATTTCCAGGCATACAGAAAAATATGACTCATAATAAACAGAAAAAATGAGTAAGATGATACAAGTCCAGAAATAACACAGATACTAGAATTAGTAGAGTTATTATAACTATATTATATATATTCCAGAATATAGATGAAAGTATGAGCATGTTGAAGAGAGAAATGAAAAATAAAATAGGACGCCAAACTGAACATCTAAAAAAGAAGAAGAAAAAGAAAAAGGCTTAGATGAAAAATATCCTGCAGGGAATAAACAGCAGAATAAATTCTACAGAATACAGATTAGTGAGGCTGTATTTACATAAAAAAAAAAACTATTGAAAAGGAAACACATTGAGAAAAAGAAAAGCTGCAAAATATTAACAATGTATTAATGAACTATGGAACAACTACAAGTGGCTTAATATATATGATATTGGGATTCCAAGGAATAAGGGGAGTGGGAAGAGGGATCTTTGAGAAATAACAGCCCAAATATTTCAAATTTAATGACAAATAAAACTCAAAGATTCAAGAAGTTCAATAAACCAAACTCCAAGCACAAGAAACATCTCAAAAACTACATTAAGAAATGTCATAATCAGATTACTCAAAACTCATGATAAAGAGACAATCTTAAAAGTTTCCAGAAAAGACAGAGTAGGTCCAAGGTAACAATGATTATTAAAACAAAAAAATCTTCTGGTCATAAGAAATGTAAGTCAGAAGACAGTGGCAAAACATCTTTAAAGTATTAGAAAGATAAAACTGTCAACCTACAATTTTATACCTAGTAAAAATACCTTTGAAAAGTAAAGGGAAAATAAATACCATCTTTGAAGTATAACACCTAAAAGAATGAATCACTTCTGCATTCCAGGAATGGTGTTCCTTCAAGAAGACAACACCCAATGGAACTCTGGATCTACATAAATAATTAAGAACAGTGGAAATGGTAAACAGGTAAGTAAACAAAATTTTTTTTCTTAATTAAAAAACATATATTGAAGATAATTGATGGTTTAAAAAAGTTTCTCAGTGTTTTAACAGTTCCATATCTTGATTGGGATGGAGGTACATGAGTGTTAAACATTTCTCAAGTTTCACTGAACTGTAAACTAAAATCTATACAATATTTCCCCATAAAGTATATCCCAAAAATTATTATCTGTTTGATAAGTGAAAAAAAGGATTTTATTATAATTTGAAATCTTCAAATGATTAGGGATACTGAAGCTATATACTTTTTCATATACTTCCAGCTTATTTGTAATACTTGTATGTTGTTAATTATTTGAATCTGTTTCCTAATTTTGTTTCATAAAAATTGCTTCCAAGTGGCTGAAAATCGTTCCAACTACCATAAACATGTTAAGTTTAAAGTGGAGAAATCAGTTAGTAATTAGAGATTGCATAAAGATAGTATAGACTGCCAAAATATGTCAGTGGCCTGCTTAGACTGGCCTAAATGATTGGTTTAGCAGTTTCCCATTTTATCTGTTTGAAACTTAAAATAGAAACTGGTTATTACCTGCTGTCTAGATTATTGTGTTTATTGTCTTGTCACTAAATTATACATGCTATGTGCAGTATATGTAAGATGGAAGAAAGGATGAAAATGCAATAATAAAGATTTACATAATAAGAAAAGAAGAATTTATCCCATTTTTAAGGCACATTAGATTTTGCATGAGACCATGGAATGTTAATTATAGAAAACCCTTCTTTGAGTTTATTTGTTTTTAAAGAGCCTTTTAAAAAAATTGTCTTCTTTCCTGAAAAGTGCAGACCCTTAGAACTCTAATTCATTTGCATAGGCATGTAACTTTTTTCTTAACACTGTGCAATTATTTCCTCCAATTAAAATGGAATTACTCAAATTCCATTATTTAAATGAATTTTACATAATGCAAGGAGACATTTCTGGTATTTGATTCTAAGTATATTAACCATAAGAGACAATTATTTTTATGAAAATTATTGTATATCTCATCAATGTCCTTAATATTGATTTTTTAAATATCTAGCTTGGCAAAGACATGAAGATTGTATTTTTTATACATCTACAAAATTACAACTTTTTTTTTCAAAAATATAACATGTTATGTACATGTCATGCTTAGCCTGGCTTCAAATTCTCAGAGACACAGAGCTTTATTATTAGGAACTGTCAGTTGAGCTATTCTGTAACTGTCAAATACACTGCTATTAGGGAACCTTAGCAACCATGTCCCTTTTGTCATATTCAGTATATTGACATTTCCTTTTAAATCAGGGTGACAAGCCAAGTATAGATTTGGCAGTTTACTTAGGGGTTTAATTAGTGGCAGCTGGATATACAGAACTCCCACTACTCAGGTTGAAAAGTGACTGCATTTCCAACTCATTTTAAACCCTACTCTCTTGAAAATCACACTAGCCTTCCACCTTGAGATTTCCTTATCTCCAAATCACTCTTCCTAGTTATTACATACAATGAAGCTATTAAAGCACCTGAATCTAGGAAGGGAAACACACTGATGTGGATTATTGCCACCAAATACATTTTTGCCCATTTCTAAGACATCTTCTTCCATGTGACACCTGTGTTTTTCCCTTTACTCTAGGTCAGTGGTTTTAGATCAGTACTGTCTTATAACCAACTACATCAGTACCATCTGAGAACTTATTACAAATCCAAATCTCCAGCCCTATCACAGATCTAATATAAGAGAATCTAGATGTAGGGTCCAGAAAATATGTGTTTTAAAAAATTTGAGAACCATTGCTCTAGGTATATAGCAGTGCTATATCCTTTTACTGGTATTTATTTCTTCAAATTCCCCCTTTAACTTCAAGATACACTTTTTGCTTTCAAAGGTTTTAAAAGTACTATTAAGTAAATCTTTAAGCTTCAGGAAATGGATGTTTAGCTTGGTTTTCTTGATTCCAAATCCAAAATTCTCAGGGAAAAGTTTTAAAAGTGGCAAAATTTGTGTCATGTTCCTATTCCTGGATTATTCAACTGTGGTCAAGGGATAGTGGTTTATATTATGCTACAGCTTTTCTCACTACAGTTTCATGTAGGTTGTGACAGGGGAAGGACAAATACCAAATTCTAGAAGAAAGGAGTAGCTAGGCACACAATCTCAGGGTGTCCAATTAAGCATCCATTAATGTCTGAAATCCCTACACCCCTTAATGGGCTTTTACCTTCAACTGGATCTTAAGTGCCTTATGAACATATTTCCATAGTACATTAACATGTCTCTAACAGATACTTTAATGTAGCTCTTAATTTTGGCATCCGAAGGGCTAAATAAGCAGTAATTTCTAGAGGTCGTTGTATTGTTTGCCGATCTTAATTTTATCATGGGGAATAGAATTTCTCATATTTCAGGGCAAAACTATTCCAAATGAATTGGAAAATTCTCTGGGACAAGTTTTCCTGGGACAAGTTTTCCTTTGACCAAGTTGGAGAATATTTGAGTAGGAAGTATCACAGATTCATTTCATTCCAATGCATTCACTCTACTTAATGTCCTAGATCTGCAATGTCTCCTTATACTGAGGATAAAACTCAAGGGATTAGGTATGGAATGAAACATCAAAGATGTGGCAGTTAGTGGAAATCTTCTTGAATCCTCAGTAATGTTGAGATATCATCCTGCTTCAATGACTTGTTGGGTGACTTCACACATGTGGAGACTTATTATCCTGCCACATTTCCTTGCTTATTGTGAAAGGTAAGATCTTCCACACAGCTTCTATTTAATTTTGCTATTTCACTATATTCCTTTACTATCCCAGGACACTCTTGTTCAGTAAGTTAGAGCTGCAACATTTTTTATTGCTCATTCCAGGAACTTCCTAAAATAGTCATCAAATCTTCAAAAGGAAGTATCACACTATAGTTTATGACAGACACTAGAAATCCATGGTTTCAAAATCCTCTCCTTATTCTATTCACAAATATTTAACTATTATAACATGATTTTTCCCAATCATAACCAAAGAATTATTTTAAACCAATATTAAAATCTTAGTAAATATCCTGACTTTGCCCTCTCTTTCCGAGACGTTACTAAGATCCTACCAAAATGACCTTTCTCTCAAGTAGTATAGACAGTAATTTCAAATTTGTCTTATCAACAAATAATTTTGGTTAAGTTTGGGAGAGCCAGCATTTGACAAACTATATAATGTATCAGGATTGCATACTTGTTCACACTACAACCATGTGTACAGACTAAAAGCAACGCCTGTAACTAGTTTGGCCCTAATTATGAGGCTCCATCTGCTAACATGGCCTCACCTTAGCTCTATTTGAGGCTATAAAACCACTGAGTTTTTCCTATGGCATCCATTTTGGACCCAGACTAAGAATTTGGAAATAGGTTCCCACAAGCTGGCCCTAGCATTCAAATCAACTCACTTCCAAGTGTCCTCTTAGGATGAACAGAAAATAGTGGATTTATCCAAGAGGGAGAAAATAGCACATATGGGCCCCTGTTCATCCTAATCTAACTTTACTGCCAAGGTTACATTACCCCAGAATTCCTAACAAATGGACTTTTGAGAAAAATAGAAGAATGACACATACACTGTCACTTATAACTAAGCCTATATCTCAAGTCAGAATCAGGGCTTTCTGATAAACATGTAATTAAAGAATATAAGTTAGGTCTTAGTGCTGAATTGTGGTTCTCATTTCTCTCCCATGTTCTAAATCATGGGACTTGCTTGGGTTTGTACACCTACAGAGAAAAATAAGAAATGGCTCCAAGGGTAGCCCTGAACCCACTTTCTTAGACATTTTCAATAGAGCAGACCCTGGAAGACACCTGGAAGATGAGCGGGTTGTCCCCAGAGGCAGGTGTGACCCATGTCTAACTCAGTAATCAGAGAGCTGTATTTGTATTTTAAGGCATAAAAACAGCTTCTCAGGGAAATTTGGTCCAATTCATCTAATAGGGTAGTTAGTAATTATGGTGGTCAAAAACACAGACAGCCCTCCTTCCCAAGATGCCAGGTCCTAATCCTAGAAACCTGTAAATATATTACCCCATATGGCAAAGGATAATTAACGGCACATAGAATTAAGTTTGCTAATCAGTTGACCTTAAAATAGGGATATTATACTGAATTATCTGAGTGGGACCAAAGTAATAACAAGAGTTATTGAAAGTGAAAAGAAAACAAAAGAGCAAAAGACAAAGTCAAAGTGATAGCTTGTGCAAGGGACTTGACTTGGAACTGTTGGCTTTGAAGATGGGGGAAGGGGGCCATAGACAAGGAATGCGGCAGTCTTTAGATACTGGAAAAGACACGAAATCAAATTCTCTCCTCCAGAACCTGCAGAAAGGAACATGGTTCTAGCAACACATATGATTTTAGCTACTGGGAACTATGTTCAACTTTTAGTACATAGAACTTTAATATATTTGTTTGATTTCTAGCCACAAAACTTATGATAATCTGTCATACAATCAATAAAAATTAATATACCAATTAATTTGTCAGTGACTCCTTAAAGAAGAAGTGATAAAGTGGGGAAGGGTGCTGGTAAATGGGTGGGAGGAAGAACAAAAGGTTTTCCCCCTCTACCTGCCCAATCTGAAATACACAGCCCCATTTTAGTTACTAATATATTTTGCACATGCCTCTATTACTCTACTTATCACATGATATTATAACTGGAGATATGTCTGGTTGCAATGAGATAATGAGTAACTTAAGAACCAACACCATTTTCTTAATTTACATTTCTAGCATTTAGTTTGTTTCACATAAAAATCACTGCATTTTAAAATTTGTCCAACAGTAAGTGAGCACCACCTATGGGCCAATATTTAAAAAAAAAAAAAGAAAAGAAAAAGCCTCCAAAAGTTTCACTTGCTATTATCACTCAGAAAAGGCTAGGTTATGCTGCAGCCACACATGACCTCAAAAACGGAGGCTTACAAAAGCAAATTTTTATTTCTTGCCCATATTACGTGACCAACATGGGTTAGCTTGGCTTTACTCCACCTATTCTGCTATCCAAAATCCAAGCTGATAAAGTAGCCTCCTTTGACTGCCTTACCCCCTTCATGACCAAAAGAAAAAAATCGTTATTACCCATGCAGGCTCTAAAAGCTGTTCCTTATTAGTAATACACTTTGCTTTTGCTCACATTTCATTACTCAGAGCAAATCTAATGGCTACACCTTGAGCCAGTGGAATGAGGAATTATAATTACATCCTAAGAGGATGCAGTCAATCTTTGTAACAAAAAACAAAAACAACCCCCACACACATATAATCCATAATACTAGTTATGTTCCCTAATACTGTTAAAGATCAATTCAGCTCAGCTGTCCATGAACAATGGAGAGAGTTCACATTGATCACTCCATCAACACCTGACAGTATAACCATAATGTAGGTTTCCATTATTTAAGTCTTCTTTTCCAATCTAATAAGGTTCTCATATTTTGTTATTCCAACAACACTTTAAAAAGTTCTAGATATAAGATGAGTGCTCAATAAATGCTCATTTAGTATTTAATTAAGTACTGTGAATTTTTTTTCCTGAAAAGATTAAGTGCCACAATATACATCTGTTAAACTCCGGTTAGGTGCTTGACCTGGATATAAGTTGACTTTGTCTTCTTATTAGATAGAATGGGAAAAAATATGGATAATATAAAGCAGATGTCTGTTTCATGAATACCTTCTATAGAAATAGCTACAAGGCCACAGACAGGTTAATTACAATTATCAAGAATAAAGTAACTATACAAAGGGCAAGTTTTTTGAATTGAAGGATGCAAAAGGACATAATGATAATAATAATATCATAAAACATATATTTAGAAATAAAAACAATAAGCTTCAAAATATAAGTTGAACTGAAAATGCTAATGAGATAGCCAGGATACCTCTCCCAAAATATACACACATGCACACACATGCTATAAAAACCTTTAATAAAGAGTTTTTTTGATTATATACTATATTGCAGATTCTGATATTCTGATAAAATGGATAATACATTTTAATGAAAGTTACAATATAAAGCAATTTCCAAGAATTATAATTCAATAAAATCCCCTGAATATTAAAGCTCTGCTGAATATAATTTTGTCTTCTCTATTTCAGAAAGCAATTTAAATTCTTACAGAACATTAGAAATGTTTCTTATATTTGTAGCCCATTAAATTTTATAGGGTACTTTCACATACATTGTCATTTGTTGCTCATGAAAACCTCATGAAAGATAAAACATTATTATGCCCCATTAGCATAGCTCATGATGTATAATAAGAAATTATTAATAAATATTTGTTGTTGGAATAAATGAATGGAGTCCTGTGTCCATTAAAAGGCAGATGGTCTTAAAAGAGTTAAGTGTTTTGTTCAAGGATACAAACCCTTAAGTGAGGATTTCAGCCTTATGAGCAATTCTGTTTTTCTCTTCACCATGAATATGATCTGTCTGTGAATGTGAGCTCACTATTTATAAGTAAAATCAAAATTTTAGTTAAAATAAGTTATTTGCCCTAAAACATATATAGATAAATCTATCCCTTACATAATTAAAATATATTAATTTGAAAATTTCAGTGCTACTATTGATGCAAAGCAGCCTCTGGCCCCCAGTTATTGTGTCATAGACTATTTGGCTGTATAGGGAAGCTTAAGGATCCTTTCTCAGAATAGTATTTTTCAATGTATATAATTAGACATGCAGGATTACAAAGGAAAGACATTTTATTTAATAATAGTTGAGAGAACCACCATATTGATTAATGATAATAATGGTTATCATAATTATTGATTATTATACATGATCTTTTAATACTACATGGCCTACTGGAATGAGAAGAATTTAAGATCTGCAGTGCCCTAGTTTGAATAAAAGTCAAAAGGTCTTGAAGGTTTGTGAGAGTTTAAATATATTTAATTTAATTTCAGTCACTGATGTATTGATAATCATGTAAATGCCATTATTTACTCATGTAATTCCTTAAATGATGAGACCATATGCCCTTTGTGGTGTGACTTTCTCTCAATTTTATTAAGATTTGATAAATAACCATGATATAAAGTAACTCATCACTCACATATTTCTATCCCTTCTTTGGGAATCTTCTCTATTTAAGAACCATAGATTTACTATAGGCAATATGATAGTAAATTTTTTAACAAATGTGATCCAATGTCTTGAACAGCACTGAAGTTGATGATAAATGGCTTGTGCTATCATAAATATGAAGGCAGTAATATTGGGAAAGTGACTGTTTTGGTTTTCTGTCACACCCTTTGACTGATGCTGGCATGAACTAGACTTTTCTAACTTTACTTTTTAAGGACATGAAAAAAAACCCTAGCTTATTTCAGCAGCTATCATATATTTACCTTTGTTTACTTTTTTATTTTTTACTTATGTTTTAATCTCATGTTTTACCACTTTCTATCCTAGATAGATTTTTTTCTGTCTATCCCATCCAACTGACAGCTTGCCCAGAAAATATGACCAACTTTTACTTTCAGGGTCCCTTATAGATGATGCATCTTAAATAAACCTCCCACCATAGTGCCATCCCTTATAAACTGGGAAAACACGCTGATCATCCCCAGAGGCAAGAGTAACTTCAGGTGTCACATCCCAGCTTAAATGGATTCTTCTAAGTCCTCACTGTCTCTATGAAAGAATTAATCACAAGAGCACACAAAGTAGAGTTAAAAGTGGCAAGGATTAGAAGGATATTTATGAACATATGTTGGAAGATAGAAAATCATATAGTGTATATGGGGCAGGATATCCAAGTTGATTATAGTCAAGGTTCATATAACCAGTTTCAGGGAGTGGCATGTAAGTAACAGTATAATGTAACCAGAGTATTGTCTCTAAAACCAGCTTTCCTAGGATCTAATTTCAACTGAAACTAACCATGTGACTGCAAATAAATTACTTAAATTCTTAATATCTTGGAAACTTTTTCTCTATTAGAGAAATAGTAATAATAGTACTTACACCATGACATTCTTATGAGAATTATATGATTGAACATACAATGCACTTAGAACAGTGCCTAACACATAATAAATGCTATATAAGTTTAGATATTATTAGCCAAACTTACATGGGCTACTTCATAAATATAAATTTAACTGTGTAGTATCCTGAAGGCTTTGGGAAGTTTATTCCCAAGAATAGTTTCACAAGACAGACCACCTGCAACAGAACCTCTCATGGACAATGTTTAAAAATCTCTGAGGGAAAAAAAAATTAAAAAATAAAAAAAAATCTGAAAAAAAATCCAGATCTCTGTGCCACTAGCAAGCACTATGAAGTTATGATAAACAATTCTGATGCACAATTGTGATGTTCATGGAGTCTGTGACTATGACGTAAGAATGGCAAAGTGAAAGTGGTCTCTGGTAGGACCATGCTGCATGACACTTTTGGTATTTATTTGAATCTAATAGGAAGCGACAGTGGTGAGGCTTACATCTTCAGTGCTATAACATAGTGTTCTTTCTAATACTGATGTTTAATTGGATATAACACATGCAGATCTGAGGATCAAGAACACAAAACATTTTCTCTGTACCTCTTGTTCTCATGTTCAAGTTAGGGCAGTCTTTTCTAGCTCCCAAAAAAAGACTGACAGAAACTAAGCTCCTCAACAGATTTCTGAACTGAGTGAAAAGAACTTGGCTGACAAGAAGACACAATTTCCTTAGTTATCATCCAAGGTCAGCCACTCTCTTCAGATCTCTGGAGAAAAACCTCTATCACTTAGCCTTTCAGTGATAAAACAGGGGATAAAAGAAAAACATATAGAAATATTTATTAAAGCATTTTCTCAATAGTCTGGGGAGGTGAAGTGAAAATTTGGAACTTGGAAAGGAAATGGTTTGTGCTTTTCCACTTGATAGAAAGCAGTTAATGAAATGTAAGCCTTTACAATATTCTTGGGAAATTACTTTTCAATAACTTGTCTTAACAAGTTTGCCTAGTTAAGACAAAGGATATTTCATTAAAAAGAGGTTTGACTAAAGGCCAGTTAAAGGATCACCTGGCAACCTGAACTTCTAAAACTGTCTTAACATCACAGGATATATTTTCCGAGGAATAAATATTCTTCCTCACATGCGGAGCCAATATTGCTGGGAAGTGTTATTTCCTCTAAACTATTCAAGGTGTACTAGGATGTGCATTCTATTATATTAAAACATCCAGAGGTGACTTCAGGTCAGAATCTCACAGGAGCGATAGTTAAAAGCAGGAAAGAGAAAGCCAGAGAAGAGGAGGAAGACTGCATTGCTAGAGAACTGAACCACTGTTTTCTTGAAGATTGCATTCTCTCTTACTTTGTAAAAAAAAATTACAACTGATAGACACACAGGTAAGAGTTAAACCTCTGATTTATCACTGATAAGCTAAAGACCAATATTTGGTTCATATTCAAAATATGAGTTAGAGATTTTTTTTTTTTTTTTTTTGAGTAGAGCTGAATTTCATTATCTCAAATGCCAGAGGAAAGGAGGTAAGACATGATGTGAGGATAGAGATGCAACTGTCCTTTGGGAGCAAAAGGAAGGGAAACAGCATTGACCGCAATTGAGGGGTGTGTGGCTTAATTATGGCTCTACTTATAAAGCACTGTGACTTCTGGCAAGCCATTTCTCTTTTCTCATCTTAGGGATCATTAACTGCTTTCTATCAAGTGGAAAAGCACAAACCATTTCCTTTCCAAGTGCCAAATTTTCACTTCACCTCCCCAGACTATTGAGAAAATGCTTTAATAAATATTTCTATATGTTTTTCTTTTATCCCCTGTTTTATCACTGAAAGGCTAAGTGATAGAGGTTTTTCTCAAGCTTAGGGAGTTACACTAAATGATCTCTATGAAGAACGAACAAGAAAAGATATTTTAGTTAGATGAATATTTTTTGAGAAAAAAACATGGTATAGGTATTTGCTCTATACATGGTAATCAAATAGTTTTAATTGGAACATTTTGCTAAAGGAAGGAATTAGAGATAAATCCCAATATCTTTGAATGTAATAATTTTACATAACTTAGATAAGGGACTGATTGGGAGAGAGGACTTGAGGACCTGGCTAAAAATAAAGAGGAAGAGGGGTACTTGGGTGGCTCAGTAGTTCGTTAAGCATCTTCCTTTGAGGGACGCCTGGGTGACTCAGTCGGTTAAACATCTGCTTTTGGCTCAGGTCATGATTCCAGGGTCCTGGGATCTAGTCCTGCATGGGGCTCCTTGCTCAACAAGGAGCCTGCTTCTCCCTCTGCCTCCTGCTCCCCCTGCTTGCTCTCTCTTTCTCTGACAAATAAATAAGTAAAAATCTTAAACAAAAATTAAATTAAAAAGCATGTCCCTTTGACTCTGGTCATGATCCCAGGGTCCTGGGATCCAGGCCTGTGTTGTGGGGCTCCCTGCTCACTGGAGAGTCTGCTTCCCCTCTCCCTCTGCCCCTCACTCCTGCTCTTTAAAGAGAAAAAAAATAAGAAAAGGAAAATGATCATTCTGCCTAATGATTTCGATCTTTGCTTCTAAGACTCAAAACATTATGATTAATGAATAGACTTAGGTAGAGATGTGCTAGGTTTTGGGGTGTAGAATAGGAGCCAGTGCAAAGAGATCTTAAAAAAGCTAGGGGTATGCATGACTTTAAGAGAAACAAATATACTTCAGTGCTCCACATGTTAGTCTAAGAAAGGGGAATAATATCAATGACAGTGGAGAGAGTGAATGGGTTTAAAATACAGGCACCAGTCACTGAACTTTAAAATTGATGTGGAATCTACACCTATTAATCTTTATGTGTATATATAATCTCTAAATTCTTACTAATTATAACTATCTAAAATAATCCTAAATTGCTAGAGGTTCTGGAAGAAAATATTTTCTATGATTATTTCAATAGAGAATTCATTAAAAATCCACATAACAATATGCATCCATAAACTGAAGTGAATGAGAACTTTTCCTTCAAGTGCAACTTTTAAAATCGGAGTTTCTTTTTATCTAGTCATGGTTATACCAAATAGAAATAAAGGATATTTATAGAAAATTCTCGTAAACAGTACCCCTCAGTATAAGTTATGATCCAGAGGATTAAATTTTCCAAACATTACTGAACCTCCTAGTCGTCCACCACAAATTTAACAAAGAGATATTCTAACAGTTTACATAATAGTATATGTGGGATTTGGGGAATTTACATATATAAGTATATTTCCATGTTATTCTAATATACCTGGTACATAGATATATATTTAGGAAACCTTGGGCTGGACATTCGCCCAAACATCATTCCTACTAAAATTGTTTTAGATTATTTCCAATGTTCTTTTCAAGTTTCTCTACATTTCAATATTCTTTAGATTTTTTTCTGTTTAGACCACAATAATATACCAATAAATCTTTTGCACTTGAGTCTAAGCGACAAGTTTTCAGGGTACATGTCTCATTTAGAACAATGAATACCAAATCCACTGTGTACTAGGGGCAGGTAGAGGAAGTGCAGGTGGAACTGTTGTTTGGATGAGTTTGGGAGATGAAGCTATTTGGTAAGTATGTTTCAGTTCCCAGTAATTTATATCGCTGAAGCCAAATCATTTGTAAAAAATGGGAAAATCAGAAAACTTTTCATCAAAGATCTCTGAAGTGTTTCTGTACCAGTTGATGTGTGTATATGAGTGTGTCTGAGCAAGTATAAGCCACTTTTATGCCAGTCAGTTGTTAGTCATTTGAATAGGAGAGAAGCTCTGAAACTTGGTCCCTATTTTACCTATCAGTTTATGGAACTCCAATCCATTTATGCCTCAGCTAGGTTATAACCTAGGAAAGTGTGCTGTTAGATATATGTGGGGGAGTTATGAAGGAGGAAAGAGGTTGACAAGCCAGGATAATTTGAAGATGTCCCTAAGAATGGCTAATTCCCCAAAGGCACTACTGTCTCCTACAAAAAGGGTCAAAACTTAGGTTCAAATTGAATAGAAGAGTGCTATTCCTGATGCTTTAAGTTTTCTTTTACTGCTGTAACAAATCCCCACAAAATTAGTAGATTAAAATCACACCAGTTTGGGTCTCCTGGGTGGCTCAGTCCATTAAGTGGCTGACTTGAGCTGGGGTCATGATTCCCGGTCCTAGGATCAAGTCCCACATCTGGCTCCCTGCTCAGCGGGGAGCCTGCTTCTCCTACTGCCCCTCCCCCATCCCCTGCTCCTGGACTCACTCTCTCTTTCTCTCTCAAATAAATAAATAAATTTAAAATAAATCCACCAATTTAATTGGATCTGTGAAGAAGGAAGAGAGAAGGGAGAAGGAGGAAGAGGAAGAATAAGAAAGAGGAGGAGATTCTAGATGCAGACCTCACACCTTTCAGAAAAAAAATAACTCAAAATGGATCACCAACCTAAATGTAAAATGCAAGACTACAAAACTGGAAGATAACAGGAGAAAATGTAAATGACTTTGGATATGGTAATGACCTTTTATATACAATACTAAAAGAATAAATCATGAAAGAAATAACTGATAGGTTGGACTTGTTAAAATGAAAAATTTCTGGTCTGGGAGAGACATTGTTGAGAGAGAGAAGACAAGTTACACACAGGAAGAAAATATGTGCAAAACAGACATTGGATAAAGAATTGGTATCCAAAGTATATCTAAAACAAAAACAAAAACAAACAACCAAAACCCTCTTAAATCTCGATAATAAGAAAACAAATATCTGATTTAAAAATGGGCCAAAGACCTTAACAGACACCTCACTAGAGAAAGATGCTAAAACAGACTCCGCATTAAATGTCATCAGGAGGGCGCCTGGGTGGCTCAGTTGGTTGAGCAACTGCCTTCGGCTCAGGTCATGATCCCGGAGTCCCGGGATCGAGTCCCATATCGGACTCCCGGCTCTGCGGGAAGTCTGCTTCTCCCTCTGACCTTCTCCCCTCTCATTCTCAGTCTCTCGCTCTCTAAGAAATAAATAAAAAATCTTTAAAAAATAAATAAATAAATAAATAAATGTCATCAGGAAAATGCAAATTAAAGCAACAATTAGATACCACTACACATCTATAAGGATGGTCAAATCTGGAAAACTGACAACACTAAATGCTGGCAAGGATACAAAACAACAGGAAATCTCATTCATTGCTGGTGGGAATGCAAAATAGTGCAGCCACTTTGGGAGATACTTCAGAGGTTTCTTACAAAACCAAACATACTTTGCCATATTATCTACCAATTGTGCTCTTTGGTATTTACTCAAAAGAGTTGAAAATGTATGACAATACAAAAACCTGCACATGGATGTTTATATCAATTTTATTTATAACTACCAAGACTTGGAGGAAATCAAGATGTCCTCTGGTAGGGGAGTGGATAAATTGTGATACATCAAACAGTAAAATATTACTCAGCATTAAAAGTAAATGAGCTATTGAGCCATGAAAATACATGAAGGAACCTTAAATATGTACTACCAAGTGAAAGAAGCCAATATGAAAAGCTATATACAATATGATTACAAATATATGATATTCTGGAAAAGGCAAAACTACAGAGACAGTGAAAAAAAATCAGTGGTTACCAAGGGTTGGTGGGATGAATAGGTAGGTAGAGAAAAGAATAGAAATACAGAAGAGTCTTAGGACAAAGAAAAATATGATGTTATAAAGTTCAATGAATTTATATTTTTACAAACCCACAGCATATATAAAACTGAGAGTGAACCTGAATGTTAACTATGAACTGTGTGTGATTAAGACATATCAATGTAGGTTCATTACTATAACAAATGTACTCTCTGGTGTGCAATGTTGATAATGGGGGAGAAAATGCATGTGTAAGGACAGGGAGTATTTGGGAAATATCTGTATCTTTTTCAATTTTGATGTGAATTTAAAATTGTTTTAAAAACTAGTCTTTTAAAAAACACAGCTATTTAATCTCTTACATTTCTGGAAGTCAGAAGTCTGAAATGGTTTCATGATGGGGCTAAAATCAGTGTTTTATATACTGGTTCCTTTTGGATATTCCAGGGGAAATTTGTGTCTTGACTTTGTCTAGTTTCTAGAAGCTACCCTTGTTCTTTGCATTGTGGCTGAATCACTCTGAACTGTTTCCATCATCGCATTGCCTTCTTCATTGCCTTCAACTCTTCCTGCATCCATTTTATATAGACCCTTATTATTGTACTGGACCCACTAGGATAGTAGAAGATAATGCACTCCATCTCAAGATCTTTGACTTAAATACATCTACAAAGTCCTTCTTATAATCTGAGGTAACATTCACAGATCCCAGGGATTAAGACATGGGCATATATGGGAACACATTATTCTAAATACTAAATATATTTTTAAAAGACTGTGGACTCTGAGAAAGAAACTGAGGGTTTTAGAGAGGAGGAAGTGGGGGGATAAGTGAGCCTGTTGGTAAGTATTAAGGAGGGCACATATTGCATGGAGCACTTGGTATTATACATAAACAATGAATCTTGGAACACTGTATCAAAAACTAATGATGTATTGTATGGTGACTAACATAAGACAATAAAAAAATAAAATAAAATAAAATAAATATATACTAGACAAATTTTCTAAATGACTGAGCTTCAGTATCATATCTTCGCAACCTGACTTGTCTTGCTTCATAGACAAACATTTTTTTTCTTTTTTGTGGTGTTCACATTTAATTCAAGATAAGTCAGAAAGCAATGTGGTCGGATGTTTGCAATAGCAGATGGAAAATAGTGAAAAAACATGTTACATATCATACTCCCAGATAGGAATGGATGACAGCTGAAGGCTGCTATGTTTCAAGTTGCTCATTCACCAACCCCAGTTATGGTAAATCAGTCGATTCCCAAATATTACACTAGGCTTTATTGGAAGCCACATACAAATAAGAGTAAAATACTGTTGATTTATGACATCCTTAAAGTAAATATGAATGGGGTAAAATGAAATTGGAAGCATAGAGCAACATTTAGCATAAGAAAAGACAGTAATCTGAAATGACTAATAAACCAATCATATTGGGTAATTAATTAAGGCCATTTTTTCTAATAGGTATGTAGCATTATATCTTCATGCATACTACTTCTGATTTTAAAGTCTGAGATGGGTTCAGAGGTATTTTTCTAAGACTGGATATTTACAATATTTTGGCAATATTTATTTATTTATTCATTCATTCATTCGTTCATTCAGTGATTCATTGAGTGCAGCGTGGAAAGGGACGGGGGAGAGTGAGAATGAGAGAGAATCTTAAGCAGACACCACACCCAAGATGGAGCCCAATGAGGGGATCAATCTCATGACCCTGAGATGTAAGCTGAAATCAGGAATTGGACTTTTAACAAATTGAGCCATGTAGGCTCCTCAACATTTATTTTCTTTTAACTTTGACTCATGTAAGTTAATCCACTATTAAAAATAATAATTCTTAAAAAATAATAATAATTCTTTTTGTTTTTTTGCTATAGGGAAATAATCTTCCAGAAGATTGGAATGTGTCCTCTAAGTTATTATGTGATACTAACATTAAACTGTCAAAGTCCTTGATAAAATATCTGCATCAAAAATAAAATTCCTTGTGCTCGCTTCGGCAGCACATATACTAAAATTCCTTAATATCAAACTTGAATTTAGAAAACGTATAAATGTTCTATCTCCTCAGTAAGTTGATATCCATACTGCATTTACTTTCATATTTAATCAGTAAAATTAATGAATATTTTCTTTTTTTAAGACAGAAGAAACAATGTCATAAGAGTGTTCCTAGAATTATAGTTGTGGCTTCATTATTAGAGATGTAATATAATACAAAGGTTTAAAATACAGTATTTTTTCCTTTAAAACATTCTACTGTCATTAGAAAATAATATTTTTATTTCATATTTCTCTTATCGGCCCAGACAATTACAGTAACATGCCACACACTATTTTTAAATAACCAGAAATAGCAGTACTTCAATCTTTTTGACTTCTATTTTGTGTCAGATAAACTTTCAGAGTTAAGCATCTACTATAAGGAGCTCGGATTATGTTTGTATATATACACAAATCAAAGGGGAAAATACATTAATGAGGAAAGTGTTTGAATTGCAGTCAGCTATTTTTGATAATGTCATTTGGATATGCTGATCCTGTCAAACATAAGAAGTATAATGCACAGAGGAGAGAATACACAACAGATTTGACCCTTATTTGAATTTTCCAAATCCATTAGCTGTCATTTTCTGGTAAGTTACACATGGATGTTTGACTTGGGGGGGAAAATCTTGGTTTAGTCATTAGTATCACTGAGTCTTAACTCAAGTACTGTCTCTCGCTATGTGACTGACCTTAGGTGCGACTTCAAACATTTTGACATGAAGATGTAGAGAAAAAGGAACTCTCTTATGCACGTTGATGGGCACGTAAATTGGTGCAGCCACTATGGAAAACAGTATGGAGGTTCCTCACAAATTAAAAACAGAAATGCCCTATCAACATGGACGGGACTGGAAGAGATTATCCTGAATGAAATAAGTCAAGCAAAGAGAGTCAATTATCATATGATTTCACTTACGTGTGGAGCAAAATGAAAAACACGGAGGACATTGGGAGAAGGAAAGGAAAAGTGAATTGGGGGAGATGAAACATGAGAGACTGTGGACTCTGAGAAACAAACTGAGGTTTTTGGAGGGGAGGGAGGTGGGGACTAGGTGAGCCTTGTGGTGAGTATTAAGGAGGGCACATATTGAATGGAGCACTGGGTGTGGTGCATAATCAATGAATCTTGGAACACTGAAAAAAAAAAAAGTGTCATATCATCCAATAATTCCACTACTAGGTATTTAACAAAGAAAACAAAAACACTAATTTGAAAAGATACATGCACCTGTATGTTTATTGTTGAATTATTTACAATAGCCAAGTACTTCTGTCCAGTACTAGAAATGAGTCTTGAAGACCGAGCAGTTATCAGAAGGAGGTTTTTTTTTTCCTTTATTTTTTTCTTCTCATTGTATCTTTCTAAGAAGATGGATATTAGCTGACCCTATTGTGGTAATCATTTCACAATATACATAAATGACACCATCATGCTGTATACTTTAAACTTATTTAATAAAAAAATAAACTTATTTAATGATGTATGTCAACTATTTCTCAGTAAAAGTGGGGGGAAAATGTGGAGTTATTTTCTCATAGAACAGACAAGAGTGTTCGAGACAAAAACAAAAACAAAAAATGTTTAAGTAAACTCTCTCTCTTCCATGCAAGCTATAGCTGTTATTTAAAAGTTTCTTTTTATATTAAACATATTAAGGTAACATCTGTCTCTCAGTCTGTCTACACATGGGACAAAATGCATTCCAAGTATGCTTTCTAGTGAAAATCCCCATAGAGAATACATAGGAAAATCCCTATGAAATGATACTCACTTTAGATTCATTGATAGTGGTCATACCAGAATCCTTCTCTGCTATATAATATTTAATTTACCATTCCTACCACAACATTTTAATGACACTCACTAAGTCTCGGTTTTCATATCCGAAAAATAAGATTTGTTTGAATGGTGATGGTGGTTCCTCTGAGATTCAATATCTTGTGAATCTATTTTAAATCCATGTAAGAAAAGTCTTGCATTTGTCTTTTCATGCAAAAGGCTTTATCTTTGGTCTCTTCTGGACCATTCCAGGCAACTTACATAACTGAAAAATGTAAAACCATGGATTGAACATGCTGTTTCTATTCTTTTTTTTTTTTAAGTTTCAGGTTTTTATTTAAATTTCAGTTAGTTAACATAATATTAGTTACAGCAGTAAAATTTAGTAATTCATCACTTACATGTAACACCCAGTGCTCAACAAAAGTGCCCTCCTTAATTGCCATCATCACTTCTTTAACCACCCCCCACCACTTCCCCTCCAGCATCCCTCAGTTTGTTCTTTATAGTTAAGAATCCGAAACAAGTTCTATTCAGTTGCCTTGTCCTCTATTTTTGTCTTCCGACAGCTGCAATGACATTTTTATGTCATTGAATTTTGTTGCAATCATCGCCCCCCAAAATGGTTTCTTTCAATTTATCCAAGTGATTAGCAGAGCAAATTCTGTATACCAAATCCTATATAATCCACTTAATGACCTATATGAGGAAGAAAGGAACCAATGAGAGAAGGAAAGGAGGTGTAGGGAGGAGGGGCTGATGAGTAAATATGTGAGTTTAGCAAAAGTTGGAGGTATTATTTCTGAACACTTGCATACACTTTAGAATTAGCAATCAGTTATGTTGAATTTTAAATATTTAAACATATCTCAACAGGAGTCTTTTATTAATATACTCCCTATGATATAGCTGTACTTGGCTATTTTAACCAATTGATTTTTGGAAGCTGTATTTGCATAGAGTTGTTGAATCAACATATCTAAAGTCAAAATTAATAAGCTAAATGATTCCTTATATTTGGGCAAGTTCCAATCAAACATTTTTGGATAGAAGAACCAACCCCCAAACTAATAGGATTAATAGAAAGATTATAACATGTATGTGTATTTTGGTCTATTTTCAATAAAGATCTACAATTAGTAGAATTTAGAGACCTAATACATATATATCATTTTTATTTCTAATACCCCAAGATGTGTTCAATTAGATAAAGCAGTGTAGCTTCTAACATCATCTCTAACCAATTCAATTAATTTTCTTTTGATTCATTGTTAAACATCTGTGAGATAATAGAAAAACACTCAGACAAAGGTTCAGGTTGGGTTGCAATGATAATAGAGATGTGGAGTTTCATATATGGGTAGAATGTTAATCAAATATCTTGTAAATGGTTATTAATTTTTGGTCAGGTATCTTTACTGCAGAATTACTCATTCTAATATGCTCTGTTGCAACTTAACACAAACTATTTCTATGCTCCCATTCAAATGCATTTGTAATTTACAAGTCAGTCTCACACATCTTGATCCCACCCATCCAAGCATTGTTCAAACTTCAATCACACAGATATGTATACTCTTTTCTCAATGTCCAAAAAGCTCTACCAGTAAACTGACATCCTCAGATTTGTCTTCAGATCCTTAAATCTAGACTGTGCTAAAATAGATTCAGGATTTAAGAATATACATCATTTAATGTGGCAAAGCAATAGAGTTCCTTAGCCACTTTGTTGTTTCAAATAAGCAAATAGCTATTAGTGTCTCCTCACAGATTTTTTGTATAAAAATAATAATAACTATACAGTAGAGAGGCATACAACATTTTTCCCAGGTGATCAAAATTAACATGAGGGACAGATACTCCTCATGTGCTCTTAGAAGAAATACCCTGAGAAAGATATACCATCACTGAAGCACTATTGTAGCTGGGAATTCATAATTTGAATCTTATTATGAGGAAGCATCAAATAAAACTAAAATGAGGAACATTCTAATAGTAATAATAATAATAATAATAATAATAGTAGTAGTAATAATAAAGAACTATACCCTTCAAAAATGTTAGTGTCATAAAGACAAAAAAAATGGCTGTTAATACTCCACACTGAAAAAGACTAAAGAGACATGACAAGTAATTCAATATTTCACTTTTGACTGGTTCTTGTACTAAAGAGTAAGAAACATTATAAAGGAAACTATAGGGTTAATTAAAAAATAAATAAGAATGATAAACTAGACAAAAGTATTGCATCTATCTTAAATTTACTGGGTGATGACTGCACTGTGATTATGTAAGAGAATATCGATACTTATAAGAAATGTCCATGAAGGAGTTTGTTGGTAAAGCAACATGATATATGCAACTGGCTCTCAAATGGTTAAGTAAAAATATGTACACATGCACACCCCATGCAGGAAATGAGAAAGAGAGAATGAGAGAGATAAAGAATAAAAGAGAGAGAAATGATAGAGCAAATGCAGCAAAATGTTAACAATATGTGAAACTAGGTAAAGGATGTCAGATTCTTTGTACTATTCTTTTTTTTTTAAGATTTTATTAATTTATTTGACAGAGAGAGAGACAGAGATCACAAGTAGGCAGAGAGGCAGGCAGAGAGAGAGGGGGAAGCAGGTTCCCTGCTGAGCAGAGAGCCCAATGTGGTGCTCGATCCCAGGACCCTGAGATCATGACCTGAGCCAAAGGCAGAGGCTTAACCCACTGAGCCATCCAGGCACCCTGATTCTTAGTACTATTCTTATTCTTGCATCTTTTCTGTAATTTCAGTCATTTTAATAAAAGAATCTTTAAAAATTTAAAAAAAACCCTTAGAGCTATTACTCAATTTTTTAAAGGCTCATGTAAAGAGAGTTTTTAAAATAGTTTTAAAAACTATTTTCAAGTTTTTAAAAATAAGTGATACATAAACAATGAATCTTGGAACACTGAAAAAATAAAATAAAATAAAATAAAATAATAAAATAAAATAATAAATAAAAATAAAAATAATAATTTAAAAAAGCCACTGAATTATTGAAACAAAGAATGAAATATGATATTCTGTATGTTCAAAATTACCATTTAGTATTAAATACATGTTACATAAAGTAATTGCACTTTCCTCACCATCCCCTCCCCCTAACAAATTGCTAACCTCCTATTACAGATGAAGAAGGTGATATATGGGAAGTTTACCTAGCTAGTATATACAATTATATAAAGATGCAGGTAAGGATTTTAAAATTCTTTTGAATGATTAATAATTCAAGACTTATATTTTTCAAACTTATTTATTCATCAAAATACAGTATACATACAGAAAAATACATAACTCCTAAGTGTAAATCTTAGTTAATTTTTGTAAAGTGAATATCCCACGTCACCACTTCCCAAATGAAAGGATAGGTCAAAGGAATACTACCAGGACCCGAAAAGCACCCAGTCTCTCTCACCAAAGGAAACCACTACTCTGACTCATTGAAATTACTTTGGATTGCCGTGGAACATGCTATAAATTATGTCATGATACATGAACTCGTTTGCATCCGTTGTTTTTTTTTTAAGCTTTTATTCATTTATTTGAGAGAGAGAGAGAGAGCACATACATGTGCACTTGAGGGGAGGCACAAAGAGGGAGAGAGGAGGGGGAGAGAGTCTTCAAGCAGACTCTGCATTGAGCACAAAGCCTGACATGAACCTTGAACCCATGATCCTGAGACCATGACCTGAGCCAAAACCAAGAGTTGGACACTTAACCAACAGAGCCACCCCGGCTCCCCATGCCTGTCTCATTTTGTTCAACATTTATTAAGTGCAATTATGGTGTTGCTTATTGAAGTAATTTACTCCTTTTTGCTTTTGTGTAGTAATTCTTTTTGACTATACCACCATATATCTATCCATTTTGTTGTTGATGAGTAGTTGGATAGTTAATAGTATACAGAGTTTCTTTTGGAAACACGTATGTGTGTTTCTGTAAGGATCATGCTTTGGACTAGGACTGGGATATTCATCTTTAGCAGATACGACCCAATAATTTTCCAAAGTGCATGCACCAATTTATACAGAGGAGGGTTCCAATTGTTCCAAAATCCTTGTCCCTGCTGACACTTAGAACTATCTCTTTCATTTTATTTTAGTTATGTGATCAGGAATGTATTGGAATTGCATTGTGATTTTATTCAGTCCTTTGGTGACTAATAACGTTAAGTGCCTTCTCATATATTAATTAACCATTTAGAGATCCTCTTTCATGAGGTCACTTTTCATGTTTTCACCCATATTTTAATCTTTGTCTTACTAAGTAATGAGTAGAGCTCATATTATATATATATGAGTCTTTATAGATATATGTATTACAAACTATCTTCTATTATGTGTTTTTCCTTTTCTGCCTTTTACTGACATAATTTTGATGAACAGAAGAATGAGTTAACTCTGATTTATTCATCTTTTCCATTATGGTTACTAAATGTGTGCCCTATTTGTGTGCCAGTTTCCAAGATCATTCAATATATTCCCTTTCTTCTTCTAGAGTTGTTAACTCTTTTACCTCTAGATCTGTAGGCCACATGCAAATGGTTTTGGGAAATGGTGTGAAGTAGGGGAATGATTTCTCAGAAGTGACTCCATTTCTACTCAATTTACTCTTAGAACTCCATCTGATTTCTCCTCTGAATCAATCTGTCCTATTAACATATTTCTTTCCAGGCTGGGCCATAGTGCAACACAGGCCAAGCTTATCAAAATCCTCTGAATATCAAGGGGGTAGAAAATGTAAATCTTGGGAAAATGACAACTCCCTACCTATGCCTAAAGTATAGAAAGAAAATGGAGTAGCCTCTGACTTTGGGCAATATTTTCTCCAGGAGAAAATTTAACTTTGGGCATAAAGTTAGTTTGAACCCCCCCACCAAAAAAAAAAAAAAAGAAAGAAAAAAAAAGTTAGTTTGAACCAAGCAATATAAATATGCACTGAATCAGATAACAAGCCTGGGAGCTGAATAATGAGGTCAGAAGGAGGTTTGCAACAATAATGAGAATATAAATTCAAGAAATGCAGACTATTTGAAGAGAGCACTTGAGGCCCTCACAGTGACTTTTGTGTACAGTTTAATTTGATATAGTTATCTTTCATCCAAGCATGGGTGTTACTCTGATATGGTTGGTTAGGCTTGTAATCAGACAAATTCCTGTGCTAAAATGGGTACTTAGTCTTCTTCCCTTTACTGAAATTTTGTAGTCTGTTCACTTACTGTCCGCTTACATAGCATGCCTTCATCTAATAATTAATAGTTTTAGTTTTAAATCTTGGCTTTCTTAATACAATTAACATTACATTACTCCTTTATTATTCAAATAACTCAAGCTCTTTGTATATGGATACAACATCTATTTATCTTTTCACTTAATGCACAGCTCCATAGACTTCATATTCATAATTTGTCTAGAGTTTTAAATGAAGGCAATAGCATGAGTATAGGGAAATGGAACTGCCCTTACCACCTTAAGTCCCCTAAGCTCAAAGGAAAATTTATTTTTTCCTTGACTTTGTTTAGCCTTTTGAGTTCTTCTTTTAGTGAGTCTCTTAAACATTTTACATCATTATAAGCCATTTAACTGGTTCCTGAAAGCCAAGTGGAGCTTATAATCACATAAATCATTTTGGGGAAACATTAAATACAAACTTTTTTTTTTTTTTTTTTTTTTTACTGCAAGTTGTTTAAACCGATGAACTCACTCCGGCGATACTAAAATACAGTTTATAAAAGAAGAGTTAGGTCTGTGCCAAACCTCATACTTAGAGTGCTTTGAACTTCAAACCAAGCCTAAGCTATGAAATAATTTCTGCCCTTGCTCACCATGATCATGCTAATTATTTGTTTATTTAACCTATTTAGCAATATTTATACAACACATATATGTCATGTTCTCATCCAGGGCTTTTACAAATTAACTACTTTAATCTCCTTAATAAATTACCTATCAAGTAGGTATTCTTATGATTCACATTTTATAAACAAGGAAACTGAACTGATATTAAGTTAAATAATTAAATAACTCACCCATGGTTGCTTACCTAAAAATGGTATTTCAACCCAGAAGGTCTGCCTACATAGTTCATGCTCTTAAACAGCTATAGCCATTCTAAAGAGGTCCATATTGCAGCTTTAGGGACTCACTCTCCAAACAGACTTCACCCTTGCCTTACTTTGACCATTGATGCCAGTTCTCTTATTTTAAGTCCATTTTTCAAAAAGCTTTATCTTTACTTTGCTCCCATCATGATTGTCCTGACCTGATTTATAAGCTGTTCTAGAAATGAAGTCTTACATTGCCTTTTTTCTTTGTCTGTATACCCTTCTTTCTACCCTGTTCTAGAAGGAATGAAGTCCTGTGCTTGGTCTCCAGGCTGTGTTGTGAGGTCCTGGTTCCCATATCAGACCTCACTGATGAAACCTTTGTTAGGTATATAGGACCTAAGCATACTCATTTGTTTAGCTGCATTTTCAGGATGCCCAAATTTGTGATATTCCATGCTACATTCCCTCTAACTGCTCACCTGGAAAGTTGTAACCATCTGCCACCATATCACATAGATACTGTCTTCTACCTACTTAAGGGAACCTCCTCTTTTGCATGCAGGTATACGAGGTTTATTATTGGGGGATGTGTGAGGGGTAAATAAGAGACTTTCTAATTCAAATATTTATCACTTGTGGGTGCCCAGGTTAAGTCCCTTAACCTCAATTCTCACAACTTTGACCTCTCCATTTATAAAACCTGGGAAAGAGGCTATGTACTCATTAAAATTTTCCTACAATGTTTGGCATGTGGTTTTATCATTTTGAGGTTTGTCAATTCCCACTTTTTCCCCTATGTCTAAAATAAAATCTTCAATGGTGATCCTGTTAAGAATGAAGACTGTAATACTGTCAGTAGAATTGCATGATCCAAGGAGGAGCATATTGGTATGGCCTTCTCTTCAGAATGTGAATTTAGGGGATTATGGCTAAGATAAAACAGAAAACAACCATGTGGAATGGAAACACCAAACGTGATTTTTCTATTGTTTCAATTAGGAAATTTAAAAGCTTATATTTTTGTAGCAGAATCCTTTGATCTGATTCAAAACTAAGAGTGTTCTGAAGAATCTGAAAAATATACAATATGATGTTTAATAATTCACTTTTTCAACAAATATTTGATTATGTACAACATAAGCTATATGGGGATACTATTTTGGACAAAATAGGGATATTTCTTATTTCTTGCAACTTACAGTATTATGAGCAAGCAGACACTTAAAACAGTGAAGGAGTAACAAATTTTCATAACAAATATGATGGATAAAAGCAGGACACTAAAGTAAGATGGGTTCTCTGTAGACAGAATGAACAGGAAAAATGTTAAAGCATGCCAAGCAAGAATAGAATAGAATCTATATGTAGACACATAAATAATTGACAAAATAGTAAAGCCTGTATGAAAATGATAATTACCCAATTCAGTGAAGTGGGTATGTCTGGGAAAGGAAGAAAACAAAATCATGCACTTGGTAAACAGTGGGTTTTAACCTTACCTATAAAATTGCATTAGCTTAAAAGAGAAACTAAAGGAAATATCAAAGAACATGATTTGATGAAGCTGGATGGTGAATAAAATGGCATTTGCTACATTATTTTCTATGAATTTCTGCTTATTATTAATATATCTCTTAATTCAATGCATTCCAACAAGACATTTTATTGTCTCTCTGCCTGTGTCTTTCACTGATTAGTGGCATTGCACTGACTGTGTTCTTTAGGACAAGACACAAGAGCCACTATTACCTTCTCTCACTGGCCTATGATACATACATAGTGCCTTAGCCAGTTGTGTCATCTCTACATGATGATGTTCATTTCCACAACCTTGGGTCAAGCCTCCTATCTCTCTCACCCGGATTTCTGCATTACCACAAGCAGATTCTCTATATCCACTATCTCCCCTACACTTCATTCTCCCTATAGCATACACAGATTTTTAAAGTATAAATTAGTTCACATTTTTCCCTTCTTGTGAAGCTATTGCCTTCTCATCGCATTCCAAATATGATCAAAGTCCCTACATAGCCTATAAGATTGACTAAGACTTCTGCAACCTTCCCCTCCACTTGACTAAACTTTCCATACCACTCCTCCTGACTACAGGCCCTTAAACTCCCTTTTCTTCAAGCATTTACTTTAGAAAACTTGCTATCATAATTTCTTTCTCTGTCCTTCTGAGATTTAAAATTCCCAGACTCTTGCCAATTTTACAACTCAGGGATGCCTTTTTCAAAGACCTGGGAGGCACCCTTTTAAAATCTAACCATCAAGGAAGATACAGACTGTATCTCACAGCCTCTGTAGGATGATAAGAGACTGACTTCAACAAGTCCCAATTAGCAAACACATGGCCTAGTAAAATTGACTAGCCTCCCCCCCAGTATTGTCCAGCACTTTGCTTTGAGTTCACTCCATGCTTAAAAACTATTCCACCTTATGTTTCAGTGGAGTTGAGTCTGCAGTCTCTCTACCATTGCAAAACGATCTCCTCTCCTGCAATAGTCTTGAGTAAAGTCTTCCTTGCATTTAAATATTTGTCGGGTACAATTTCTCTTTGACAAGACTCAACATGATCTGGCACCTCACTGTCATTTTGACTTAAACTTCTACCATCACCCACTAATCATTTCTGCTCTAACTAATCTGATCCATTTCCACCTCAGTGTCTTAGTATGGGTTCAAACTTGTTTCCCGTGCTAGAGTTTTACTCTTTTTACTCCAGATCATACCTGAGTTTGCTCCCTTACTTTATTCTGATTTCTCCCCATGTGCAAAAACTTCAAAGGCTTTCTGTGACTATTTTGTATCTGTTACCGTCTTACTCTTTTTCCCATGCTTTGCTCTATTGTTCATAGCCCCCACTGCTCTTCAGAACTTTATCACATTTAGTTATTTTCTTTATTATCTGTTTCCAACATTAACATGCAATTCCACATGGAGCAAAGACTTGTATTTAATCTATTCAATTCTATCACTAACCAGACAATGTTCTTTTTTTCTTGACTTTTCATTTAAATTCCAGTTAGTTGACATACAGTGTAATATTAACTTCAGGTGTATAATATAGTGATTCGACCCTTCCATACATCACCCAGTGCTCATCACATGTGTTCTCCTTAACCTGCATCACCCATTTAGTGCATTCCCTCCACCTACCACCCACCCACCATCAGTTTGTTCTCTACAGTTAAGAGTCTGTTTCTTAGTTTGCCTCTCCCTTTTTCCCTTTGCTCATTTGTTTTGTTTCTTAAATTCCACACATAAGTGTTTTAAAATAAATAAATAAATAAATAAATAAATAAATAAATAAATGGGTGAATGAATTCAGTCCAGAAAGGAGGAAAAACATGATATCTATGTCTGAGAGGCAGAAAAGATCTTGCTATATCTCAAGAAAAGATGTTGCTTTCCCTTCAGCCACTTCAAAAGGGTCTTACTTTGCTTGTTCTGTTAACTTTATCTACATCTTAGTAACACTGAGCCTGGAAGTGGTGTAGGTATAGATGTATCATACTTTTGTATTTAGATTATTCTTATTTCCTCCTTTTCCTCCCCAAAATATTAGTTCTGTACCTTATATTAATAAATTGCCTCATCTACTACCTCTCAAAGCTGCTATCAAATAACAACTGGGTAATTTCCCTTAATTGATTGAAAATTTTATCCACTGGCTCATTTTAGTTAATTCATAACAGTTTCAATTCAAACATAGATGATCCTTCCTATGCTCATGCTTCTTTAATTCTTGAGCTCAACTTCTCCAATGATCATATCCTCCACACTCCAGATATGGTCTGTACTTGGCATTATCAATACTAAAAATTGATTTGTCACCTTACTTTTATACTTTTTATTTTGTGACTAGTATTTCTGCTCTCTTTCTTTTCTTTTATTTCTCTCTCTCTTTTTCTTTCTTTCTTTCTTTTAGCTTCTGCTTTTAGGATCTTAATACCAACAATCCACGACTCCATCTGAATGATTCTTATAGTCCTTCACATACTTGTAGTCCTCAATTTCTCCTTTTATTACCTCAAAAGTCATGATAAATCATATTAATCACTCCATTACCTATACCTAGAACATTTTTTCCTCTTAATTAATCCAACTTTCCACCAAAACCACATTTCTGATTAAATCCAGGAGGTTTTAGACTCCATTATTGTACCAAGATAGGTTCATGTACATGGGAAAACAAAAACAAAAACAAAGCACATTGATTGGTCTCAAATTAAATTCAAGACCACAAGACACAGGTAGTGCTTTACTGCTACCAGACATTCATACTATAGGTACCCAATTCACTCAGTCTCCCATTTATATGTGTATGTACACAAACACATATATATGTATACTTACATCCATATGTACTTATGTAATTGATTTGACAAAAGTTTATGATATAGTGTTAAATGGAGAAAGCAGGCCACAAAACTAAATAAGAAATCATTATTTGATGGGGTGCCATTTTTCTTGATGTAAGAAATAAAGTTATTTTATGTTTTGCTTTTCTGAATTTCCTTTTGTTTAAGATGTATACAATGATCAGTTAATAACATGTACATGAAAATGTATATTTAAAAAGAAGAACCCCCAAATATCTCAAAGTAGTGAAAATAAAATATGTAGAAATGAAGAAAGTCATGCAAATATTCTTACTCTCAGAAACTGAATGGGTTGAGAGAAATAAAAACCTTAAAAGAATATTAAAAATCAGTTACCTATTAAAAAACACACAAACTCTACATAGGGCAATTAATAAATATTAACTGGTATCTCTGGGATACTAGGAAAACATTGCAGTTAGCTGCACCATGCATCTCAGCTCTAACCTCTATAATGTAATAGTTAACTGTTTACCGGGATTACAGGCGGTTTTATAGAGACAGTAAATCATTTAATGTTGTTCTGATCTGCAAAATGCAATAGGGAATATGTAAAAACAGGATAAAAGAGATACTTTCAGACAATGGGCCCTTATCCCGTCCTCATGTCTTTAAATTAGCCCCCCAAAATTTCTTCCTGTATTTCTAGATCTTTAAAGCTTGAACAAGCATCAAGACTTATGAATGTGTTCATGTCTAATAATGAGGAATAATTTTCTTTTGAAACATTTATTCGAATTTTATCAAAGATTTGTGACAATCATTTTGATCATATTTCTCTTTCTTCTCCCCTTCTTGTCTATAGACTCCAAGTATTCTAAAAACACTCCTATGCTTTTGTTTTGTTTTCTTGCCATGTAGAAAGCAACCCAATAGCTACACACACACACACACACACACACACACACACACACGTTCTAAAAACACTGGAGCCATCCTATTATGCTTTAGAAATATTTGAATTTTAAAGAAGTTGTAGATAGAAAATTCTAAAGTAGGGAGAGAGTCCTGAATTTTCAGTTACTTTAGGAAAAACCTCTATCTTCCAAACATAAGTTTATGGTCTGGACATTTTGCTTAATATAAACAAGAAGGTGAGAAATGTAGATTTTTGATAATCCAGAAATGAAATGTTCTCTATGCAATGCTTCTATTTGTTTACTTCATTGTAGAATAAGCTAAATCAAAGTTACTACATCTTATTTATAAACTGCCACCAGTTTGAATCATGTGAACTTGAAAGTGTCATCCATCTTCTTAAGTCTTTTTCCATTTGGAAGTTGATCTATCCCCCCACTGTCTCTCTCCTTATATTGTACCTCAGGAAGGGTAGCCAATCATTCTGGTTTCTGAGGTGTTCCAGGACCATGGGGATCTCAATGTTAAAACAGAAAGTCTCAGGCAAATGGAGACAGTCCCAGGTAAACTGAGATGATTTAGTCACCCTAATATTCTGCTTGGAATGATATATCTGAATACAAGGTTAGTCTATTAGCTTTGAGGACCACACAAAGACAGAACAAAAGGAGAAAACAATAATGAAGGCAATTCTATCCTGAGGTAGTCTCTGACACAGCCCCACCAAAGGGCATTATTTGATGATCTTGTTATTGAGACTTTTTCTCCACAAAGTTGATTTCAGAAATTTAGGAATGATTTCTCTTATCCCTGAGTGCTTGCTCTGGATTCTTCTCCGAGGATTTGTACCAACTCTTTCTGAATCTGTTTGTACCTTTAACCTACATTTCTGCTGATATGGTATGACTTCATGTGATATGGCAGGACAAAATATTAAAGTGAAAAGCCTGTGCTTTGGAGACACACAGACCTGGAAATAGATCCTGGAATAGCCATTTTCAAGTATGTGACCCTAGACAAGTGATTCCACCTAACAAATCTTTAGTTCTCTCACATTTTAATGTTTTTCTATGAGAGTGCAGAAAAGCATATAAAATTCCTGAAACAGAAAGGGTTCCCAGTAAATGGCAACTTTTATTACAAAACTGGTTTCTATTATAGAAGTTAAATTTAAAACAATTAATGGCCAATTATATATTTATAGTTTCAAGATGTACACATAATAATTCATCTAAGATTTAATGAAGACAACAGGGCTTCCCAATTTATTTATTTATTTATTTATTTATTTATTTATTTAAAGATTTTATTTATTTCTTTGACACAGAGAGAGAGAGATCACAAATAGGCAGAGAGGCAGGCAGAGAGAGAGGGGAAAGCAGGCTCCCCGCTGAGCAGAGAGCCCAATGCGGGGCTTGATCCCAGGACCCTGAGATCATGACTTGAGCCAAAGGCAGAGGATTTAACCCTCTGAGTCACCCAGATGCCCCTGGGCTTCCCAATTTAACATAAAAATTCAACAATGCACATCTAGGTCTCAAAGGTAGACAACTGTAGCAGAGCAGCAGGCTTGCCATCCATAGGTATGTATGAAGTACCTTATCCATGAAAAGGTTTGTGTTATTACATAGGTCAAGCATTTCCAGGGTCATGAAGTCACTTTAAGAAACTGTGACTCACAAAAGCGATTCTAGATGATGGATGGCACTGGAATAATTATTTCTCCAATTTTCGTGTATATCATTTTTACCATCTTTGGCTTCTTTTATAAATCTTCTCTTTAATCCCCCTAATCTGACCTACTGGTTGATCTACTTTCCTGGCTTCCAGCCTTCTTACTTCAATTAATTCATTTTCCCTCCTGACCCCATATTACTTTGACACTATGGTGATGGATTAGCCTAGTGATAGCCAAATGCCTCTATTTTAGCTTTCTTGATCTCTCTTTTTCTCCTTTTCTCTCTTCCCCTCTCTCTCTGTCTCTCTCCCTGTCACGCGCACGCGTGTGCGCGCGCACGCACGCGCGCGCGCGCACACACACACACCCTTTGTAGTGCCCTCATAGATAATACTGAGAAAGCTTGGCCTGGTCCCCAAACTGTTCAGGAACAAAGTTATCCTAATGACTGCTTCATTTAAGTTTTCTCCATGTCTTTCTAAATATATCTTATTGTTACTGTCTCACCTCACTATTTCCTGGCAATCTACCACAACAAGAATGTATATCACATTTAAACTGCTATTAAAGAGAGTATTTAAAATATTAAATCACTGCCTTGTTAATTGGTTACTTCTTTTATGCCTGTAAGTGTTCACAGTGCTAAAGATTCTAAATTATATAGGCTACAGTTAATTTGAAATACAACATATAGTCATGATCTTTCATGACCAAAACCACTAAAACTTTTTGCAATAGCTTTAAACTCTGTAAGATGAATTATTTTATGATCAATTTTAATCACAGAAAAAGAAACCCATCATGTTCATCTTGTGACCTATAGTTCTAATGTTGAAACAGTTTCTAAGATTGTCCTGAAGCAACTCATTCATTTCCCAACATAATGTTCTTAGTCATGAAGAGAATGTGTTGGCAGAAGATGTATGATGGTCTACAATTCAACTGACTCTTTAATTTCACTTTTGAAAATCATTCACTCTTGGCTATGAGCTATTTTGTGTACTGAGTCCCTGATTGCTCACTTAACATGCACTCTTAGCCAATTTAGCCCTGAGCACTTTTCAATAATTCATAATTCCTTAAATGTGCAAATCCCTTGTCTACAGTTAAGAGGGTAATTTGTGACTGTGACTACATTAAAATCACACATTTGATTATCGCAGAACAACCTTCAAACCACCAACTCTCATTATGATCTACCGAAAACTATTATTATTTTTTAAATTTGGAATAATCATTCCACAAATAATAGTTGCTTATTTCAACTTATTGTGATGATATTTCTGAAAGTATTTTTCTTCTTGTATTGCACAGAATAGGAGACCAATGCAATAACAATTATTGTTATTATTAAATAGAGTCATGTCCATATAAGCAATGGCTTAGGGATAAATGAATGATAAAGAAGAATGGATGATTTATTGTATTAAACAATCAGTTATTTAGAAAAACATCTTTGAAACTATTAGAATAAAATGATGAGAAGTGGAGCTGCTGCCTACTCATCTCCCCTATGTAGAATATCTCCATAAGAACTTAAAAGATCTAATAGATAATCCCAACCTTTTGATTTTATAATGCAAGTTCATAGAGATTCTGTCTCTGGGAACCCTCCAGAATTAATTCATAGGTCTCTCACAAGCTAAACATATGATAATTCCAAAGTATATCAGAGAAGTTTTTATTCTTTTCTCTTCTACTTTTCAGTATAATTTTTTGTGAAATTCTGTCTTAGTTGCTTTTGTTGTTAATGCTTTTTCAATATTATTATTATTACTATTATTATTATTATTATTATTTTCTCCCTGACTTCTCTATTAGTGTGGAAGATTCATTTGTTGGTATGACTCTTATTTCCCTAAGAGAACAACACTGCTTCAAAAAGCTAATAATATGGGGATTCCCAGGTGGCATAGTCAGTTGAGCATCCTAGTCTTGATTTCATCTCAGGTCATGATCTCAGGGTGGAGTCCTGCATCAGACTCCATGCTGGGTATAGAGCCTGTTTGAGATTCTCTCTCTCTCTCCTGTTCTGCCCCTCCTCCCCACCCCCCTCTTTCCCCTTCTCTAAAAAAAAAAAAAAAAAAAGAACAGCTAATAATATATAACCATAAACATTTAAGTTTTGATATAATTTAATCTACTATTCTGAAAATAAAAATGTAAATAATAGATTGCAATCAAATATTGGCAATGAAGATCGCCAAGTAATAAGTGAAAACTAAGTTTAATAAAGAGCTTGGAAAATTATTTAGGAAAAATTACCCAAAAAAGCACAATAGAAAAACAGGGAGAAAAATATAAATAGATAGTCACCAAAGTGACGAGGAAAACAACTATTAATAGCTGTTCAAATTCTCTAGAAGCTAGGGGAATGCAAACTGAATTAAATGTGAGATGCTGGGGTGCCTGGTTGGCTCAGTCAGTTAAGTGACCTACTCTCGGTTTTGGTTCAGATCATGACCTCAGAATCATGAGATCAAGGCCACAGTTGGGCTTCTGCTGGACATGGAGGCTGCTTGGCATTCTCTCTCCCTCCCTCTCCCTTTGTCCCCCACCCACTAACACACAGTCTCTCTCTTTTCAAAAAAAAAAAAAGTGAGATACCACTTTCCGTTATCTGATTGACAAAATAATAATTAATAAGAAGAATTTAAAAATCAGTAATAGGTTCATTATTTCTGGAGACTGCATAGGAAAAACATATTTCATTCATTGCTAATAAAATGCACCTTAAGCATATTTTAAAAATTCTTTGGATTACATTATGGCTGTAACTATTAGAATAGTTTCTACTTTGGGGAATTTCATAGAAAAAAAGAATGTAAGCATATAGACTGCAGCATTGTTTAAGAGGGGAAACTTTAAGAAATCTAAATGTTACTCACCAAGGGAAATGATAAATTCTGCTATAATCAACCATGAATTACTACATAGCCATTACAAATGATGAGTTAGAACTCTAGTAGTTAACTTAAAGGGATTTCTAGAATCATGTTTAAGCCATAAAAATATAGCAACACCACATATTACAAAAATAATAACAAGACTATCATGGAGAATGAAGTTTTAATTCTGAGTATGTGGAAAGTGTGAGTGTGGGAGGTCAAGAGATAGGAGAGAAGGAAAAGGAATGGAGAATTAATAAAGAAATGGAGCTTGAAATAAAAACATCATGTGTAATATGATCCTATTTATATAGAGTTATACATTTGGCTATGTATTTGTACATATACATAGGCATTAAAGATAGTACCAGATAAATGATATCCATACTTATTCCTGAGCACTGAAATTTCCAGTGAATTTTTAACTTTCTTCTTTAATTTTCTGCATTGCTTCGAACTTTTACAATGATTAACTAGTATCATTCATATAACCAGAAAAAGTTAGCTATTTCAATTTTATGGAAATAATGTTGCAAAGACAATACTTCTTTTCAAATAACTCTGTGTTTGATTGGTTCATGACAGGTGCATTCAGCAACTGGTTGTGCATACATAATTAAATAGATGTAGAAACTATACCAAAATCTTAGTCTGACTCATGATTGTCTCTTTTTTTTCTTCAAGTGACAGAAAAGAGCTAAGTGTCCTCCAGAATGAAGAACAAGGCACTTCCATTTAACATCTCTTCCCTTAAAAATCAGCTGTGTTTGATGTTCTGGGCAATATACATACCTATGGAGCACTTATAAATTGTTGTAAGTTTATGTATATATGTTTTCTTGGAGCTTAATTAAGATTAAAAACTGAAGAATTTGGTCAAACCCCAAGTAGATAGTTTAGTTCAATCACATTTGAAAGTTAGTTTTCTCCCTGGCTGGAGTGTAAATTCCTGAGAATAGTAAACGGGTCTAATGCAGCACTTGAGGAAAATGTCTTTTTAAAGAATACAAAGAGCAGTCTGGAAAGCCAGTCCATCTTTCCAAAAGGCTCCTGTGGGACCGAAGAAGTGATTAATTTAAAGAACTGAGTAAGCAAAAATGTTAAGGCAGCATTTGGAGCCCTTCAATTAAGTCTTTAAGCATTTTTATTTTCTTTCTGGTCTGAATTCACTTTCACCCAAGGAAAGAATAGTCCTATTTCTTCCCATTTTTGTTATCTGATACTGGGGTATCAGGTAGACATTAAATATACATATATCATACGGAATTATTTAGCTGAATTAATCCCTTTTTTGTTGGTCCTGCTATTTCAAAAGATACAAATGTGTATGTTTCCAATTATTTTGTTAAATTCCACCATTTTGCCATCCTCGGGTTTGGATCAGGATACGTATATATAAAGCAAGCATGTGGAGGGCAATGTATAAGGAAATTTGAATGAAACAAATAGGCATAACATTATCTTCTTTTCTATCATCAAATAAGATATATTTGGCGTATTGTGGATGGCTAGCATAGAATCATTTTCAATACCATTGGGAAGTTCAAACCAATGGAAATTTTGACATTAAAGGGTGGAAGAACATACCATGCCAAAATGTGTCACTCTAGAATTTTGACTGCTTTGAATTAAAGGTACCTAAAAACCGGCAAATGCAAGAAAAACACTCCGACCTTCCTTCTTTTTCTTAAAAGCAGATGCTATTCCTATGTGGAAAATATCCTTCCTATTGTAGAAGGAAAGTAACATTCTTGTCATCTGAAGAAAAGTTAAGACCAAGAGAATTCTGTACAAATAGACCTCAGTGAAGTGATTCCTATCTTCTGCAAGCCTACCCACATAGTTCAGTTATTTTTACATAAATGCCTGTCTCTATTCAATCCAACATAAAAGCCATTTCACCATTCTTGTGGTCCTCATTTCTTTACGAGAGATCCCATGTCATGAAAATCTTATATAAATGTGTGCACAAAGAGGGTAGAGGTAAAATTTTGCCTCCCCTACAATGCCATAATGGAAATGTTGATAATCTGAATTTAAATTAAACCCAGTTACTTTGTTCTGGATAATGTCTTATGAAACAGGTGTGCCAATCTTCCACTTTTGAAAATAAATGGGCACACTATAATTCAACACTAGCATTTGTGTTATCTAAATACTTTATGCAGAAGGACCAACTCCAATTGCCAGTGTCAATCAATTCTCTTTTCTAAGGCTTTAATGAAGATGTTAAATAACACCTGACTTCATAGCAACCCCAGCAGCACTGATTCTGCCTCGTATTCTTTGACATTTTATCATGGTGATTGATTTATTCATTGCCCTCTAGTCTTTTCTGTGGCCTGGCAAGTTATTTTTCTCACTTCAACAACATGTTCCTAACTAAGCCCTTTCAAATTAATTTGTGGAAATCAAATTTCATGAAATATGCTTACTAAAGGTCATACATATAAAATGTTCTAGAAATTCTTCCTCTACTAATTTGGAGTTCTACTGAGAAAAGCTGGGGTAGGATGACTTCTGCATAAAACAGACATGTAGCTTGTTGCTTACAATTACACATTTAACTAGGCTCTATTTGACTATCCTTTAAATATTAGAATATCATATATACTAAAAGCTAATTTCAAACTATGTCATATCTTGAGAATTTTATGAAAATCAACCTCATATTTACTTCATCACCTGTTACATCCATAATATGTGTAAATTTTTCCAAGTAGATTTGGAAAATCACCTAATTTTTTTTTCATTTCAAATGGAAAAGAATGGATCATTCCAAAAGTAGGTCATATTTAACATACCGGCCTGAATGCATTGTTTGCTCATTTGTTTTAGATTCATTTGCACTAATAGTCCCAGGAAAATGTATTCCCTTTGCCACCTAGACAGCTGCCTTGGGTAAAGAGACACTGTCATTGTTGGATGTCTCTATTTGTATAGTTTCTAGGACTTGAAGGAAAACTAGACTTGCCTCATTAGATGTGTCAGCCCCTTGGGTTAAAAAAATAAAAGACATTTGATGGCCGATGTTAGATCATTTGTAGAAAATACATATTAGCTAGGAGGGAAAGGTTTTGGAGTGATTTCAGCACCACCTGCTTAATTTATTACCCTCCTAATTAATGCAGAATGTAACTTATTAGAGGTTAATTCAAAATTCAATAAGCAGATAGTAAGCCCTCAGTATGAGCAAGTTTGCTATCTGAAACAAGGTATCTGGATAGGAAAGCCAAGCACACTGATTTTGGAAAAAGGTAAACCCGGGTTAGAGAACTGTTCAGGGAGACATAGGCAGCCAGATGACAGGTGAACTGCACCAAGAAATAATATAGATCTGGTGGTAAAGGACAGGGTGGTTACTATGTAATTTTCTCTAAGGTTGCTCAGGTCTGGTTTTACATAGAATAAAGCAAAGGGAGGCCAAGCAGAACATCAGGAGAGGCAGTGATACAGGTGTAAAAAATACAGATTTTAACATCAGAGGGTCTAAATTTGACTCTCAAATTTACCATTTATATTAGTCATGACACTTAGCCATTCTGAACTTCACTTTCTCAAAAGAAACATAGAGATCCTAAAATCTCACTCACAAGGTGAGAATGAAGATTAAATTGGTTATATGGAAAGTCCATGTAACCAATGCTAGTTACTCATAACAAAGGCAAACGATTATAATCATATTCACCTGAATGATTTAAGGAAAGAGCCATCATTCTTTTTTTTAATAGTATCTGGAATAAGCTTCCACTTGAATAACTCTAGATAGATATATAGATAGAAAGATGTATGAGTGTACAATTATGTTTTTTTTTCTATTCAAATATAAGTATATAATAGCTGAAAGACTGGCTTTAAGATTTACAAACAATTTTTTTAACCCCCTTTCCACTGCTAGTGGATTTCCGAAAGTCCCCAGAGGCTTGCATTCTCTAATTTTTCATTTAACTCTTTTTGCTGATCTCTTATTTGTACTTGAGTTTTACTTCCAGTGCCTGGACCAAATTTGAACCATAGTCCCTCAAAAGCACCAACTTTTGCTCAGCAAGATATGAGTGTGTGTAGTGCATGTGACTGATACCAAGCTGCATTTAAAAACCACTTTTACATTTTAACATTTGATGCATGTGTTCTTCAAAATCTTTCAGTCACTCCTAGGATGGTTATTTCTCTTTGACAAAATTTTTCTCCATCAATTCAACCCACCACCATCTAGCATGTTGTTTGATTCCCTTATTTCTCCCTTTAAGAGAGGGAGAAATGTCTGAGGATCTCATGCCTTAGCATCTCATGTTTACCACTGAACCATGCTTTAGCATGGAACACATGAGGAAATATGTTACATTAGTTGAGCTGATGGTACTTCAGTTCATTGTGAATATAAACAACCTTTAACTTTGCTACCCAAAGTCATTAAGCATATGTTTTATGTACAAGACTGATAATAGTTGGGGAGGGTATGTGCTATGGCAAATGCTGTGAAATGTGTAAGCCTGATGATTCACAGACCTGTACCCTGGGGTAAATAATACATTATATGTTAATAAAAAATTAAAAAAAAAAGACTGATAATAGTTGTTTTAACCTTTGTTCTTTACTCCTCACATGGTTTTTTTTAATTTTTAACATTAAAAATGTTATTTTTTCTATATCCTATGTATGTGCTCTGAGGATTTTCAATATTCTAGGTCACCTCCAAGGATAAAAATGTGTGCCCTTTAAGAGTTGGTCAAAAGGATCATCCTTACTCTTTGTACAAAATCACTAGAAAAAAAAAAATCACTAGAAAAAAAAATCACTAGAAAAGGTCCTCCAAAGATGTTAAAAACAAGTTCAGTATTTTTACATAACAATAGATTAGAAACATCTCACTATAAGGAGGCATTTGTTTTCTTGTTTGTTTCTTGCTCTTGTTAGTTTTATAATCTTATGATCATAACTTCTGATCATAAAGAACTTTTCTTTTTCATAAAATTCTTTCACTAGTATATAGTTATTGTCTTGCAGCTTGCTTCTCTCAGGCTAAAAATTTATGGTATTGTTGTTTTAGTTATGTCCTTCATTGTTTTCTCTCAGTGTATATATTTATAAAGTTTACATATGCAATGATTTTTCTTTTTATCATACTAAATTTGTATCTCAATTTGTCATCTCTATCTCTATATTTATATATTTGTTATAAAGCAAGTACAGACTTACTGAATTCCTATTGCAACCATCAATAATAAGTTGGTTTATTTAAATAACTTAGAGACATAGTACTCATGAGCTTGAAAGTATACTGTATTCATATTCGCCTAAATTAACTTTCCTCTTTGCACTTTAGTGTAATTATAAAAAGAACTGGATGCTTCTGGCTCACTTCCTGCCTCAATCACTCACTAACCATATAAATTTTGATAATTTATCTAATCAAACAATGCTCAAAATTACACTACCTAAATTGAAGACTTGAGGTTATGGTGTAACTAGTACTAACAAGTTAGTTCCATTTGCATTCTTCCTCATTCATCCTCTCTCCTTGCCCTTATTTGGCTCTTCCTTTCCTTTCCCTATTCATTCTTCAACTTCTGAGAATTTTCTCAAGATCGCTCTATGAAGTCTAAACCTAACCATCTCAAAACCTATAACCTAAGCCATCTCAAAAGTACTTGCTGAAACTCATGCTCTGCCTAATTCTTGATTATAAAATAGGATTTAGCGTCTTCATTGTTCCATATGTGTGAATTATTTTTCACAATAAGATAATATATTTGCCCTCTAAAGTCAGACAATCTATTGATATAGGCTTGCCATAGATGTCTTTATAATGGTATACTTATGTAAAGGAAAATATGTTACATATTTAAAATACTCAGTAATATTTTTTATTGTTTTTGTTTACATTTACATTTTGAAAGTATGCCATGATGGTATCACCCAATGTTACACAATGAATCTCATTGATAGTGCTCACCATAAAAAGTTGCATCAGGGTCACTGACCCAAGTATATGGGCTATTTCTTGCATCTGAGTCAGCTTTGCAAATATATATTTTGTTCACCAGACTGACTTGAGAAAAGTAAATTGTGTAATAGTGAATATGACCACCCCAAATTAAAGACAGCTCAATGGGGCCCCTGGTGGCTCAGTTGGTTGGTGGTCCAACACTTGATTTCAGCTCAGGTCATGATCTCAGAGTCCTGAGATTTAGCCCTGTGTCAGACTCCAAGCTGGGCATGTAACCTCCTTGATATTCTCTCTCTCCTTCTGCCTCTTCCCCTCCCCACCCTGGCTCACACATACTCTCTTCTCTCTCCCTTCTATAAATAAGTAAGTAAGTAAGTAAATAAATAAATAAATAAATAGACATCTCAATGTACTAGATAGTAATAATCACAAGTTTTATGGATTTTGAAATATTATATAATCCTCTGAAATTATAGAAGTAATTATATAAATTATTATAATTATTTTTGATTAGAAATATTAGAAATAATAATTAGAAATAATTATAAAAATTATTTCCAATTTTTTTGCAAATTGGTCCACCACTTGCCAGTCAAATAACTACTCAAGATTTATAATAAACTTTTCTTAGGCTATTCTCCATAGACAAAATAAAGATGAGAAAATAAAGAGAGAACAACATTTCTCTTACGCAAAAGTATGACAAAATTACTATCGCAAAAAATAAACTTGTTAAGCCTGAACTTGAACTACTGACTGCATACTTACATGGAAACAGTTCCCCTAAGCTCAACTATCAAGCCTATATAGCATCACAGATAATTTTATATGCAAACAAAAGCATGATGAATTCTGACCATTATGGGATAAACTATCCCAATTACCTAATGTTTCTTCCTCACTACTCAATTATTATCATTATTATTATTTTGCACTGGCACAAAGTAAAATTTACTAAAGTGCAGCCTGGATCATGTTTAAAATTATTAGGGAATGGCTTGCTGCCTAAGTAAACAGTCACAAACCGAAACTTAGAGCTAATTATTTCCAATTTTTTTGCAACTTATCTTTATAAACTTAACTCCTTCTCTTAATTCATACCAAATAGTCCAGTCCTGCTCTGAATACTCACAACATTTTGTGACCTTTTTTCTACACCTTTAAACCACGGAGTACTCTGCATTAGTTAAGTCTGAATGAGCGTCTTTCCTAGTAAATAGCAGGTTTCTCAGTGCTTACATTTTTCAAGACAATTGCCAAGAGCAAGCCTACATAAAGGAAGTCCAGCTGTGGTCCAGGCTTTAAGTTAATGAATGTTTCATCCACAGATTCTAGGTGTTTGTAGGCTCACCAGGAGCTATCTTCTTATACTGATCTGCGATAGAATTTGTTGTTATTGTGTGTTACTTGAGGGGTGAAATAACCATAGTGAAGTATGCTTACTTTTGAAAGAGAGTTAACTGTCCTGAGAAAGGAAGAAATAGGAAACATTTTGTGAGATCAGAAGCAGTTGTTCATGAGCACAAGAACTGTACAAATGCTCAAAAGCAACTGCTATTTGCTGAAAGTTGAGTTTCAGCGTTCTTGGGGAGAAACAAAATCTAGGGAAAACCACAGTGGATTCTGCCTCTATACCCACAAGAAGTTCTCTGTGGCAAACTGGATTTTAATTGGTTTAAAATGACTATTTTCCCAAGTTGCACCTCTGCTACAATCAGCCATACTCCCCCACTACCCACATGAAGCATAGATTTCTACACTTCTATTAATTTTTAATTTTCTTTGGAATTTCATCTCTGCTCTCAGCTACAATCAAACATCACTCATACGTCAAGGCTCAGCTCCAATCTGAACTTTACAAAGAGCTTTCCTTTACAATCTTTTTTTTTAATTTATAATCACCAAACCTTATTCATTATTGTTTTCAGAATTATCTATTTAATTGCATTGGTGTTTGAATTGTTCATTTTGAATAGGTTCCAGGTTCCTCTCCAGTCAGATCAGCTAACCTAGAGAATGGCTTTGCTATCACTGGGCTCATGTGGCAAGTCAGTGCTTCATAAAGTTTCAGGTAGAGTGCAAGTCCTACAATTAAACTGTCCTTTTTGAACCCTGGATCCATGAAATGCTAGATGGCCAAGTGAAGTTGGACAGGTTTTTAATCTCTCTGTACCTCATCTGCACAGTGAAGATAATGTTACCACCTTGTAGGTTTCTGTAAATATTGCATAAGTTATTCCAGATAAACATTTAAACAGTGCTTGGCATATGGTAAGAAAGGTCTAAATGTTAGCTCTTCTCATTAAATATTGATTTTGCATGTATTATTTTACTGATAAACAAGGTAAATGCTGTCATTGCACACAGAGGAAAATAAATATGCTGTACAAGAACCTACGTAACTGAAGGAACAATCTTAAGAACCAAAATTTGGGAAAGGAGTTTATAACCCAGGAAGGTGTGCCTTACTTTTTTAATATTTGTTAATAGTACAAAGAAGTTTTTAGTGTAAAGGGAGAGATCAGACAGAATGGGTTCAAATATCAGCTTTGTTAGTAACTTTTTGCCCAGAGATATAACCTACGGAGAATTTCAAAAATACACAAAAATAGATGGAACAGTTTAATAATTCCCATCTGCCAAATTCAACCTCATGTTTAACCTCTGTTCAGCTTTTTTAGTCTATTATATATTACCCATCATGGGAAGTGCTAGATAGTAGGACATTAAAAATCAGAGGGCTACAACCTGAGTAAAAAATAGGCCAAGGACCTTGCAGACACATCTCCAAAGTAGATAGACAGATGAAAAATAAGCATATGAAAGATGTTCCACATCAAACGTCCTCAGGCAAATGCAAATGAAAACAGAAATGAGATACTACGACATACCTTTAAGAATAGCTAAAACCCAGAACACTGACAATAACAAATATTGGCAAGGATGTAGGGCAATAGAAACTCTTATCCACTGCTGGTGGGAATGCAGAATGTTACATCCCCTTTGGAAGACAGTTTGCCATTTTCTTATAAGATTAAACATACTCTTACAATATGATCAATCAAATACTCTTCTTCATATGTACTCAAAGGAGTTGAAAATCTGTGTAAACATAGAAATGTGCAAAGGGATATTTTCAGTAGCTTTATTTATAATTACCCAAACCTCTATGAAACTAGGATGTCCTGCAGAAGGTGACTATGTAAATGAAGTGTAATACATCCAAACAAAGAACAGTATTCTGCGCTAAAAAGAAATGAGCTATCAAGCCATGAAAGGTATGGAAGAACCTAAATGCACATTATTAAGTGATCAAAACCAATCTAAAAAACGGAATACTCCATGATTCCAAATTTGTGATGTTCTAGAAAAGGCAAAATATTGGAGACAATAAAAAAAAAAATCAGCAGTTGCCAGGAGTTGGGAAAGGGGAAGGATGAATAAACACTGCACAAAGGATTTTAGGGCAGTGAAAACACTCTGTTTGATACCATAATAGTGGATACTATTATGCACTAATGGTATACACCATTAATGGTGGGATACACCCCATTCAACATTTAGAAAGTACAATACCAATAGTGAACCATAATGCCAACCATGGACTTTGGGTGATTATGATGTATCAGTGTAGGTTCATCAATTTTAACAAATGTTCCATTCTGGTAGGAGATGTTGATTACAGGGGAGGCTATTACCTGTGGTTGCAGGGTATACATAGGAAATCTCTGTACTTTCCTCTTAGCTCTTCTATAAAGCTAAAATTGCTCTATTTTCCCCCCAAATACTTTTATTTTTTCAGTGTTACAAGATTAATTGTTCATGCACCACACCCAGTGCTTCATGCAATATGTGCCCTCCTCAATACCCACCAACAGGTTTGTCCAACCCCCAACCCCCACCCCTCCAAAACCTTCAGTTTGTTGCTCAGAGTCCACAGTCTCTCATGGTTCATCTCCCCCTCCGATTTCCCCCAATTCACCCTTCCTTTCCTTCTCTCAATGCCCTCCATGTTTTCCCTTATGCCCCACATGTAAGTGAGACCATATGATAACTGACTCTCTCTGCTTGACCTAATTTCATTCAGCATAATCTCCTCCAGTCCCACCCATGTTGATACAAAAGTTGGGTATTCATCCTTTCTGATGGAGGCATAATATTCCATTGTATATATGGAACATATTTTCTTTATCCATTCGTCTGTCGAAGGGCATCTTGTCATTTTCCACAGTTCGGCGATTGTGGCCAATGCTGCTATGAACATTGGGGTACATGTGGCCCTTCTTTGTACTGCATCTGCTTCGTTGGAGTAAATACCCAGGAGTGCAATTGCTGGGTCATAGGGTAGCTCTATCTTTGATTTCTTAAGGAATTTCCACACTGTTTTCCAAAGTGGCTACACCAAATTGCATTCCCACCAACAGTGGAAGAGGGTTCCCCTTTCTTCACATCCTCTACAACACTTGTTGTTTACTGTCTTGTTGATTTTGGCCATTCTAACTGGTGTAAGGTGGTATCTCAATGTGGTTTTGATTTGAATCTCCCTGATGGCTAAAGATGCTGAACACTTTTTCATGTGTCTGTTAGCCATTTGAATGTCTTCTTTGGAGAAGTGTCTGTTCATGTCTTCTGCCCATTTTTTGATGTGATTATCTGTTTTGTGAGTGTTGAGTTTGAGGAGTTTTTTATAGATCTTAGATATCAGACCTTTGTCTGTAGTGTCATTTGCGAATATCTTCTCCCATTCTTTGGGTTGCCTGTTTGTTTGTTGACTGTTTCCTTCGCTGTGCAGAAGCTTTTTATCTTTATGAAGTCCCAAAAGTTCATTTTCGCTTTTGTTCCCTTTGCCTTTGGAGACATATCCTGAAAGAAGTTGCTGTGGCTAATGTTGAAGACGTTCCTACCTATGTTCTCCTCCAGGATTTTAATATATTCCTGCCTCATGTTGAGGTCTTTTATCCATTTTGAGTTTATCTTTGTGTATGGTGTATGAGAATGGTCAAGTTTCATTCTTCTATATA
>CM052811.1:37371926-37397185 GCA_028533885.1 Nasua narica
AATTTTTCTCAAGTCAGTAGTTATTTTCTGCAATGCGATGTTTCAATTGTTTGGGAGTAGAACCTCATTATTTATGTCAGTGAAAATGCCTAAAAAAGGTAATTGTAATAATGGTAATAAAAGAAAATATATATTGAGCTTTTAGGTGCTAGTCATTATTCCAAATGTTTTGTACATATTAGCTTATTTAATTATCAAAAACAACCTAATGAAGTAAGTGCAATCATTATCCCAGTTTTAGAAGTCAAGATATTAAGACCCTAAATCTTTAAAGTGACTTGCCTAAATTCCATGACTAGTTAGTGGCAAGGTTCTAGATTCTAAGCCTTTAACCAGAATAATACTCTCTCTTGGTACAGAAGCATTTGATAGTTGTTGAGCTGATCATCTCTTCTGTAGTATAATAATTTATTTTATTGACCTGACTTATTAAAGTATATAAAATATATAGAATATATATGTATAATACACACACAAGAAAATATTGTTTATTATTTTCACATTTTGAACAGGTTAAATAAATTCTCTTACTGCTCTCCAAGCTATAGATGTTAAGAAAAATAAATCAATTCTTACTACTACAGATTTTTTTTTTCTTCTGTCAAACGAATACATGTGGTTCTAAAATTTTTAAAGAGAAAATAAAGAATATCATGGCTAATCAAGTCATCTGGTAATTATAAAAAGACATCAGTGATGCAAATATAGAAAACTTAAGCCAGGTTTAGTTTTGTTTTTCTTTTTTCCCTCTAACTATAAAGTAATAAAATTCACCCTGCCAATGATATATCTTGCCTATAATGTGAACAAAAGTTAAAATTCCACTTGAGAGATATCGAAGAGATGAGTGCCACAAATGTTTCAATGAAAAGTAAGAGAAACTAATTTTTCTATCAATTTACACAGCAACAATTTCACAAAAAAATACAATGTTGAAGATTTTTGCCACCTGAATTGTCCTAAAAGCCCAGCTTCTGTCCCCAGTGTATCTAAATCTTATTTATTCTTTCATATTTCTTCAATCTTCCACAAAGCCTTTCTCTTTTTTCTTTTTAACTGCATGTTTTATTAATAAACAATTAACCAGACTGTAAAGAGGTACTTTGCCCAATAGCTGCAAATCTGATTTTTTAAAAGTTCATTTTTAATTAATTAATTATATTTAAATTCAATTAGCCAAAATGCAGTACATTATTAGTTCTTTTTTTTATTATCTTCAGTTAGCCAATATATATTACCTTGTTAGTTTTTGATGTAGCGTTCAATGATTCGTTAGTTGCGTATAACACTCAGTGCTCATCACAACACATGCCTTCCTTAATATCCATCACCCAGTTACTCCACCCCCAGCCCCCACCCTTCAGTAACCCTCAGTTTGTTTCCTGGAGTCCAGAGTCTCTCATGGTTTGTCTCCCTCTCTCTGATTTCTTCCCATTCAGTTTTCCCTCCCTTCCCAATGAAGTCTTTCATTAACCACACCCAGACTACTTCTTTTTTTTTTTTTTTTAAAGATTTTATTTATTCATTTAACAGAGAGAACACAGGCAGGCAGAGAGGCAGGCAGAGGCAGAGAGAGGAGCAGGCTCCCTGCAGAGCAAGGAGCCCGATGAGGGACCCAATCCCAAGACGCTGGGATCATGACCTGAGCCAAAGGCAGTTGCTTAACCAACTGAGCCACCCAGGTGTCCCCCAGACTACTTCTTTTTATAAATCTGCAATATTTCTCTACTATCCTATTTATCTTTTTTTGAGAGTTCAGATAAAGTTTTCTAGTTCTTGTTAAGGTATTTTTTTTATTATTGAACAAATATTTATTAAGCAGTCACCTTTTTTTCAATTTAAGTGTAATTGACATACAATATCCTATTAGTTTCAGATGTATAGCATAGTGATTTGCTATTTTTATTCAATATTATGAAAATAATCCCCACAATAAGTCTAGTTACTATCACCAAAGTTATTACAACGTTACTGACTATATCCCCTATGTTATATATTCATTCCCGTAACTCGTTTATTTTATAACTAGAAGTCTACACCTCTAAATTCCCTTTACCTGTTTTGCCCACCCTATAACCCCTACCCTCTCTGGTAACCAACAGTTTGTTTATGGATCTATGAGTCTGTTTCTATTTTGTTTTGTTTGTTTGGTTGTTTTGTTTTTTAGATTCCACATATAAGTGAAACCATATGGTATTTGCCTTTTTCTGCCTGACTTACTTCACTTAGCCTAGTATCTTCTAGGTACATCCATGTTGTTGCAAGTGGCAAGATTTCATTATTTCTTATGGATGAGTAATATTTAATTTACATACACACCGTATCTTCTTTATCCATTAATCTATCAATGGACACTTAGATTGTTTCCATATTTTGGCTATTGTAAATGATGCTACATATATCTCCTCAAGTTGGTGTTTTGTTTTTTATATATATTTTTTTTTATAAAAGCCCAGAAGTGCAATGGATCTTATTGTAGTTCTATGTTAGTTTTTTGAGGAACTACCGCACCGTTTTCCATAGTGATTGCACCAACTTACATTTCCACCAATAGTTTGTGAGGATTTCCCTTTCTCCACATTCTGACCAACAGGTGCTATTTCCTATATTTTCTGAAAATAATCAGCTAACAAGTGTGAGGTAATATTTCATTGTGTTTTTGATTTGCACTTCCCTGATGATTAATAATGTTGAGCATCTTTCTATGTGCCTAGTGGCCATCTGTATGTTTTCTTAGGAAAAATGTCTATTCAACACCCTTGCCCATTTTTTAAGTGGGTTGGTTGGTTGGTTGGTATTAAGTTGTATAAGTTCTTTATATATTTGGATATTAAAATCATCTTTAATGTATGATTCTCCTGTTCAGTAGGTTGTTCATTACGTTGATGGCTTCCTTCACTGTGCAAAAGTTGTTATTGTGTTTTATTTTTATTTATTTTTTAATTTAGTTTGATGCAATTCCACTTGTTTATTTGGGCTTTGTTGCCCTTGCCTGAGGAGTCTGATTAAATATTGCTAAGACTGAAATCAAAGAGCTTATATGTTGGGCGATCATATTTATAAAGGTCTTTCAGCTTGTAGTGGGCTGAATAATAATTACCAAAAATTTATGTCTCCAGAAAATAAATATGACCTCATTTAAAAACAGGATCCTGCAATTACAAGAGAAAGCACAAGAAGAGACACTAGAGGAAAGGTCATATGAAGACAGAGATGGTTATGAGCCAAGGAATTCTAAAGATTGCCAGAAAATACCAGAATCTAAGAGGGAAGCCTAGAAAAAAATTTCTCTCCAAGTTCCCAGAAGGAACTAACCCTGCTGACACCTTGATTTGAAATTCTGGTCTTGATAATTGTGAAAAAGAATTTTGTGTGTTATTTTAAGGCACCCAGTTTGTGATAATTTGTTAAGGCAGTACCAGGAAATTAACATGATATTAATGTGTAATTTTACATGTTCTTTTATGAAAATGTTGAATTCCTGGATTTAATAATAGAATCCAGAATAACTGAATAATAGAATATCTAGTTGTTTTTAACTTTAAGGTCATCAGTTTATTCTGAAGCTTAGATGGCTTTTGTTTTATTGCTCTTTGAAATGTTTGAATGGGTGACTTGATAATAGAGATATGGCTCCTCTTTTTTTTTCTTTTCTTGCATAATTATCCATTTATTCCTAGCTTAAAGCTGTTCACAAAATGTGAGGTACAGAGCTGTGGTCATAGCCACTACTCCTGAATGCTGTTTTAGGTGTTAAGGGGCCTATCAATGATTTGCTTCAATTAATCCAGCCCTTCTTTGTTCTCACAACTGGATTATATTCTAATCATTTTAATAATTGATTACAAATATTTATTTATTTGTTTGTTTGTTGATAGAGGGGGTGCAGAGAATCTTAAGTAGGCTCCACACCCAGTGCAGAGCCCCACATGGGGCTCGACATGGGGCTCAATCCCATGGCCCTGGGATTATGACCTGAGCTCATCTCATGACTGAGAAATGAAGAGCCAGACGCTTAGCCAACTGAACCTTCCAGGCACTCCTAATTACAAATATTTTAGAAATATTTTAGAAATCTTTGTCTAACATCTATCATTTTTTGAAGCTCTTCTGATTTCTACAACTTGATGATTTAAGTTACTTGTTTTTCTTTTCCATCAAATAATTTCCATTGATTGTCCTTCTAACATGTGAAACAAATAACATTGATTGAGACTCTTAGATTATGTGCTGCTAGAGACATTGTAAATCTGTAAATTTCTGTCTAAATTGTATAGACACTAGACTATTTTTATTTACTTATTTTTTAAAATATTTTATTCATTGAGAGTGAGAGCATGAACAGGGGGAGGGGCAGAAGGAGAGGAAAAAGCAGACTGCCTACTCAGCAGAGAGTCTGACATTGGCTCCATCTCAGGACCTTGGGATCATGACCTAAGCTGAAGTCAGACATTAAACTAACTGAGTCACCCAGGCACCCTGACACTAGAACATTTTTAACAATGGTTTTCAGTTCATATCAAAACTATCGCTAAAAGTCAACCTCAAATACCTTACTCTCTTCTGAACATGGTTATTCACTAAGAAGCAAAGGAAAACTGAGCTTCTTGTTAGCCAGAAGGGAAGAGAAAAGGACTAAGAGCAGAAGACAATGGAGGATAGAGAGCAGAAGCAGAGGAATCATGAAATCAATAAAATGAAGTCAATGGACCATGAAGTCAATGAAATGGAGATTGTGGTTTTAGAGAATTTAAAAGAGAAAGAGGTTTAGTTTCTAAAATGGTTTATTTGCTTTGGGAAAGGACTTCATTGAAGAATAAATTTTGAATCTAACTGTATTTTGGAAACATCTTTCTTCTAATAAAAATCTAAATTCTTAGAGATTTTAAGTTTTTTAATGTTACTCCTTTTTCATTCTAATGATCTTAATAAATGAATAATTATGTACATCTTTCCAAATGACTACTCTAATTCTAAATTATTTTTTATTATGACATAAAAAATAAGCATATGAATCATAATTTTAGTACAAAAGTTAGAGGAGTCTGCCCCAATTTGAGCATGAACCGAGACCCAGATAAATCTAAGAATGTAGGGTAATAGGCTGTTGAAATGTTGCTTGTGTTGTTTAGACCCATAAGGTAACAGTTTGCGATCCATAATTGCCCACCCATAAAATCTGCAATATTCAATAGAAGGGGAGTTTGGGGGAGATCTTTGTCTCAAAGATTCTCATAGACAAATGAGATGGCTGAGGAATGTTCTCCTGCAATTCTGATGGGCAACCCAAGACAAGGTTTACCCTCTAAAGATTCCAGTTTGATGAGAAGGGCTGACCTTGTTAACTCTCACGGCCAGCTCTCCTAGACTCATCAGACCTATGTTAACCTTCTTATTTATGAAATGTCCCTGTTTTTATATTTACAACAAAAAGTAGAAAGACAGAATGATAAACAGCAGTGCTAGTAGTAAAGAGGAAGTTTTCCATGCCAGCTAAATTTTCAAATCTGATAGATATTCAAAGGATTACTATAATTATTCCTAGAAGACAAAATAAATTTATCATTTGGGATCCTGATGAAGACAAATTGCATCTCAGATTTAATGTAGAATATACCTTAACCTTTTTTTTTTTTTTTGGAGAATTGAGCAAGAGGCTTGGAAACATGAGCTCTTGTAAATCAAGGATCTTGAGCTACTGCAGCAAGATTGTCTTAACAGGATGTTAACAGAATCTTGAAATTAGATTTATTAAGTATCAATTCACCAAAAGATTATCAGAAAAGCCTATTGGGTTGAGCAAATGTAAGTTTATTAGGCATTTACAGAATCTGAACAGATCTCAGAAGGAGAAAGTCAGGGAAGTTTATAGTATTTTAGGCACTGGGCCAGACAGGTTTAAGGTAGGTCTTGCATGATAGAGAATTATTTGAGATTGAGTAAATTTTACAATATAATAACTTACTATCTGGGGGCACAGTGTAGTGAGATTCTCCTAGAAAGCCTTGACGAACAAGCTGTTATTTGATAACTAGCCTATTCATTTGGTTCATAGTCTTATCTTCCATTAGCAAATATTCATTGGATGAATTTTTGCTATTTTTGCTATTTCTCTATATTATTTAATAGAGGTACAGAAAATATGCCTAGTCCCGGAAGGGACAAGAAGGAATCTCAGTTTCAGTTCTCACATATGTGGATCTCTTCTTCCTTTACTCAATACCATATATTGTAAACCAAAGTGTTTTCAACTTTCTCCTGAGTCAGACTTCTTTTCTTTAAAGTGAAACTATCATAATAGATTTTTTTTTTTAATTTTCAATATCTAGCTTCCTGCTAACATAGTATACCCTATGTATAGAAAATGTTAGCAAGGTATTTGGAAATGGAGAAATTCTCTATACAATATATATGTGGACCCAGTTTAGTGCATACCTTTTAAAATAAATTAGTTATTATTATGCTTACAGTGACTAGCTGAGCATATAGTCTGAGAATAGCCTGTTGTCATATTTATGGTGTTGTGATGGTGGTTGTTATTGCAGTGGTATTTGTGGGGTTTTGTTTGTTTGGATAAGAGAGGGTACAAGATGATTTTCAGAATCCTGCGAAGTAGAATGCCACACATCCAAAATCATACATTTCTCCAGCTCTCAATAGGAGGTATCTAAGTTGCCAGAGCACAGCTAGTCAGTCAGCTTTGGTGTTAGTGCATGGCAAGAAGACTTTTGCCAAGAGGAAGAGAACTTATCATCTACAATCACAAAGATGTCAACTTTAGGAACTAAACAGTTTTAATAAATCCCTGTGGAGCATGCTTTTGTATTTTTCTCATCTGTCTAAACATACACTTTCTTTCAACAAAACCACCATTCATAATTTAGAACCTAGATTCTTTCATCTTTATGAAAGAATATGATTCATATATCCACCAGAAAATACTTTTTTTTTTTTGCTCCATGCTTCCATGGTATTACATGTTGCTTTGTTTAAAGAGATCAGACAGTTTGCATATACTGAGATTCAATAAATTCTTCTTAAATGTTTCATCAAATAGAGGAAAGGTAAGAGAAGGGATTTCTGGAATTGAGTTAGGATTATTCTTCATGTCTCAGCTACCTGAATACTTCAGCTACTTTGCATAAGTGATAAATGATTTGTAAAGGAGAATTAGAGCAATGGTGAAAATTCCTTGCTCTGAAATGCACCAGTGGAATGAACCTGCAAATGTGGTTAGGTGGCACCAATACTTCTCAATATCTTATTTTGTGTAAAATAATTATAAATTATATAGATTATGTATTTGTTCTACATACATGTAATTAAAATAGTATAATTTTTCAAACATATCTATATACTTATGTACACATTTAAAGCCATAAATACCTCAATTTTGCTCAAATTCAGGTTCATATATTAGAAACATTATAGTTTAGAGTGCACGGAACATCAAGTTTTGGAGAACTGAATGTGAAGCCAAAACAAAAAAAAATATTTCTTTTCTGGTATTTTCTTCTTTTAAATACCAACCCCCTGAAAAAAACAAAAACTCCCCTGCAGGTTGAGTGGGGGAATTTGGCTTTTTCATCTTATAATTCAATTATATTTAAACTTTTGTGAATGGCTCCATCTAAAAGACAGAATGCTTGAAATGAGAAAAAAAAATAGTAGCCCCAAAATGAGCTGTATTCAACAAGAAATTTATCATCACAGCATGGTTTGTAAAATAGTTTCAAAATATAATTCAAAAAGGCATACAAAAAGATATGAACTCATTAAAATTTTGAAATTTTACAAACACAATTTCAGGTCATGCTTATATGTCTCTAGTCAAAATGAGGTAGAAATTTCATTTTTGTCATTTTAGTTGTAACTTCCTGAATAAGCACATATTGCAGTTGAACTGATATGCCATTTACATATTGGAGTATTATTTCATCTTCAAAATACAGAATACCTCTTGTATCTCTGATCGCTGAACCATCAAAATGATACATTAAAACAGGAGACAGGAGACATTGAGATAAATAAAGTTAAAAAGAACAGAGTTACTTCTTTATAAAAATGTTTTCCTACTGTTCTCCATTTAATACGGAAGAGCAAAAGCTTAAACTGATTGTTGACTACTTGACAAACTCTTTCTCTAAATTTAATAATATGGGACTGAAAGCTCAGTGGAATATTTTTATTTATAGAGATGCAAAGATATTGAAAGAAGGGATTTGGATAAGCAAGTTGTAGAAACAATCCAATCCAGTTTTCTAGCTTCCGTAAATAACTCTGTGATATTATTGATGAAATACTTGGCATTAATACATATTCACTACTTACTAGGTGAATTGAACTCAAATCTTAAACCAACTGGTACTTTTGAATTCTAGACTAAATGAGCTTTCTAAAATGTGTAGCAATAGCAAATAAGAAAGGTCTTAGGTCTTCTTTCTCTATGTCTCACTCTTGCTATTATTAGATCTTCTAGACTGACAGAGAAGGGGGGGCATTTCCTCTTAAATGAGAGGAAACCTCTCCCTGATATCTTTAGTAAAGGAAAAAGAGAAGAGGCAAAAAACAAACAAGAATCTCAAGAAACAAGAATGAGAGGTAGAACAAGAACAAGTACAGAAAGTAGTACTTCCCACAAGATGAAGTAGAAGCTCTTCCTCAGCACCTCAGTGATCCACATGAAAGGCAGCAAGTCCAAACAATTTACACTGTGGGCTCCCTGTAAGCCCTTTGCTGTACATGTAAAAGGCCCAGCTTCTGTGATGGTGGCCTATTAAACTATCCGTAATTTGACAAATCAATTTGATAGAAGGAGGAAGTGGTGAACTCTCTTCTAGTCAATGGAAATTGATAGTTTCACCCCATGTTAGAGACCCAACTTATATACTTGTAAAATCATGGTCATGATCTAAGAAGAAATTTCTTATTATTGCCTTTTTCTTTCTTTCTTTCTTTTTCCTTACTATTTTCTTCTTTCTGAAGGTTATTAATCTAGCTCTTTTGAAAAGTCAAATATAGATTTTGTAATTTATTCTCTATGTTATATAATAAATAGTCCCTAAATAAACAATTCTTCATATACAAGATTATCAAACTTATTTTAGCTCAGGGGCACTAACAAACAATAATATTTTATCTGTTTTCTTTTTATTTGAAAGGAAACATCTTGTAAACTTCTGTCCTGACCATACTTAGGCTCACACAAAAGAAATACTAATATAAATGTAAGTTACTTTCTGGATTTTGTATAGATGGCATTTTAAGGATAGAACTTGAAGGTAAAACTTTTAGTGAAAATATCTTATTCATTTTTGCTCTTCTCTTACGGTTCATGCAACTTTCCATAAAATCACCCCTAAAAATGTACTGTTTCAAATGGGCCTCCTGCACACAGGATATCATAAGCCATTTGTTTAAGCGGCTTGTGAAAGCAGCATCAATTGTGCACCAGTTCATTAAACAAACCAAACATCAGCACTATATTATATATGACAGACTATTCACAAAGGGAGATAAATCAGGTACTGAATCCCTGGAAAGAGAGGACTTGAAACACCTCCAGAGGGTACCAAGGCATGCTAACTATTGGGAAGCTACCTCACACAGAAAAGGGCAAGCCTGGAGACATAGAACAATATTCAAATAAATGCAAAGGATATGTTCCAGGTAGAGTCTTCTAAGGTTTGTCAATATGTAAATTTTCTAATTAGATCAATGAAAATAGAACAAGTATCTCCTCTTACAAGGAAACTGTAATACTGAGTTAAACTGTCAGTATGCAAATATACCAATTAGAGTCTCTAAAACAGTAATAGATACAAATTTATAAGGGACAGTTAAAGAATAGAGAGGAAAGAAAGGTTTCATCTATTTATTTTTTGCCTAAGTACATGTTTTGCATATGGTTTTTCTCCATAATTGGTAAAGCCTGTGGTGCTTAAGGAGTAGGAACTAAAAGATCCAAAAGTCAAATTATGTTTAGCTTCCCACTCAATAGACCTTCCTAAATAATTTGCAAAGAAAACAACCCAAAGATATTTGTCATCCTGCATCTTTAGAGAGTCTGGCGTGGGTTTTGGCAAGTTTGAAAATGAGGTAAGAAATGAAAGAGAAGAGCTTCATCTAGCCCTCTGCTCCCTGGAATCCAAGCATATGAAATGCTACCTCAGGTGGCATGTTAAAATGGCTGCTGCCTACCACCTCAATCTCCATGGTAATGGCAAGAGAGAAAAAAAGATCTCTCAGGTAACCAGAAACCAGACAAAAATAAGATTTCTAGGTTAACATTCCATTAATCAGAAGTGATTTCAGAATAAAAATAACTTCTAGAAACTACAGGTAGATTATGATAATTAAGATTTATACCATTTAACTAGTACACTCTTTTACAAGCTCTTTTTCTTTGGTGTCCTAAAATATTTCTGTATCTTACTACTCTAATCTGTCAAGGGACTTGAAATTCCCATTATCAGAGATTTATTCATTTTATCTTATATTTGGAGCCTCTCAAAATCTGCATGAGTCATTGCCTTACTTTTACTTGTTCACATTAATTATAATGTCAAAGAAATTATTAATAACACATTAAAGTACAGAGAGGAACTGAATCAAGTCAATACAAAATCAAAGAGCAGGCCCCAACATGATTGTTTACCAGATACATACATGTTACTATTGCTTGACATAAGAAGACAGAGACTAGGTCCAGGTAATAAGGCCCTACCAGGAAGAAAGGCTGCCTGGTAGATATCAAGGATGGTTCCTATTATAACTTGAGGTACTTGAATAAAACTGGCCTAGGGAAAAGGGGCATTTTGTACGTGGATGAACTAAAGGAAAGATTTGTTGCAAAAAATAAATAAAATTTAAAATAAATAAATAAATAAAGATTCATTTCAGACTGTCATATGATAAAAGAACACTGAATATGAATCACCTCCCACATGGATTTGCTAATTGGCTTATACCAACACAAAATCTATACCCTAAAAAGAAGGAAACTTTGTTCTATAGCAAATGCACGTATTTATTTTGTAAACACAGAATTTCCGCTTTATTCTGACCCTCAAGTCTGAGTCTGAAAAATGCTGCATTGATTCCTTTGACCTCTAAAATAAAATGAATTATATAATATCTAGATTACTCTAAGAAGGATTCCATAGCTTCAATATTCTTTGAAAGGAAAAGAATTGGAACATATTTTTTTAAGATTTTAATTATTTATTTTTAGAGAAAAAAAAAGAGAGTATGTACATGAAAGACAGAATCTCAACAGACTCACTCTGAGCAAAGAACCTGGAGCCCAACCTGTGGCTGGATCTCATGACCTGAACTGAAATCAAGACTCATAGACTTAACCAACTGAGCCACCCAGATGCCCTGGAATATAAAATTTTTAAAAGTACCCCCTGCCTCCTTAAATTCCTGGTGAAAGATTTTTTTTTTAAGATTTTATTTATTTATTTGACAGAGAGAGAGAGAGAGAGAGAGATCACAAGTAGGCAGGTAGTGAGAGAGGGGGAAGAGAGCCCGATGTGGGGCTTAATTCCAGTACCCTGAGATCATGACCTGAGGGAAGGCAGAGGCTTTAACCCACTGAGCCACCCAAGTGCCCCAAGAGACATTTTTTTTAAAGATTTACTTACTTATTTGAGAGAGAGAGGGGTGGAGAGATAGGCAAAAGGAGAGGCAGAGAATCCCAAGCTGACTCCATGCTGAGAGCAGAGCCCCAACAGAAGCTCAATTTCACAACCCCAAAATCATGACCTGAGCCAAAACCAGGAGTCAATGGCTCAACCGACTGAGGCACCCAGGTGCCCCCCCTAGTGAGGGATTTTGATAGGTCTATTTTCAACTAAGAGGAGACAGGGAAGTTAAGGAAATTTGAAAAGGATTAATTAATATTAATACCATTTACAGTATGAGTTGTATACGCCTCAGTGTATGAAATACAAATATACTTTTGGGTTTACCAATTACACTTGGATGTAATTTCTATACAGCCACCACTACAAATGATTTTTTAAGCCTAAATATAACATCCACAAAAAAGGTCTTCTATTTTAGATATTTAAAATTTAGAAACTGGAGTGTAGCATGCCATCTGAACATATATGGCGATATACTGAAGAGATGGGTTTGCAGACCATACTTTTCAATCTGCTTCTGTTCTAAGTGATGTTCAAAGATTTATTTTTCAACCATCTTTATTTTTTCCATGATAATTCCTCCTTAAATAGTGATTGGTAGTTGATATGTACTTATAATTTGCTAAATGAATTACTGCTTTTATCTCTTAGAAGCCAAACCATTTTTTATTTTGAAGGGAGGGAAATACTGTCCTGCAAATAGCTTGGGCCCTTAGGGAGTTAAGCTGTGAGAGGCTATCAAAGGGCTGGCTTGGGTAGGATGCCTTCATTTCTGTGCAAGGAGGAAAGTAAGATGCTTAATAAAGACTCCAAATGTTTGTTACCATTTCCCCTTATAATTGGTATCCTGCCATACCAGGTCTGTCTGCAAAGATTAATCCCTTTCTGGCTCTCTCTTGTGAGCCAGCATTTTACTGACTGATTAGATACTGTCAGTGTAGGTCAAGTATCAAGATGCTACTATCCAAACAATAAGACTTCTTAGACTCTCTCAGAGTATATGAATATGGAGCACATAGATGCAAGCTTTAAAAGGAATTATAGTAGCAAGGGATGGACCATATAAAAAGAGATTGTTCTATGAGATGAATTCTACACAGAGTCTATAAAGCAGAAAGTTGCAATACAGTGTTTAGTATGCCACTGAGATAACACAACTTCTTATATATATGCCAGAGTATATCATTAAAGTAATATTCCAATGTTATACCATGGTATTAATCACTGCATACTATGTATTTTTTTAATTCATTGGCTTGTGTATGTATTATTAGGAATCCAAAGAAAACTGTGCTATTTTAGTTTAAAATGTTGATTATTCATTGACCCACTCATTTACTTACTTCACAATTATTTTGAGGTATTTTCTATATGTATCATGAACACTACTAGATATTGAGAGAAAAGTAATAAGATACTTTATACAAAATTAACAATATTTTTTTTGCTTACCATGAAGAACATAAAGCCTAGTATAAAGAATATATAGATATATCCCTTATGTAAATATGTATATTACATATAATATATACATGTATAAAAATATTTATGTACATGTAAAGGATGTGTATATATATCCTTTAAACACATAAATAAATATATGCATTTTTGTATATGTATATAAATACAGTAAAAATAATACTCGATATTATAGAGGCTTATTAAATTATTGAAACATTTTCAAGTCTGTCTTAGGTAAAACACTGTCCAACATAGCTTTCTATAATGTTGGAAATGTCTTATAGCTGATCTTACACAGTATGATAGTCACTATCTTCATGTGGCTATGAGGCACTTGAAATGTGGTTAGCATGGCTGAAAAAGTAAATTTTTAATTAAATTTAATCTTAATTAATTTACATTTAAATAGCCAAACATGTTTCATAGCCACAGAACTGGACATTAAAGAAAATAGACAATGCCTTGAAATACCAGAGAATATTTGATTTGAGACTTGATGAATGAATAAGGGATTCCCCAAGCAGAATGATTTGGCAGAGGTGAGATATGTTCCAGAAAAATAGAACAGTATTCTCATTTTTATTTTTATGCATTCATTCATTCATTCAAGATATCATTGGACATGCCACCTAATATGTTAAACTTTTTTTTTTAAGAGAAAAAGCACAGTGAGTGGGGGCATGGGTGGGAGACGGGCAAAGGGAAAGGGAGAGAGAATCTTAAGCAGGCTCCAGGCCTAGCACAGAGTGAAATGTGGGGCTCAATCTCATGATCCTGATATCATGACCTGAGCTGAAATCAGGAGTTGGGTGCTTAACATACTGAGCCACCCAGGCATCCCATACTTTTTGTACTGTATTAATTATTTTATTTTATTTTTTTTACAATTGCCATATACAACTGGTATTGCTATTAACCAATTTACCAGTAAGGAAATTAAGCCACGGAGAGATTAACTCAAAACACAGTAGGTAACAGAAGAGCCAGAACTTAAACTTAGGGAGTTTGGCTCTAAAGCTCATGGCCTAACCGTTGTGCTACACAGTATGTCAGCCATGTATGACAGTTCTTTCACTTTAAGTGGCTCCACTGTTGTCTACTGGGAACTGAGGCATTCATCTGATTTGTGAAGAAATAATATTTATTTCTAATTTCAGACCCTATTTAAGTTCCTTGAGAGAAACAGGCATAAAGACACAAATTTGTCCCCCAAGGTTTTAGTCTTACCGAGGTGAGACTCAATGAATACTAAAAGGACATTTTAGATGTCTGGGGGGATTATGGAGTATCCCAAGAGATCACTGAGCAAACTTATAGCAGCTTACTGTTCAGAGAAGTGGAGAGAAATTCCACATGAAATAGATCATCTACCAAAAGGAAAAAATGAATGAAAGTACTGGGTGTGAGTAGGGTTGGGAAGTCATAGAATAAATGGACTATTCCTAATGACTATTGGGGCTTGTGGGTGTTAGAAATTTGGGGTATGAAATCAGGTGGGAAATTTAGGACAAGATAATAAGAGGATGCTATAGGCTGGGAGAGGGAAAGACCAAAGCATTTTAAGCAGAGAAGATATATGAAGAAACATATTTTGAAATCCTGGAAGAACATTGAAAAAGAATGTAAAGTTTTTATTCCATGGTAGAATATGAAACAAAAATGCCATGTCCTAAGATGTTGTGGTGCCCTCAAGTGGCTTGGTGACAAATGCACTCTTCTCTCTGACGGCCCTGTTGTAGGAAGGCATATTCTTAAACTTTCTACCTCCACTTGTTCCCTGAGATAATGTGGAGATTAGATGGCCTTCTCCTTCAGAGATTCATATGGTTCATGGTGTTAGTATATTCAAGTGTATTATTAAGGATTATATAATTACAAGGGAAAAACATTTGTGCTAATATCAGAAACACTATAAACTCATAAGGACAACAGATTTAGGTTAGTATTTACTCTTTGCAGTCTCAAAGCTGAACTGATAGTATAGCATTATTCATTGTCTAAGATAGCAAGATAATGGTCTTAATGGTGTGCTGCCTATTTTATACACAGTAACATGGTAGGGAGTGCCCACTGTATTAGGAATCAAATATTTACCTTGATTTAGAAACCCATTTATTTGTAATGATAACTTGAAAAGGCACCTTAACTCTTGGGTCTGTCTTCTAATGTATCAAATGGGGTCAATGAACTTTGACTTATCTACCTCATGCAACAGCTTTGAATATGAATGAACTAAAGGAAGTATTTCACTGTATGAGACTGTAACATGAAATTGTCATTGAAGATTGTAATTATGGTAGGAAAACCCCCCATTGAATCAATAGATTCTGATTGCTTAACATATCCCAAATGTAGTACCAATATTAGGTTCAAAGATAATCACTTGGCATCAGAGAAATACAAATCAAAACCACAGTGAGATACCACCTCACACTAGTCAGAATGGCTAAAATTAGCAAGTCAGGAAATGACAGATGTTGATGAGGATGTGGAGAAAGGGGAAGCCTCCTACACTGCTGGTAGGAATGCAAGCTGATTCAGCCACTCTGGAAAACAGTATGGAGGTTCCTCAAAAAGTTGAAAATAGAGCTACCTTACGACCCAGCAATCACACTACTGGGTATTTACCCTAAAGATGCGAATATAGTGATCCAAAGGGGCACGTGCACCCAAATGTTTATAGCAGCCATGTCCACAATAGCCAAACTATGGAAAGAACCTAGATGTCCATCAACAGATGAATGGATAAAGAAGACGTGGTATATATGTACAATGGAATACTATGCAGCCATCAAGAGAAACGAAATCTTGCCATTTGCAACGACGTGGATGGAACCAGAGGGTATTATGCTAAGTGAAATAAGTCAGAGAAAGACAAATATCATATGATCTCTCTTATATAAAGAATTTGAGAGGCAGGGTGGGGGGTCATGGGGGGGGTGGGGGAAGGAAATGAAACAAGATGGGATCCGGAAGGAGACAAACCAAAAGAGACTCCTAAACTCATGAAACGAACTGAGGGTGGCTGGGGGGTAGGGGAGGGAGGGATAGGGTGGCTGGGTTATGGACATTGGGGAGGGTATGTGCTATGGTAAGTTCTGTGAAATGTGTAAGCCTGATGATTCACAGACATGTATCCTGGGGCAAATAATACACTATATGTTAATTAAAAAATTTAAAAATAAATAAATAAGTAAACAAAGATAAATAAAACTGCTCCCACCCACAGACGATGGAATATTTAGCAGATCATCATATACAATTATACAATTACAATACATATATAATTATGTATTAGTTGTACATATTCAATATACATATATTTATATAAAATATACAAATTACAAACATAATAAATAAAAATTCCCAAGAGTGGTACAAACTCAGCATTAGATAACAGAGGAGAAAGTTAAACAAGCTTTCATAGTGGAGAGGCTTTTAGCTATTATTTATGAAAATGTGTTACAGTGTACACCTCAGTACTGGGTCAACTTCCCTTTGCATCCAATGCCACTACTTTATAACTGTTGGTGAAGACCAAGTGAGATGTATGGTCCTATCTGGATCCATAAATGCAACTATTGAGGAATATTCTAATTTACAGCATTAACTAGTAAGATCACATATTTATTTTCAATATTAATTTAAAATTTTCTTTTTATACAGAATATTTTGATGGAAAGACATTATCATATTCCCAAATATCTAGATGTTAGACTACTTGTGTGTGTATATGTATGTGTGTGTGTGTGTGTGTGTATAGATAATATATATATAAAGCTAACACTGTTAGAGAGAGGTTTCTCTTATTTCAGATTAGTTTTATAGTGGGTTCTTTCATTTTGGTTTGCTTTGAATTTTATTTTTCTCTTTAGGCTGTCTGATCAATTTCATTTTTTTTTTTTTTAATGGAGAAACAGAATTGGTGGACAACATTTTGGGGATAACATGGGTGTGTATTTAACTCCTCATCTTTCTCAAAGGTTAGTAAAGATATTCCTTCACTAGGAACCCAGTGGGAAGTACTCTCAAAGTCAGTTATTTCACCTACTATTTATGGAGCTAGAAAATACTTCTGTGAGCTTGAAGTTCTCTTACAAGCAGAACTGGGTACTCTTGCAGAAATAAAAGATGTTATGGTATAAGCCTTTCTGTTAAATCTCAAGCAGAAGGTGAATCTAGTCCATAGGAAGGGAAACAAGAACAGGATATTTTAGGGGGAAGGGAAGGAAGCATAAGAGTTAGAAATACAATAACATATATAATATACTATAATATGACTTATTGTAAACTTAGATCTTGTCCTTTAACCTCAGTAAGATGCTCTCATATTTATCAGCCCATGCCAATTTGGCACAAATAGTGGTCATTGAAACAGTTCTCCGCTATTCACGTTATATCACCACCGTCTTTCTTTTAATACACAAAAGGCCTTATAGGAGATTACTTTTCTCTTAAAACATTTATCTAAAACATTTTTCTATCCAACATCTACCCCACACTAGATTTGAATATGTTTTGAGTTAACATATATATTTTCAGGATGAGGTGAAGCAACTCCCTTGACAAAAAGCTATACCTCTCGCAACCACTAAAAAGCTGCTTAGTTTTTTCTTTGCAACCAAGGGCATCCCAACTTTTATATCAAGTGATTTGAGGCACATACTTTATGGGAATCATTGTAAAAGAACTCTGTAAGGCATTACTCCTTAGTTATAAACTGCATCGACCTTACATTCATAATCTTCTGTAAAGGATGAGAGGACCAAGACCATTTTAATTAAAATTAGTGAAACTTTCAGAAACCCTTGAGCTCCCTCAGCCAAAGGTACTCCTGGCTAGCCCTTATGGACATATAGTCCACTTCTTTGTAAGTATGGGAAGGTCTACCTCCCCTATGAAATGGTAACAAGAAGGCCTGTGTGTCTTGGGATCTCACCTCTGATCTTAGACCTTGTCTTCATACAGACGTGACAAAATTTTGTACATTCCTATCACCAACATGTTACGGTCACCTTCTTAAACATTCTCCTGACAGTCTTTTCATGATCTTTAATCAAAAGATTTTGTCTATTGGAAGAGACATCAGAGAAGGAAAAAAAAAACTATTCTGGAATTCACTGGAGGGATAAAGATCAGGTATTGTTAATAAAAAATACTGTAGTGAAACTCCAGGAGTCAGTCCTTGGATTCAGGTTTCACAACTAAGAAGAAATTCAAAATTTTACACAATTGAAAAGTCATACCAACAGTGAACCTCAAACTGAAGATTCCCAAAATTCTCCATTAGCATATTATCTCCAAAAGCAGACAGATGACCCAAGACCTTTGGAATAAGCAGATGATAATGGATAGTGGACGGTTTCCATTCACTATGTCAGACTAATATCCCTATCTATTTCCTTTTTAAAAAAATTAATATATATCTTCCTACAATAATTCTTCTCATTCTCTATAGATACCTCGTTGCTCACCCATAGTGGCTCTTTTTCTCTTTTATGCCCTTCTTATCGTAACAATTAGGTCAGGACATACTCATACTAATGCCATCCTTCTTTTATTTCAAACGGTAGCTACAACTCTCAATCTTACCAGCTTTTGGATATGCCACATTCAGCAGATCCCTATGATGGAAAACTGGATAATTTCAGTTTTTATGAAATGAGATCACAGTGAATTGTAATTGATGGTGTTTTTAATTTTAACCTACATGGGTGACTGATCTTAAATAAATCAACATGTGACATAAAAGTATCTCTCTTTCCTAGAAAAAGAACCAATTTTTACAATCTATTGATTAGACTATAGATAATTCTAAATATAAATTCAATAATTTTTATAGTGTGATGGACCAAATACTGCCTGGATGAGACAACAGGGTCCAACTATGCAAACCAGCTAATGCACAACCAAGGGCCCAATCTTTTGTTGTCTACAACGCCTTTATTTCTGATCTCCATAAGCCCCTACTGGATATGACTTCTTTTGTGGACATATGAATAGTTATGTTTGCCTTAGACTAACATGCCATATATTTTAGTATCAAATATATGTCATATATTTTAAATACAATATTCTGTGATTTGTTTATACACAAAGACCCTAATTATAATTCTATAAATCAAAAACACTGGAAAGTCCAATTCAGATATAAGCTCCAAAATGAGGCTACTCTTGGTTACTCAGAGACACTACCTGGAGGAATTACTGACTCACTGTTTATGCAAATAATCAAAGCAGTGTTTCTACTGAGGAGAATCATACACATAGAAAAAACTTAAAATACCCATCACTAACTCTGGCAGAAGTTATTAATGACACACTTCTGACCTAAATGGAATATAAATCAATCTCAACTCATTGGCACAAGTAGTAATGGACAATCATATTCCTCTATGTTTCTTGTTGACTAGTCAAGGTGGTATCTACGCCTTTGCTAATACTTCTGTTGTACTTGGATCAATGAGATAGGCAAGATGAGACAGTCTTAAGGAAAAAGCTATTTGGCTTTATAAAGCTGATCCTTACAGCCTATGAGATTTGTTCTTTTGATCTGGGTTGGGCAAATGGCATCTGAAGCATCCTTATTAATTGTTTCTGTTTTTGTCACAGGGTCATAATACCGGTCTTCTGCATTCTGTCCAGTATTTTAAATGTTCCACATAGTAGCTCTCTTTTCAGATGATCGCCATGATGACTGGATATCTACAAAAAGTCAAGAAGATCTTGGACAACAAAAATAACCGAGCAAGCTCTAAAAGATGAAGAGAAGGATCTCTAGTCATCTCTGAATTGGTCAGCCTCTACAAGTAAGAGATCCAAAGGGGAGACTAAAAGACTAAGCATAAAAATGATCAATGGCCACACTGTATAAAAAACAGAACTTTGTGTCATAAACTGCAGGAATCAGCTCAGGAAGCCAACCTACTATCTACAGTTACAATAAAAGGAAATTAGACTACTATCTGCAGCAACCAGTTCATGAAGCAAAACAATAACCCATAAATACATCAATCCCCAAATGGCCAAGACTTGGTTAAAAATTGATAACTTTCCTAATATTTTTCCCACTTTTGATTTAAAACTAACTGTAGAAAGGCAAATATGTACCCCTAACCAATCACAATAGGATGCCCTACTTCTAAATGGCTTGTCTTCAGCTTTCCCATGTGAATCATATCTAAAGCTTTCCCTTTCTTTCACTACAAAGCTTTCTCCCTACTCTATTTTTGAGTCTTGGCTAAAATGCTAGAAATGGTGACAGAATCCTTTGCTGTAGCAAGCTCCGTATAAATAGAGAGGTGGCATCTAGAGGCAGCATAGAAAAAGAAAAGGAACAGGAGTCAGAAGATTTGAATTCTAGTTCTATTTCTCCATGGCATGTCTTCAGTTTCTCTCTATGGACCTTTTCCTTTGTGGTCTTTGACTTCATTATAACTACACTGAGAACATTAGAATAAGTAATCTTTAAGGACCATTCCACCTCTGGAGTGTTGCCAGCTGCAAGTGTAACTTTCCCTTGATTTCTTAATTTAAGACTCTCCCCTTTCTTTCTTTCTCTCACTTTCTCATACAGTTTTCTAGTTTATTTGCTGTTATTTTCAGTCTGCAATTAATAAATTTAAAAACTCAGTATCAATTAGAATTTAGAAACTGCCTCACCATGTATAGTTTTAATTAATTTATTTGACCTTAATGTTCCTTCTAGCCTTACCTCCAAAATTACATGGCAAAGAATAAATGTTCATAAATAGCACATGGATTGTTATCAAAAGGTAATTTGCATTATGACAGTGTGTGTTTAATTTGTTTGTTCTCTTTTCCCTGAGAAGCTTGAAGCAAACAGTTTCTTTTCTGCCTCCAATGATTCCTTAATCTCCTGACAGAGCTTTGATTTATTCAGAAATGCCAAAATCCCAGCCTATGAATGAAGGCTGTTATCAATCATCATACTTTTTAATTCCTCATATTTCTCAATTGTTGAGATATAAGCCATAGTAAGATGGGCAGAAGGTAGGTGTAACATAGGCCAGTATTTTTCTTAAGATTTTATTTATTTATTTATTTGACAGAGAGAGATCACAAGTAGGCAGAGAGGCAGGCAGAGAGAGAGGGGGGAAGCAGGCTCCCTGCCGAGCAGAGAGCCCAATGCGGGGCTCGATCCCAGGACCTTGAGATCACGACCCAAGCTGAAGGCAGAGGCCTTAACACACTGAGCCACCCAGGCGCCCCTTTTTTCTTTCTTAGAGATCATAGGGCTGATGATGCAGGAGGATGCATGTTATAGTAAAAAGAGTACCAAGTCAAGAGGCTAAAACTCCAGAGCTGGGGTTTTGTCTCTGCTGCTTCTCAGCTGGCTGACCTTGAACAAATCAATTTACATCTTTGAGTTTCAGTGTTCTTACCAACAAAATGAGGTAAAAAATGGCTAACAATAGCTACTCTTCTTGCTTCACAGCACTCCTTGAAGCTGAAATAACATAATATGGTATATAGATAATGCAATTTGCAGTATGTGATGTGCATGTTAAGCAGCAGTTACATTATTACTTTATACAAAAAGAGTAAATTAGATTATTTCCACCATCCTAATGGTAGGATCACATTACTATGTGAGACAACTCCTTTAATGACACAAAATTAGACACTTCAGAGAGCCAGAAGACCTGATCTAACAAAAACAAAGGTAGAGAATGAAATCCAACACAAAATTGGTTGCAAGACTTTTCATTCAGTACAGACTTTTAATGAAATGTAAGCCTGTATTTCCTGGAAGCCTACTATGTCCTAGGCATGAAGCACATCATGATTTCACATGCATAAACCAGGAAGGAGAAAAACCTTAAGGATGTTTAACCAAGAAAAGGTGATTGCAATTTAAAAATAGCTCAAAAAAAAAAAAAAAAAAAACAACTATGATCAGTATCCATAGGTTGCAGAATTTTTATATCAGTAATAGAGTCACTGCAGACTTCTCATATGAACACATATAAAAGAAGCACTTAGGAAGGCCTGAGAATGAATTTAATTTCAGGAACACCATCTAGAGATAAAGACACTCAACAGCCAAGAAATATATGAATTTCATAATTGGAATCCATTTATGTGTCATGTGTATATCTGCTATCTTCTTAGCAGCCAATATGCAATCATAATTAAGTGTAATTTAACTGAAATTCATAGTTGAGGAACTTCAAGACCTTGCCTGAATAAGCAGTATATAAGATTCAAATCACAAAGCTGAATGATTGACTACTAATGAAATGGGAACCGAAAAAAATGAGAACAAAATAAAAGAGGGGGATATATTTTATATTGAGAAAACCTTTTTATTTCTTTTGTGATAAAAATTAATTTATTACTAAAACATTTTTTCAAATGTTTGTTTTCAGTTTTTATTGTTTTTTTTATTTTTTTGTTGCATTTTGACTATGTCAGAGGAAGCAGAAATATAACTTCACTAACATTTGTTTTATGTTTTCATGTTTATCCGTTATCTTTCCCCATTTTAATAGGTCATTATTTATTATTCCTTTGTCATGTGAAACTAAAAAGGATACACAATGTCATTAAATCTTAAGCTCATTATATTTTTAGAGTCATTTAGCTTAAGTTTGAAACCGTTCCTGCTATGCCACAAAACAGAATTCTGTGAGATCGCCAGGACCCTCAATTGAATTTCTACTTATTTGTCATGAAAGCACAATAATTTGTTCTACAAGGCAAGATTACAAAGAATCTCTTATCCTAGCTTCTTCAAGGGACTTTAAAAGAAGGAAAATAAGCAGCAAGTTATATCCCCAGAATACAGTTCTTTTATTCTGTGGTTGTCTACTTTTTTAAGTATGACTCACAGAACTCTTCGTAGATACAGAGAATAAATTTTCAGAAGGCTCACAAATTTACTTTAAATTTCATCAGGAACAAGAGTACATTTCTCTCCTCTGTTCTCACTTTAATCCACATCTTAGTTGTAGAAAAGAAATACCTAAAAGCATATACCTAAATAGCTAATAATACATAAAAGTCTCCCTTCTAAGATGAAAACTGAACTTTTCTGGAACTCAGTTATGCCCACGGTTGGCCAACATTTTTCTTTTTCTTTTTTAATGACTTCTCCAAGGCAAAAACCCAAATAACTTTCAGGATATTTTTAAACACTGGTTGAATTCAGGAAGAATTTTTGTTTTGGTTTTCATTTTAGGGTTGTAATTAAAAAATAATAATTCTGATATATTCTTTGGTATGTGAAATATATAATTCAAGGCCCAATGTTGAACTCATGTGAACTAGTAAACAGAACCCCTCAGTTCTTCTATATCCTAGAAGACTCTGAGTCACTTCATTTTAAATAGACTAAAGAGGAGCCTTAATCAATGGGTAGAGTGTTCATGTGAATTAATGACATTTATCATGTATTTCTCAAAACATTTGCTTGCTCCTATAAAGCCAATATCAGACTGTTTGAGCCAATTTTCATAACAGACCAATTTTCTCAGTGTAAAAAGAAATCTCTTCACTTCTTCTGTAGCTACTAAATGGGCAGGAGATGAACAAAGATCTGAACTGATCATGAACAAAGAAATGTGTGTTGCATGGACATAGCTTTTGAGTCTACCATCTCTAATAGGTATTTCTGTAAGAGTCCCTACATAGCTTTCTCCTTTGACTTCATGCATATTCAGGTGTTTCAGACATCAGAGCCTTGTAAAAGGAAGATGGATCCTGCCTCATTCTCCAGTCCTCGGATTGAAATTTACACTCTCATAAACTACCTTTTTCTAGATCTCAAAGAAATCTTTCCTTATTTATTCTTGCATAAGGTCAGTATTTCTCCCTAAGTCAAGGATAGACAATTTCTTGAACTACAAAGACATAAATTAAATATGTTGTTTTTCTCTTAAGACTTGGTTTCAGATCTTTGATCTCTTAACTAGAGTCCAACTCTTATTTTAACTCTCACTCTACCAACATCCTTAGGGGATATATCCCACTGTATTTTCTTATGCACTTTGCATAAAGTCTGGAGGACACTGCTCTCATTTGGGAGGGAGACAGCTGTTAATAACTTAGATTTAGGAAATTAAAAAATCATTCTAATCTGATACATATTCTTTTCTGTTATTCTATATTTTATATACTGTGAATTGGATAAAGAGTAGAAAGAATATAAAACCTACTATGTGTGATATGAATTTTATATGAATGTCTGGGAAATGTGAAGAATAGTAGAGGCTAGTGATTAAATATGTGGTCTTTAGCACAAAGCTGGCTGGGTTTAAATCTGAGCTCCTTCCCATCAGTCTCATCACTACAGTCATTTATTTAATGTCTCTGAGTTCATACTAAATTAAATGAAAGAGAAGAATAGTACCTACAGCACAATAAATACTCAATAATAGTCATAATGTCACAGACCTATCATATTTATTTATTCATGCATTACTCAATGAACAGTTAAATATTTTTATAAAAATTACCATAAAACTACTCTAGAGGGTCCATGTATAGCATCACCAGTGGTCAGTCAGTGAACACAAAGCAAAGGTTAATTTTTCAAACTGAATCTGAATCTGATCTAGATTCTCTATAAACAATCAGTAAACAGGAAATATAGAAAACAGAAGGACTTGTTGAACTACCCCTTGAGGGTAAAATCACTGAAACCCAACTATGAGCATGTTTACAAGACTATCCATTTTCCTCTAAAAAATAAATTCCAAGTATAAAGAGAAAGAGACAGAGATAGGGAATTCCATACCCATAAACATTTCTTTTTTTCTTTTTTTTTTCTCCCCAAATTTGTTTATTTTAATTTTTCAGTGTTATAAGATTGATTGTCATGCACCACACCCAGTGCTCCATGCAGTACGTGCCCCTCTCGATACCCACCACCAGGCTCACCCAGCCCCCCACCCCCTCCCCTCCAAAACCGTCAGTTTGTTGCTCAGAGTCCACAGTCTCTCCTGGTTCAACACCCCCACCGATTAACCCCCATTCGCCCTTCCCTTCCTTCTCACGATGCCCTCCATGATTTTCTTTATACTCCACACGTAAGTGAGACCATAAGATAATTTGCCTCTCTCCGCTTGACTTATTTCACTCCGCATAATCTCTTCTAGTCCTGTCCATGTTGATCCGAAAGTT